>VYZM01010478.1:337903-462454 GCA_013398915.1 Dromas ardeola
CGCCCCAGCCAGGTTCCCGGGCTCCGCTCCCGCCCGTTTCTTGCGCTCCTCAGGTTTCGGGGCCTGCCCAGGCCCCGGCTCAACTCGGCTTCCGCCGCGCGGGCCCCGGAGCGCGCATACCCCGCCGGCGCGCGGCGGCACTTACACTGCACGGGGCCGGGGAAGGCCGGCGCCACCCCCCCGCCGCCGCCGCCGCCGGGGTTCATGGCGGCAGCCAGCCCCGCACGCCGCCTCCGCCACCTGCAAGGGGCTTACTACCGACGGGGAGCCGCTCCCCCCGCGCCTCCCGGCCGCCGAGCAGGGGCGGATGCGGAGGAGCCGAGCATGCTCAGTGACCGCGGCGAGGCTGCGGCCGCCCTCACCTACGGCCGGGCTGAGGGCTGTGAGGCCTCCCGCCGCCCCCCGCCTGCCGTTTCTACGGCCCTCACGGGCAGGCGCCATGCGGGAATACCCCTGACAAGCCAAACCGCCATGGTTAACGCCTGTGCGTTCCGTGAGGGGCGAGCTGCCCCACAGGCGCCTTGGCTGAGGTGGCCCCGCCGTGGCTGTGGTGGCGGGGCCAAGGCCGCACGCGGGCTTTGGCCCTGCTCCCCCAGAGGCATTTGCCTTGGGTTAGAGCTTTAATTCATCTACCAGTGTTTGTGGGAGTTTGGCAAGGAGTTACAGCTGACACTAGGATTAAGTTGGGGTAGTAGAAGCAGTGAAAGCTAGCCTTATGTTTGGCCTTTTAGGTCATATTGCTGGTCTTCATGCGAAATTATGGCGAAATCTGGCTGTAAGTGGCAGAAGACCACGCTGACATTCCAGCTCTTTTTACGAGTCTTGAAGACCTCTCGTCTGACAGACCATTTGTCTTCCACAGGCCTTCAACCTTTCTTCAGTCATGCGCACCCCAAATCTCGAAGATTTGTGCCAAATAAGAATCTGATGCCCACTGAAGTAAACTGGAAAGCCTCTCCATCGTTTGAGTTGGTTTCTGGATGTGGACCTTGGTGTGCATTACAGGCAGATAGCGTTCCTCATGTTTAGGGTTGGAGAAAACTCTTTTCTATAAACTGACACCTCTTTTAGGGGGGGTATTGACATGTTTTGTGCCAAGTGCGTTTAGTGCTTTGCAGCAACAAACTGGCTGAGCCATTCTGGAGTGCCAGCTCACTGAAAGTTAGGTTGTTTGCCCTGGATTCAAAATGCAGCTATTCAGGAAAGAACCACAGCATTACACAGACACGGAGTAGAAAATGGAAATTTGGAAGTCAGGTGGCCTTTAGTTCAGGTAGATGCCTTTTGCTACTTGAATTGCACAGAGCTGCAAGACGCAAAAAATCTCCATTTGCATGTGATCAGTAAAGACCGAGCATTTGGCAGCTCAAGTCTCTGACAGACGTATTCCATCTACGTGCTCTTTGCATCCAATTCAGGCTCCTGCTGCCTTCAGACTTGTGTTAGGGACCGATATTTATTCTACGATCTGGGGAGAGCACAGCAAGGCGGGGGAAACAGCTGGTGATAGAGGGGTAAAGCAGGGGGAGCAGAATGGACTAACATGGGTAACTGAAGATCGTATAGAGGGGACGAACACGAATGGGAAAACAAACTATTAATTCTGCTTTCTGCTTGCAAGTCTGATTTTGTTGCTAAATGGTTTTATAGTTGTGTGGATGTAACTGTGTGTTCATTAATAAATGCAGGATAGTTTGTGTATGCAGTAAACGTACCCAGAATTTCAGATGCCAGTTCATATTACACTTGAGGTTTTATTTTCCTGGGAAAGTGGTGTCTGCTTGACATTTCCGTTGACCCATTTTGCCAAAACAATATAGCACAGACATGGGATTGTTAGGGGGCCAAGATAAGACACAAAAGGTGATAATCCTAGTTCCAGCCTTTGGAACCTGCTAACTGTGTTTGATAGCACATCGTAGTGCTGGTTGCAAGGATCATATTTATCTCACTTCAGGACTTCAGGTACATTTTAATCCAATTTTAGATTAAAAATTTGATTAACACATTAAAATACTAACAAAGAAGGAAGCCAAATAAACTCCACAGGATGCATATTGAATGTGGAACATTACTAGGAGTTTCAAAATTCATTCAGAATCCCCCCCCAATAAAAATTAAGGAATTCACATTGATTCTGGAAATATAGATGGTTTTATGTTAGCATGGTTACACAGCCAGTACCTATAAAGCGTAGCACAGAAAGAGGAATATGGTTAGTGCTGATGAGACTGTTTTGGGACTATATCCAAAAGAAATTAAATCAGAGTAAGAGTAATCAACCTGAATCTATTTTTCCACAGTATAGATAGAACTGTAGAACTGAAAGCCGACTTTTAACTCATTTTGCTGTTTTTTCCAGAACACTATGGCCCATTTCCAAAGCTGACAGTGTGTCTGCCTGTCTGTCTATCCACCAATTATAGTTGCAGTCACAGGTGTACTTTGGAATATAGCATACTCCATTATTTTAATCTGTTTCTCCCTTGGTTTAATGCCTTTTCATTAGAATAGAAGCCTGCTTGACTTGATTAGAAAAGAATCAGCATTGTGTTTCCTTAAAAGCGAATTTTCACTTATCCAAGGACCTGTAATGACAGCTAGGCAGGCTGTGTGCCCCTGTTTTGACTGCCAAAACAAGTACAGCAAGGAAAGAGCGTTGCAGCCGTACTCAGTGATGTGCTTGCTCTTTCAGACTGGGTGTCAGGGTAACAATATTTAGTTGATACAGGGATGGTCTGAGGTTGCACTACTGAGTCAGGTATGAATGGTTTCATGTCTGGTGCATTACCAGCTCTTTTAGAAACATTTGCTGCCTTATTCAGTTGGACACTATTAATGTGATGTGTTCAATTAACTTACAAGAAAAGATTCAGAGCTAAGTGTACTGCTGCAACTGGCATCTGAAAGAGGAATTCCCTCCACCCCTTCCATCATTCCTTCCAGCCGTCTTGCAAAAAGCGCTTGGTCAGTAGCAAACCGAACGGCTCAGTTCCCTGTGCTGGCAGGGGCTGAAGGCAATTGGAAGGAAAGTGCTCAGTCTTCGACTGCTCTTCCGCCGTTCTTCCCATCTCTGGTATTTCCCAGCATTCTGCAAATGTAGCTCGGCTAGAAATCTTCAGGCTTTTTTCACTGGGGGAAGAGGAGGTGGGGCCAAATTAATACTTTTCATAGGGACATACGAATTTTGAGAATGTCTGTGCTGGGAAGAGTTTTTCAGGTGCGGGCAGCTACGTGTGGTTAAAACCAGAGAGCGAAAGGCACTGTCACAAGAAGAAGCAGTAGCTTGCAGTGCAGGCGCCTGCGGCTCAAGTCCTTAGCCTTTTATACCTTAAGGGAATATTAGCTGTCAAATCTCACTCTCTGGGTTTTTTTTTTTTTTGCTTTTGTTTTACATATATGGTTAGAAGAAGAAAAACCAGTCAATTGGCACTGACTTCAATGTTATGCAGAGCTCAAAATATTTAAAAAAATGCCTCATGTCTTTGGCCACCTTCAGATCCACTGCTATTTGGAAGCTTCCAAATATAATAATGTAAGGACCTGTCTTTGAAAACATTGGACTTGCATTTATATTGCCTCTTTGCATAAGACCTTTGTAGTGAAATGTTCTCAGAAGCACACGAGCACGTACGTAACGTGGCTTGCAGAGATACCAGGTATCAAGTGCACATTTAGAGTGAAAGCTCTTGGAGGCTGGCACTGTTCACTGCTTTGTGTTTCAACAGTACTTAGCCCGACAAAGGCTCAAGTCTGGCTTTGGCGTGAACATTGAAAACATCATTATTATCTTATTAATAACTAATAACACTTACAGATCAGGACTTTATTGAACGATGCTCTGGACAGAGAGAGCTTTCATTTCACTGGATGAGGATTGATGTCTGAGAGTATAACACCACACCAAGCTCTTGAGTCATCGAGCAGAGCTCTGCTGAGATCACACTTGACACTATTTCCAGCCTTTAAGGCATAAATCAGTATGCATGTGTAATCTTCGTCACCCTTAACCTGACTGAAATGAAAATACTGCAGTGCTTCAGGCTCCCTACAAGTGCAATGCAAGCAAACAAGGCCCGGAAAAGACAAATGTCAATCATGAGAGAGAAAGAAAAAAATCAGACAGAGGCTTAAAAAAAGTCAGGCCTCATCAGAGCCTCGGAGACAGGCGTTCCCGGGCGCTGCGTTGGACAGCTGTGGCCTCAGTGCTTTCCTGGAGACAGACATTTATGTACGACAAGAAATGTGTAGACTTTTACCTTGGTACACAGCTTCCATCTACCCCCCCGTCATTTGAGATCGCACAGGGGCAACGTATCCTACGTTGCAAGCAAAGAGGGGAAAAAAAAAACCCAACCTATTGAAGTACTGGGAGGAGAGTTACTAGTTGAGCTAGACAGGAGAACAAACCCCGACACAGAGAGAGCCCTTTAAAATATTACACCGTTTGTTGTTTAGTTTGCCTTTTACAATAGGTGGAGGACGATATGTTTAAAAGAGAAAAAAAGAGAAGACAGAAACCAGAGGTATAAGTATATAAATGAACAGAACATACTAATAAGATGTGAAAAAACCCCAACAACATCGCAAGAAAGGAATATAAACTTGGTTATAAGCTTGTGGTCACTGAAGAGGGAAAGCTTATCTCTCTTGAAGGCCCTTATGCGAAAATATCACAAGTGAGATTGGAATGTGGCCTAGGGGACAGACAAAAAAAAGAAATGTAAATTGTAATTAAAATTTTCAAACGCTGAAGATGGAGACAAATGAATGGTGGATGTAGAGAAAAAACCCAGCCAATTAAAATAACTTGAAGATTCAAAATCCAATTTTTAGCATTTCATAATTATATTGATGGATAATGACATACACAGCAACATAAATGCACTGAGCTCAAATTAATTATGTTAAAATAATAGGTAATCTGTCTCTGTGTTGATAACATATAATTATGATGATGTCTTTCAAATGTTTTAAAATAATGTCATTTCAATTCATAATGCTAGGTAGGGATTTTGCTGTTTAATGTATTTGCTATTTATACAATATTTTCAATGTCATTGCTTTCCTCTATAATAAAGTCTAAATAATCAGTTAGCACCTTAAGATATTTCTTACCGCTGTATGAACTGTAAAATAACTCAATATGAATATATTGTTCACTGAAATAGCACATTGACAACTGTGATTAAACTTTAAATGTATACTGTAACAAAATAGAAATGTATTTTTACGTTGAGTTGTCTAATTATTCATTGCCAGAAAGCAGACCTGAATCCACACCGGGGAAATTTTCAGGGGTTTATGGGGTTAACCATGCAACTATGCTTCATTGTCTTCCGCACAATGGAAAATACACGGTTATGATTAGAAAAGTTAAGCTATATTGTTTCAAGATTGAACTCCGTTTCTCGGGGAATTTCTGATTATCTGCAGTTGCTTCTCAGCACAAATTGTCCTTCACCCGCTGCCTGCAGCCCCGGTTGGCGCAGGCTCCGTGGATGGAGGCCCGGCGGTACCCAGGGCAAGGGACCGGGGGCATCAGCGGACACGTACCTGATGCTGCTGCTGCTGCTGCCGCAGCAGGATGTGCAGGGGCTGCGGTGCCTTGGGGTTTTCTGCATGAAAATGCTGTTCTGATACCAGGCTCCGATTATCCTTAAGAAAATGTTTTATGCCCCTTTTTTTCCTGAGAGTTGTGTGGACTTCAGATTTTTGCTGGAGTATCCCTAAACTATTCTGAAATTGTTGGATTTTTTGAAGCTTTGTAATTGTTTTTTTTTAATCTATTATCTGCAGTTCACTTTTCTCTTTGCCAACTGTTTCTCTGCCATACCTTCCCATCCTTCCTGCACCTCTTACCTCTTTCCTTTACATTTCAATTCTTTTTTTTTTTCTAAATGCAAATTGGCTGCTATCATAATCTGAACAAACTTTTAAAACAAACTTACATTATTACGATGATGAGCATGTCACATCTGAAAATAAACTAGGTAATTTGTGGGATATATTTCATCACATTTTGTATAAATGTAAAAGTAGAGTAAAACTCCACTGGGATAAACATGATAACAAATAAATGCTGGATCTAAGATTGTACAGCTCCAGTCTAATATTTAGTCATTTTTATTATTGTATTTGGGTTAAAGATGGAAAGCAACACCAGCAGAGGGACTCCCTTGATACTCAGTGGAGTTTTGCCTGCTCCCTAGCAGGGCATAGAGGTAATTTTATTCTAGAAGCTTTTGAATGCTTTACAAGTAATAGAAACCAAGTGGGAAAAGCATATTCCATATTTTAGTTCTGACATTCTCATAGAAAAGAATATATAAAAAAAAATTAAAGATTCAAAATACTTGCCTGTGATTCAGTACCTAAAGACTTTCCGGTGTTTTTCAGAATTCCCTCGAGACCTATAAATGCTTCTGAGCTAGAAGTACCCATTGTAGCTATACTCACTTATGCCACTTTATCAAACTAACGAGCCATTGAGTGATGCTATTCCCAGGTTCAACTCTACCGGGGAGGGAAAGTAGAAAACAAAACTGAAATTTAGACAGAATGGAATTCCTAAGAGCCAGGACAACTAGAATTTATTAATTCATACACTCCAAAGCTTACCAAAAATAATCTTCTTCCTTCAGTTTTTCTCTATAAATCTTACCATCTTTCACGAAGTCTGTGCATATAGAAAAGACCGCAGACTTTCAGTACAAGCAATGTCTATCAATTTGCCACAAAACCTCCTTTATCAGGTTTCTTCTTCACACAACCATGGTTTGTGCAAAGGTCCATAAAAGAGGATTTTTTTTTTTTGTCAGATGACAGTAAGAAGGACTTTTGCTTGTATCTTGGCTATTAGAGATCAAACCTCTCCAACTTTTAAATTAAAAGATTTCTTCAGATAGATTAGCTGTTGATAGATAAAAAGAAAATTCCTTTTGGGTTGTGTAATTATACATCATTTATTAAATATCATGTCCTGGGCATTGGAGCTACAGCTCCTGACAATTGCAGGTTTTTCTTACAAGGAAAGTCCTATTCTGAATTCAGTGGGATTATTCAAGTGAGCATGCGTTGAGTTTCTTTTTGTGGTATTTTAGATAACATTTGATATTAATAGAATGATAAACAAAGTATATGAGACACTTTGTGTGCAAATTTCAATTAACTCCACCATGACACAGAGAAGAAGTATAACTCCAGATCTTCTTTGTCAGAAAAAGTGTGCAAAGAACTCTGCATTTGAACTGTTAAATATATTGCTATTTTACAAAGTGTTGGGGGACATTTCAACTAGAAAATTCTATCTACTGATCTCTAATTGTCAAGCTTGGTCAGTCCTGATGTTATATAATTAAAAAAAAAAGTATTTTGTTTTTGCAGCACAACTTAATGCTACTATTCCTGAACTCTGCACCACCCACTTAAAAAAAAATAAATATTATAATCCTTCTGAAAGAAAGCTTTAGCTGCGTGTTCATGTCACAAGATGTTGGTACTTTATTTTTTCAGGCACTGAAAAGATCATGAAAAGGGTAGCAAACATGAGGGGGTAACATCTTAAGTTGCTTTAGAATAAGATGTTCATGCAAAAATCACAGCTAGGGAAATGCTGTCTGAACTTCAACTGCTACTCGTTTTCATTTTACAATTAAATCTTTGTCATGGTAATAATCCCCATGGTCATATGTGTTTGCTTTCCAGGAATCCTAGAACAAATTCATTCATCTATTATCAGGCTTCACGAGTTTCAGAGAGTGTGGCAGCGTATTCATTGAAAGCAAATTTTAAATTTGCATTGGAAACCTGAACTTAAGAGTTAAATTTATTCAGTCAAGAATCAGAAACATAAGAGCATCTTCCTGAAGAAGGCAGAATATCAAATACATAAAATATATTTGCTCATAAAGAACTACAGAATAAAATGTATTTCCACAAACTATTTTCTGAAAAGACATTGGGGGAAAAAAATACCTCTTTATGATAAGCTTGGAAAATGACAAAAATGAAATATATATTGAATACAAAAAATTAACCTAAGATCTGTTGAGTGGCCCACCTGAAGGGTCTTTCAGTAATGATAAAACTGTGATGAAAATAAACCTTGCATAACTAGGATCTACTTTTGGAGCAAGTTGTCTCTCTGTTTCTGTTAATCTTTCATCATTTAATAGAAAGCATACGGAAAAATAAAAGTAGAGTAATATATTCTATGTTTTTGCTTGGAAAATGGAATGTGAAACATTGTCTGCAGCATCTTACCTTCTCTCCCTTTCTCCTTTAGGACCAGCACAGCTCTCACGACTTGCTGCACAATCTGTGGTTTTGAAGACGCGTTTTGCACGGGTTAGTGTCCGGAAGAGGGTGCTATTTGGTTGCATTTGTAATTTTTTGCTGTTTATACGGAACGACGGATACAATTGAGTATACTTTGAAATCTCCTTCCACACATTATTTTATTTTAGGCTCATTAGTGTGAAATTCCATTTTAAATAGCACAGCCTAGCTCTGGAAACTTCAATGCCAGCATAAATTCTTGCTCAGCTGTATTAAGCAGAACACCTAACAAGTTTAAATTCCAAAGGTCCTTTGTGTCTCTTGACTAGTTGCTACCTATATCTTATGATATAAAGGTAACTTCAGGTAATATAGTTGCTGTTCCCTGGGGTTTTTATAAAATTCTTGTGAAAATGAGATGCACATCTTGCAAGGATGTTTCTATGAATGCTCACCAAGAGAAAAAAAAAGTCTCTGAAAAAGAAGCAAGGAGATAAAAACACATTGCACACCAGACTTAGCAATTTTTCAATTTAAAATAACTTGACTATCATTATCTAATTAACAGTCTCCCCCTCCTTGGAGATGAATATGTTTACCTGCATTTTGCTTGTAAGAGGAGACCGAGGCACAGGGGACTGAGCGGTGGGAGCGAGGTGGAGGCACACGGCCTCCTTCAGCCCCAGACGCCCAGAGAAGATGCTGCCACTTTCAGGTCCTTGTCACCACTCCCCATGCGGGGCATTTCCAGTTTACAACAGGGCAGTCATTGTGATGCTCCCTACTCCGTTTCAGTTAACGCACGTGTGTAAATCATCTTTGCACACTGCGTTGATTTTGGGTGGAAGGGGCTAGGAAAGACCCAGCCAGCTCTGCTGCGGGGCCTGGAGGCTGCGGTGAGGCCAGGCTGGCTGCTCCACGGCAGCTTTCCACTCGCATCGCTGTTTCAAAGTCCGTTCTTGCTTATGCTCCCACAGCTGCAGCTCAGATTTATAAAGACAAGGACTATCAGACACACTGGCTTATGATATCCTGTAGTAATTATTTAATAATGGGTGCTCAAGGAGATTAGGGAGATCGTGTTTGTGGTACACACTTCCAGCCTCATTTTAATGTTGGGGAAGGAGATAACTTATCTCCTTCAGGATCACACCTGCTTATCCAGCTCATTCTCCACATGCTCAAACGGGCATTCAGGTCTGGGCAAGATTTGTCCTGTGTGATGGGTCAGCATGCATTATAGAATCACAGAATGGTTTGGGTTGGAAGGGACCTTAAAGATCATCCAGTCCCACCCCCCTGCCCTGGGCAGGGACACCTCCCACCAGACCGGGCTGCTCAAAGCCCTGTCCAACCTGGCCTTGAACACCTCCAGGGATGGGGCAGCCACAGCTTCTCTGGGCAACATGTTCCACTGCCTCACCACCTTCATAGTGAAATTTTTTTTCCTAATATCTAATTGAAACCTGCTTTCTTCTAGTTTGAAGCCATTACCCCTTGCCCTATCACTACATACCCTTGTAAAAAGTCCAGCTTTCGTCTAGGCCACCTCCAGAAGCATATGTACTTGTGTCAGCCTCTCTGCCCAGGCTTGGCTTTTACCCCAAGTCATTCTTGTGACTCTGCTGCTAAGACATGTGGAGAACTACACTGACCGCTTCAAAATACCAGGTTGAACATCCCAAAGGAGCGGTGGCAGCTGAGACGGAGCAGCAGGTGAAATCATCAGGCAGGGATGAGCAGCGGCACATGCGGCAGTCCTGAGGCTCAGGGACAGAGGGAGAGTTACCACCCATTTATGGAGGTTTAAGATTTTGTATTACCAAATCTTTCAGTCACACTGAAATTCAAAAAGAACTTGATACCTACAACTATTTGTTACCTAAACCCCCTTCATATTAAACATCTTCAAAGTTTGACTGTGGTTAGTAACAGTAAACAGCTACTACTTACCATACAAAAAGTATTGTTTTCTTTTAGAAAGTCCAGGGAGCAAGCTTAAATTTATAATTGTTACTAAATTAGATTCAGCAAATCTGAGGGCTACTTACTTAATGGTATCTAGCAGTGATTTAGAAGCCACTCACACGTACATCTAAGCATAAAACAGTTGTTTGCCTTTTACTTTTTGAGAAAAAAAAAAACCCTGCAAATTTTTCTATCTGACATTCTTTGAACATCAGCAAATGTTTGTGTGGAACATCTCAGGGAGAAGTGATCAAAATTTTCTAGAATTTATGGGACGAACCAGCTTTGTGTGGAGCTCACGTTGGTACTGTCTCCTATTTATGTTCGACAAAACCTGAACTCCTACCTGTTTGGTGTCTTTGCTTCTCAGCTTATGCTGCAGCTGTTCTGTGCAGTGGCTAAAATGAAAGGTTTTAATTAAAACTGACATTGCTACACCTTGTGCTGCTAGTGACAGTCCTGTTGAAAAGTATCAGGAGAAGTGTGGAACCCCACTGTAGGAGTCTGCCCTCCTGTTTGCATCCCAGCGTTAATGTCCTCACTCCGGCAAGTGAAAACATCTCTTGAAATTTATTTTTGACGGAAAATGACTTTTCTGACAAAAATCACTGTGCAAAGCATGTGAACAAATATTTGTCATTGCTAATTTTGGCCAAAGACTGAAGGAAAAAAAGGTCATTCAGTGCTTTCGAAACTATCGGCAAACAAGGAGATTCTCCATCAGTTCCCAGCGAAATGCTTCCAGCTTTGCAAGGAAAAATAAAACACGTTCACAGATTTAACTTTTCCAATTAAAACCCAATTTTTCACAGAAAGCCATTCTGATTAGTTTTAATGAGAGGTAAGCAATCGTAAATGACATCCTCTGTCTACAAATTATGCATTTGGGTGCAGAGCTGCCCTGCAGCCTCCATTTAGCACCAGAAGGACCCGGTTCACAGGCTTGTTTTGTACCACTTTGACATTTCAAGGATTCACAGGAGCCGGTTTACTGCAGGGCAATGCCCATTAACCCTGCCTAGCAGGGCACGGGAATTCTCAATTACGTGATGCCGTGCGTCCTCTCCCCATCCGCTTTTCCATTTAAAGCTTCGCTTTTCTGTTATAAAGGAATTAAAATTTATTTACAGGAAACCATTGCACGGGGTAACTGCGCGGAGTCACCACAGTGATTTTATATCCCGTTATTGTGTCCGCAGCATCTGAGGCTTTGCTGTGCAAAAGGGAATCTGGTGAGGGACCCGGCAATCTGTAGCTGTGATACTGGCCCTTATGGACTTCATTAGCCTGTATTTTCCTAATGCATGTCAGAGATGAAGCTTAAATGGTCCTAAATTGTGGAGGGAAGAAGGCATGGCTTGAAATTTTTTCCCCATTTTTTCCCCAACTCATTTTGTGCAGTCAGCCAATAAAAAAATTTTAGTCCTGATTGCATTATTTCTAATTGTAAATATAATTATGAATGCATAAACTAAACCACTGAGGCATGCATTTAATTCTGAAGTCATATTTCTACCAACATATTACAGTGAAAAGTCAAAAAGCAAAGGGTTTCCTACCGTTAAGAAATTGCAAAACTCCTGTATCTTCCGTTATTCTGATAACGATCATTTTTGTTTACTGCTGCTCAAAAGTGTACTCAACAAGCGACCAAATTCAGAGAAGAAAAAAGTATCAACAATGATTTAATAAACTTGAATTATTTGAAAATATTTTGGGGAAGTCGGTAGTGATTGACTTTCTTTAGTGTCCCATGTTTGCCAACAAGAGGGGCTGACACCGGACACAGCGGCGAGTGGACGAGGTCTAGCTGTGGATAAGACACCAGCCTGTGGCCGCAGCCAGTAGCAACATTTGCACATTTTTACATGTTTTTATGCTTTTCATTGTACAGGCAGAAACAGAAAGACGGTCCTAGCCCGGAGGAGTTTACAGCCCCTGTAAGATCAAAATCCACTGAACTGGCAGAGAAGAAAATGAATGAGATGGCTAAAGAGAGGTTTCACATTTGCTTTCACAATTCTGTTTTGGTTTTGTTTTGGGTTTTTTTTTTTTTTTTTTTTTAAATATTTAACTGCCANTTTTTTTTTTTTTTTTAAACATTTAACTGCCAAAAGTTCTCCGAATCCACTATTCTCCCTGACACCAAATCCCACCAGTTTGGAAAGTGTTGTAATCCGGAAGGCACGTCAGGGCGCATGGAAATTCCACAGACACTTGATCAATCCTTAACCTAAAGACATTGTTTAGTCTGCAGCTGCCACACCGTGCTGCCGTGTGAGTGATACACCCGAATGATATACATGATTCCTGCATATTGTTCCGAGATTCCTCTGAATCTCTGTGATAAATAGCGCAGAGCGTTTCTTCATGTTAAATGGGAAGCCAAACAAAGCAGCTACTCTTCGTAGATCAAGTGCATAACTGATGGAGAGAGAAAAATTTACAAGGGCTGACCATCACCTATTCTCACTTCATTACATGTTATTTACGTTACACGAGCATTTGGTGGCATCAGGCAGGATCCATGGCTTCACTGCACAAGGTGCTGAACGAATACAAGAGACAGTCTGTCTCCTAAAAACCTTGCAAAATAACCGTAAGATGGCAATCAACTAAGACCATATGGACATGTAAAGCAATAGTAGGAAGCAGGAATCAGCACAGCAGTTCAGCATGACATGAGTTTTGATCTGCTTATGAGTTGAATGGATTCAGGCTACAGTTGATAAGCTTATCTTGAAGTAAGACAGAAGTTCGGCTGCTGAAATTCCTACCGTTTCACTGTCATTATACAGCTGAAAGTCAAGAACTGTCAAATTACATGAATAATATCTATCCTTATTTAATACAGCGAACTGTTGACAATTGCCTCTCATCCTTCCCTTCCGTGCATGAGCCCCACGAAACAGTTAGGAATGATCAGACTGAATGTAGGTAAATCTGTGGCCACATAACCACGCTGCAGATAAGAAACTCACTGTGTCTAAAATGGAGAAAAAAGAGGCGATAGCAGCAAACACAAAAAAACTAGGGAGATAATTCTTCCAGGACCACAGCAAGGAAAAACGTCGGAGATTGTGCTGACACTACTGACGTTACAAATACTACGAGGCTAAGGATAATGCAGACTAGACTTTTTTTCCCCTCCCTGTTTAGAAACAATCACATTATATCTTCTTATAAGATATGAGAAAGATTGTTATCTCGCATAATGAAAACCAAATGACAGGCAGATAAACTTAGTAGCTGTTTATAAAGTCTTGTACAGTATTCTCAATGGTATACAGATAAGGAAATCACATAATTGAAATGGCTACAAACAGCATTAAAAGGCATATAAGAAGAAAATAAGGAGATCAAATGCGGAAGGCAGACAAACTTTAGATTACTGATGGAGGCGTTCTAGTTAGGTGGGTTGATTTCTCATGGGAGTTGAGCACCTCCTTCTCCTCTAGGCTCGTGTTGTCTGAACTCGCGGCCCCGCTGCCCTCCTTCAGCGACCCCCATCGTCCTCACCCATCTCAGAGGACCTGAGCCTTGACGGTGTGGCTCTTGGAACAACCCCCAGCTTTGTCTTTTCTTTTAAACTCTTTAATGTCTTCAAGGATATCTTTGCTAGAGCATCTTCAGAAAGAGTAAATGGAAGGCACTAGCTGCTGCTTACTGTTCTCTTCAGGAAATCTAAAAAATTCAAGTCCTTTCCTATCTAAATAAGCAGCAATGTATTTTCTTAACTTTCTCAAGTACAGAAACATTTTTAACTGTAGGTACAACAACAGCATAAGAGTTTCTGCTTTGAGGCAGATTTAAACTGAAAACAGATTGTTAACGCGAGATTTGTTAGAGTTCTCAGACCTCACAGTCGAACAAAAACCTAAGACAGAGGACCTCTGTTATGAGCAACATCTCAAAGGAGCTAGAATTCCGGTCAAAGTGTAAGCCCTTACTCTGCAATAATCTTCTATAATTAAAGGAGAAAAAAAGAATTCAGCTGGACAAATGAGCTAAAATCAGGAGAATCTTGAACAAACATCTCAAGCATTAATCATTTATATAGGAAGAAGAAGAAAATCATGAAAATAATTGAGCAATTGCAGACAAATGCCACAATGCCTTGTATTGCCAAAACCTCATCATTGGAAATGTGTATGTCTGATTTCCAGGTTTATTAATGAAACAAAAAGGCATCTACAATAGATAAATAATACATCATATGGAATTCACACAGTCTATTTATAATAGAGATCAGTGACACCTATCAACTCATATTAAATCACATCATGCATATTTTGCCTAGTCTGCACTTTGTCAATCTCTGCTTCCTATTTCTTTGCTGTAGTAGCTACATTTAACGGAAAAGTAACGCACAGACCAGTTGAAAGAAGTCATTTAAAAAATCCCTGAAAGAAGGTTTAGAAGAACAGCGATGATCAGCCATATTCATATGCTTTAACAGTAATAGTGCTGTATCACCTTTTACTTTTTACAGACCTTCAATGAATGAGTTCTGATGCTACAGCTGTGCAGCACGTATGTAGCTTACAGACCGGCAAATCAGAACTAAGGTCACAGAGTGAGTCGGTGGCAGGTTTGGGACTAGAGTTGGGGCATCCAACCTTCCAAGCTGTAAAACTGATTTATCTTCCATCCCTCAGCTACGTCCTGGTGAAAAAACATGGGATGAAGCGGATTCTTTGAAAAAGAAGCTTATTTTTGAGTTTTTAGAAACATCACCATTAAAACATAACTTGGGTTTAGAAACATCCTTCAAAAACAGCATAAATAAGTTATTTTGCAGAAGAATTATTTACCATAAGAAGAGATAGAAATTTATAAATCAGTTCAGAGATCTGGAGGGGAAAAGTTATTAGTTACATCATCAGAAATGGGGTCTAAGGAAGCTGAAAAACCTGGATTTTGCATGCAGCTTTTAAAATATAATTAGTGATCTAACATAAATAGACGTCACTGGCTGTAGTAATGTCTGTGGCAAATAAATAACAGTCGAACACAATAAAACTCCCTGTAATGTACTCCGCTGTAATATTGATGGCAGCATATGGCAAACATCTGACAGCTGTTAAACAGATGTGGCAATTAGCAAACCTTATGGTCATGCTGTTAAGATGATTATGCAACACGTTCTCCAGTAAAATTAGATGACTTCCTACTTTCTGTAGCTTTACACATGTGGAGTGCTAGTCTAATGTCCCATTTAGGCAATACTGTTAGCTAATGTCTCCTAACCCATATTTTTTTAGTTGATGCCTCATAGAAGATTTAGAGAAATCCAGAATTTAAACAAGAACAATATCAATTCAGCTGTGTAGCAGATACTTCAATTATAATAGCTAATGGACAAATTGAGAGATAAAAAGACTTTTCTATCATGTTGAAATTCAATGAACAGTTTTCAATTAGGCTCTGAGTATAAAAGGGAAAAAAGAAAGATACTTTTCCTTGATGTTAACATTGCGGGAAAAGATGAGAGTAACTTCGCTTTTTCATTATACAGAAGAGGTGCGTATAATGATGCATATTTAAATTATAAATCAGGTCACTATCTGCCAAATGAAAGCAATATCAATTAGAGCTAGGGTGGATCAGGCTTTAAAACTCCTTATATTTAATGACAAAAGTATGACTGTTACCCTCACCCAGCCAACAAAGGGATAATTTAAGGCAGTAAGAAATCAAAGAGTGATGTCACAAAAATAAGCCCTCACAGCTTTTTGGATAGTATTATTATAATTAATAGACTTCCAATGACTTTTTTTTGCAGGTTATGGGCTTTCACAAAAGCATTTATTGCAGGCATAAAATATAAAACTCTAAAGAGTGGGTTTGACTAAGGTTGACTTGAGGGTCCTTAGCCTTTCTACTACAGTAATTCCTGTAAAATAATAGTTTCATTTA
Organism: Dromas ardeola; assembly: GCA_013398915.1. Taxonomy (NCBI): domain Eukaryota; kingdom Metazoa; phylum Chordata; class Aves; order Charadriiformes; family Dromadidae; genus Dromas; species Dromas ardeola. Next base: position 354,071 of record VYZM01010478.1, read on the forward strand.
TAGGCTCAATTTATAACGTTGAATTTATGCCAGTTCATCTGATATCAATCATGATAATAGCATGATCTATTGTATGTCACTTGTGCTAATGCAAATTAAATATCATTACATTACAAAAAGCCCTATGTTAAAATAACATTAAGTGTGTAACTTTAACCAAAAAAATTAAGGATGAATTAGCAATTTGGGGTGAGCATATATACAGATAATGAATGTAAAACCGTGCATATCTTATATATAAAATTATATACATGCTGAAAAAGGAAAAGCTAAGCAAAATACAAAATTGATTAAGGCTTGAGTAGCAAGATTAACACTGATTTTTCCCCCTTCATTGTAGTTAAGGTCGAGTAGCAAGCAGTTTATTATCTTCTTTAACCACTGTGGTTTTCAGCCTCTGCCTTTGACACATGATTATTAGGAATCAGGTTTTAAAAAAACTTCAGATCTGCAAATATAGTCCTTTGAATCTCCCTATGTCTTTATAAATTATATACTTACACACTTATCATTGTATATACGCATTTGGGTATGAAACTATCCAATACACGTGTCAATTGAAATTATTTATTAGCACAGCTAGATAATATAGTTCTGAAATAAAAGTTCAGCTGAAGAATTTTTTTTTAAATTGTTAAACTGTTTTCTTCTTTTTGTTATTTTTAAGATTTGAATGTCACTGAAGTCTGTGCTCATTCGAACTTGCAAAAGTGCCAGGACACCCTATCTAGATTAAGTAAGATACATTTCTATGCATAATTGCAGGAAATTTTCCACATAAAATTTGAGAATGCCTTCATGCTGAAAATTTTCTGCAGTTTTAGGCAGAATGAGTGTTTATCAGCCATGTTTCTTGAGCGTTAGACATCGTTTACACATTTTAAAACACCTAGCCTGGATTGTTTACATTTTCTTCTTGAAACGAGGAGTGAGATCACTTTGCTTGAAAATGTTGTTTGTGGATTCTCCTGGCCTTGGCAGTTCTGCAGATCCTATTACATTTTGTGGTTATAGATTAGACGTGGGGATTTTTTTTAAAAAGATACTTGCAATGATAAAATATTGCCCATCCCATTACAGCAGGATCCGTGGCACTCAGTACTGTGGTTCCAGTAAAGCTCCCACAGACATCATTTCTATTACTCTGCGCTGGTTGTATATACCTCCCTGTTATTGTAATGACTGAGCATTTTGCAATCATTAGTATGCCCACCTCTTTATCGATGGTTATTAAAACATCTGGAAATGCTGCTGCTTTCCTTTACTGATAGGGGAATGAAGCACAGAGGAGCCCAAGTCACACCAAAAGCGACTGTGGAAAAGAGAAGCGACCGTGAGCCTCCCAAATCCCCAGCCAACACAGCGTTCCCTTTTTCTTTCTGGGAACCTTCATGGAAAAAAAGCAAATAATTTTCCAAGTCGTGGCTGCTCCCATTAAGCTGAGATTGGCTCATGTTTTAATGCGATACCTTTCTCTCCTTCCTGATACCTGGAAGGAAGGAAGCATGAAACAAAGTCCTTGCGATACGCTCTGCGGCACTTCAGATTGGGGTTCAGCATCTCCCATTGACCGAATTTTGCGTAATTAACTGCACTCCTTATAGGTGTATAGAAGAAACTCAGAAGAGCAAACCTAGCAAGAGGCTTTGCAAATCTTCTGTTACACAACAGACTGCTCTCCGAAGGCATATTCATTATTTCACATTTTTCCTCCTTCAAATGGCGGCATTGCTTGTTTCAGAAGCAGAACTGACACTCTTCACCGTTCATCGCTACAGATGTTAGAGGTATTCTTTAATGTTGGAAGGGAACACAAACCTCCTAATGGAGATCTTGGCAGCTAAGTGAAAGGAAAACAGATTGTTTTAAAATATATTTATAGGTCTTTTAACATATATATACTCTGACAGTGATTTGGAAGTTTAAAAAGTCTATTATTAAATTTATTTTAAAATCTCTGTTTATGAAGTCTCCCATGCTTCTTTTTTTACCTACTTTACGTATTAAGATGCTGGGCTTTCAATTGCATTTGAACATACTTCAGCCTACTTTCACGCACATTTTGAAAATTTTATTAAAATAAACTCAGTGCTGCTGCTGAATTTAACTCTTTCCCACAAGATGAAGCCAAGTGTTTAACAGCTTTCAAAAAGGTCTTAGATGTTCATTTACATTTATATATGAGCAATTTTAAGTCTGTCTGTCCGTGACATAACAATTCTTCAGATGAATGATACACACATGTACTCTTGCTCTTGGTCTATACATCTGCTTAACTTTAAAGAAGTGAGCAAATCTCTGCTCACATTATGGAAGTTCAAACTCGTGGAAGTATCTGCTAGTTGGGAATACAGTTATGAAAAAAACCTTTATTCCCGTTTCTGCCCGATGCAAGAAGCTTCACGTTGGATAGTGACGGAATAAACCAGTTCCAAGATTTTTCTTGTGGCTTTCCCTCTAACGTCAGGTACGGGCTGGTGTCAGGTAGAAGAAACTTGAACCACGCATCTGGTTCCCGATGGAAATTGTGCTGTGGTAACGTACTGAAATGATACCTTAGAAAATGCAAAGCTTCTGAGGTAGCTTCACTTCCCAGAGGAGGCTGACACACCGAATCAAACCCTTCTTTTCCATGAATTATTCAATCTGCAAATAACTTATTAGGTGAATTTAACCCCGTTTTTCTGTTCCTAGATTACCCCTGAGCAGTTTTTAGTTTTCTCTTTGAAATGATTAACTGGGTGCTTTTTAGGAATAATTTTTAGGACCGGATTCTCCACAAGGCTGAACTGTTCAAATCTGCCTGCTGCTGCATGCGGGGTCCTCTCCAATGTGTGTAGGTGTGACAGGCCTGGGGTTCTGCCTCGTACACCTCCGGAAAGGGTGAGGAGACGTGGCAGAGCTTTGTCATACCTAGTTCTCTACCATCGAGAACCTTCTAATAACTCTAAATTTGCAAGATGATCCAGCAGCAGTGGCAGACATGAACCTGACTACTGTGACCCAGTAGATGGTGGTTGAGTCCCTTCTGTTCACTGGAGGGGAGCCCTGGGAATCCTGCCCTGACTCTGCAAATCGATGCAAGCAGCTCACTGAGGGTATTTGACCTGAAATACAAGCAGAAGGCATCCTTTGCAATAACCTTCTTGAAGTGCTGCATTGCTGTAAATAAAAATCAGAGTTTATGGTATTGAAAATGCCACGAAACGTGGCAATAGCCATCTGACAGTGCTCATTTCCCTATCTGACAAGAGGATCAGGAACACGTCTTTAAGTAGTCGATAGAAAACTCAGAGGTAGCAGCAAATGAGTAACTGTCCAAAACTCTTAGGAAGGTCACAGATACATATTTCCTCAGGTTTCATATTTTATTGGTAGAAGCAGCATATGCACTCAGAACTAATTCCAGTCATTGGGAAAGGAGAACAGAAAGAAGATGGAATGGAAAAGAGCAGCATCAAAAGTGCCAGCACCAGGAAGACATAAAACCAAATCAGTATTCAAATTACATGCATGTCTCAATTTTGCTTTGTTACTGTGTCACTATTTTGAAAAGCCCAAATTATGCTCATAAAAACTTAAGCTATCCATACATATGTATGAAAGTATTCAGCTTCAGCAGGGTTGAGACAGACAAATCTGGTAGTAGGTTTCTTTTCAGGTTATGAGAAGCAAATAATAATCAAGTGTAGTTGAGTTGTGTGAGATAGTGGAGTCCTGGAACCACCTCCTTTGTCTTGTTCTTCTCCAAGAGACAAGGAAGAGCATGAATGTATTTCACTGTCCCATCTGGGGGCTCATCCCAGTTTTCAGTGAAGATAGTGGCAAATTGTCACTGACTTCAATGCACGGGACCAAAGTCTGTTAATATCCTGCTACAATAATTCACGGTGGCCCATCGTGCGTAACATATGTACCTCAGGAATTCTAAGACTAATTCATGTAGGATGGCCTTTACAGATGAGAAATTGTGCACGTGCTGTGTTGTAACATTATAATGGATATTTTGTAAGGTATGACATAAACCTGATCTTACATTATCTAGTATGTCTGAGGTCTGCCGGGTGCCTCTGGGTGCAGATTTCTCAGAGCCATGGCCTCCAGCTGTCATCTCATTTAGGATGGCTCACACTGTCCTCCCATCTTCAGACCAGAACTTGATTTGCCTTAACAGGGATTGAACAGATCTGAGTACATCTGGCATGTTTAGTCAGTGTAATTCTCTTTAAGGCTACAAAATTAGCAACCAGAGATTCAACACTGTCGTATTTGTTCAGTTAAAAGGTATTTTAGAGAAATTACCTCTTAAAAACATTCTTCATATATGTGTTCATCTTACCTGATACCCAATTGTCTTCCAAACAGAGATGGTTTTCACAGACAGTTGAAGAGCATCCTTCCCTGCCAGAGCACAGGGACGATCCGCCTCCTTCTTCTTCTCAGAAGCCTTTCTAACATTTCAATGTTCTTTTCTCTAGATCTTCGATATACAAAATAGTTGTATCACATAATCTTTGAAGTATGTTATACACTTCCATCTACCCCAGGCACTTGCCAACAGAGTTCACGTCTGGAGAACACTATTTTATTATATGCGCGTTTTTCAAATAGTTCCCACCTCCATATGATCTTTCCCGTAGTGCGCTGGTAAAAATCCATGCTCATAAACTGGTTACAAATCAGTTCTCATACATAATTTCATATCAACGCCACATCCCTCACAAAGACTAGTAAGAATTTCTTGGTACTTTATCTTTGCTATGTCTAGGACTTGAATCTTTTGCCTGATACAACTTCTGCTCAGTGAGTAGCATTTTTATATATTTTTGTTTTATTTTTGTGTGCTAGTATGCAGGACACTGAGTCACAGATCAAGATCTCCCCGAGCTGTACAAACACAGATCATACAGACAGCGCCTGCCCCAGAGAGCAATATTTTAGAAGGGATTTTGTAAAAATAGAATTAAAGTTTTCCAAAAGGCCTGAGAAGGCAGCCCATTTATACACCTGCAGCAATTACATTTTGGCAGTGTACTCCTGAGATGTACGTCCTTTTGCAGAACTTCGTCGCTGTGATGGAGAACGTGCATAAAAAGGGACACATCGGCATTGTCTCCTCAAAACCGCTCACCTTTGAATATAAAGTGTGAGGATGTAATAAGACAATAACAATATTTAGCAATTCTGTAGCTCTTTACAACTTCCAAGGACTATAAAACATTCACTGATTAATCCTTACAGCACCCCAGTGAGGAAGGCAAATTACTTTTACCATTTACATCATCCTGGCAAGGCAAGATTGTCCTCTGTAGCCTATCATCCTGCACTTTCTCCACAGTGGAACCGATCTCACCTTGAAGAAAGGTGCATTTTTTTCTCTTTTTTTTAATAGGATATTCACCTTAAACTTCTCATTCCATAAAAATGGGAAAAGGTTATTCACATGGAAACATGCTATAGGCTGCCTGAAATTTGGGCTGAAATGTGCCTGTTTATTTATAGAATCATAGAATGGTTGGGGTTGGAAGGAACCTTAAAGATCACCCAGTTCCAACCGCCCTGCCCTGGGCAGGGACACCTCCCACCAGACCAGGCTGCTCAAAGCCCCGTCCAACCTGGCCTCGAACACCTCCAGGGATGGGGCAGCCACAGCTTCTCTGGGCAGCCTGTGCCAGTGCCTCACCACCCTCACAGGAAAGAATTTCTTCCTAATATCTAACCTCAATCTCCCCTCTTCCAGTTTAAAACCGTTACCACTCGTCCTGTCGCTCCCCTCCCTGATCAAGAGTCTCTCCCCAGCTTTCCTGTAGCCCCTTCAGGTACTGGAAGCGTCTGTAAGGTCTCCCTGGAGCCTTTTCTTTTCCAGGTTGAACCACCCCAACTCTCAGCCTGTCCTCACAGCAGAGGTGCTTCAGCTTCTGATCATCTTCATGACCTCCTCTGGACCTGACTCAACAGGTCCATGTCCATCTTATGCTGGGGGCCCCAGAGCTGGACACAGTACTCCAGTACTTATGTTGATTAAAAAAAAAAAAGAGGGAGCATATGCTACAGAAAATAGAAAGTAAGAAACAAGTGCAGATTAAGATAACTAGAAATAATATGTCAGTGATACTCATGTCACCAAAAACTAGAAGACTGATGATCTGTATGACTGAGAGGAAGCAAGTGGGCGGTGAGAGCAGAAAAGGGCTGTCAACCATGAAGACAATGTTACAAGGACCCACGCTTTAGATTTTCAAAGCTGAGTAAACAAGTAAGTTGCACAGTTCCAAATGAAATTAGTGGGATTTGCATGTATCTCAAGTTAAAATTGCACGTGGGGAGAGATTTCACATAAGACATAGTATGACACGGGGTATTCACAATGGACAGCATTAAGTAGAGACGACAGATGCTGAAGGCAACTGGTGAACAAATACCCAAATTAAGATGTCTTTGCTATTTACTTTTCCCATTCAAACTGACCAAGCGAATTCATAGAATTGTAGAATTAACTCGTAATTGAGGGTTTGAGCCTACCCTCCCTTAATCTGCTGTAACAGAAGCAAAAAAAAAAAAAAAAAAGGTTCTGGAGATGACTGACTCTCCCAGCTTGTTCACCTTCACTTCAACTCTGTTCTTACATCAGTGCCGTTTTTAAAATATATTCAGTGATGTGGCTGATAGTAAACATGGATAAGTGGAGTTCATCTGCTTCTAATTTGAACACTATGGTGCCACATACTGTAAATGTTGAACAGGTGATTATACCTATGATTTAATTTGTCACTGCATCAGGACGCCTCAGTCTCCTCTTCCTACAAACACCTTGATGGTCTTCTCCATGCTGTCTCTCATATATGAAAGGCAAACGATTCACAGCTTCTCACTCTTCTTTCTCTTTCCTTCAGCAGCTCCATTTCTGTTGAAACTTCTAAGAGAAGTTGCCCAGTGTTTGAGAGCCAGGGCGACGGTCAGCTTGAGAGCTCTGAATCTAGTTTATGGAATTCAAGGAAAATCAGCAGAAATTTATAAAGCCAGTAACAAACTTATAAAATTAATACATTTTTCTGCTTTCCCTAACTTTTACAACTGAATTGTCTTAGACTGCAGCCCCTAGTTTTGATTAGAGACTTATAATATCAATATTCAATAATAAGTGTAATAAAAATGTGTAACGTAGCTCCACCCCTTCCTTCAGGAAAATTTTATTCCACTGAATGATTGCAAAATAGCCACAATTTCAAGCGCCCCTGCTTCAATCTTCCATATATTTCTTAGGAAGATTAGAATATTCTCCCCTGTTCTGTGATGAATTAACTGTGTTTGGTCGTATTTTTTGAGGGGGGCAGGGGGAATTACCATATCACTATATGCACAAGAGATCAAATGTATGATTAAAAATATTTATAATACTGATGTGGAAAAGAATGATATGTTAAACAGATAAGCATATAATAATGCATGTCTTACCCATAAAATTTAATTTATCCCTTGGGCAGGGCATAAACTTTGCTCAAGAACAACATGTTTTCCATCTATAGATTGCAGAGCTAAACTGCTTAATTTTACAGCAAATTGATCACTGCTGTAATATTTCAGGAGCAAAATGATCCTCAACAGTCAGTTCAGTTTCAAAAGCCAAAATTTATAGTTCTGCTTCTGATTTAGTGATAAGGTTTTTTAACATATTGGGCATTTCATCACTTTCTATCGGGAGTCAGCGTTGAACCAACAAAGAAATATTTTTTGAAATCAACAACAACAACAACAATAAAAAAAGGAACATAAATAATATACATCCAACTGACAGAAGAGTTTAATATTCCCTTCAGACTGGTTGGTAGGAAATTACTCAGATTCCCGTCCTTGTAAACATGTGTCCTGGCCCGTACAGGAGATGTGCTGTACTGCCGCACGGGTGGAATCACGCAGACGCCAGAGCCCAGCTGCCTTCCCAATGCTCAGGAAACTACTTCATTTATTTTCCCAAGTGGCTAAACTTCATTTTACCCAATGCAAATAAAATTTCCTAGATCTAAAGTTATTTGACACTTTTGATATGTTTAAAATAAATGCAGAGAGATTTAATGATGTGAAAGTTCATGACTCAGTAAAGATTGCTCCCTAGCTGGGGTCTTAGGATAGACACCTATAAAATCAAATTATTATAATCACAGGAGTCATGAGAAAAAAGTAGGCCCTGCTGAGCTCTATTCACCGAGTTTTTGCATTCATTATACTCCTTCTAGTTATGAAACAAAGGGACGAGGTAGGCTGAAATCTCAGAAGGTTTTATCAAGTAATTCTTTGCAGCAGCGTTTCGTGATTACTACAGTGAATTTTTAGAAATCCGATTCGTATGCCAAGAGAAGAGGAAAAAGACACATCTTCTTCGTTACCTCAATGCGGTAGTAAATGCACGTTTTTGAATAATAACACCCAAAATTATGGACAATGGAAAAATAAAAGTAAATGCATGGATTATATTTGTTACATTTATCAGAGAGCGTTATTCAGCCTCCTCTGGAGTCAGTTACTGAGAAAAATACCTAACTTAAAGACATTATGCGTGATACAAAGGTCAGATTTTAAAAGGCTCGCTCCCACTGACTTACGTTGTGTGTCATTTAGGAGAGAAATAGCTTTAAAAATCCTCCTTATACATATATCCCCCACGCATTTTGATACCTCTTCAGCAATACTGTGTGGCTGTATTTGGCGAGTGGCACGTATTTACACACAGGAGAACATGTATATGGCTGGTTTATAATCAAGAAGATTATTTCCCAAAGCTGCCATTGCCTTTATGCATATATCTGCACACTGACCTGGGACACACTGAACGGAGACACAGTAATTAGGTCATTTGCTTGGGCCTGATATTTCTTTGGAGGCTTAAAGGGTAAAACGTCTCTGTGCACAGTGCAGAGTGTGATGGTATATTTTTCATGTTTGTGCTTTACAGTAAAAACAAGCGAAAGGAAAGGATCAAATGCCAACATTTTTTGTTGGGAAAACAATAATTATGGGTGCATATTTCACCTGCAATTATTTACAACTGGAGTTTAGATCAGGGAGATGTCTAAATCCTTGATGGAAGCTCACAGTCAGCGATGCAGACGCTTTGTCTGGCCACAGTCTGTTTGGCTCAATGTTATGCTGGGGAAGAAGATGCCAAGCACTCTGGCTCCCTTTACAATCTGAGGCAAAAGATTTCAGCTACAGGCTCAACCGATTTAAATGCACATGTTCTTCTTCAGTCAGTTACATCCATTAGTTGGCCGAGCGTGGAAATCCTCCCCACGTTTCTGCTAATAAGCACTTACGCAGATAATTTAGAAACATGGGTCCATATCCTCAACTTGTGCAGTTTTACTGAGAACAGTGGATAAGAGGTGATTTATGTTAGCCAATATTTCTAAGGCATTTTCTAAGCGTCAAAATTCAACTTTGGAAATACATGCAAGAATTCTAATGGAAGAATGCACTAGAGGTTGTCAATCTTCTTTTAATTACAGAGTTAAGTATAGGAAATCCTTTACCCAATCAGTTGCAATTAAAGAAGAACTGTCTGTGGACAATTTAGTGGATTTATTTTACTTCGCATCATCTTTCTCAGGTGGTTTTCACATAAAATCCCTTCCTCAGGTTTTAAGTTTTACAGTTGTGCTCAAAGATCTGATCAACTCTTCTACGACTGGGTGCTACAGAAATCCACAATGAGAGACAGCAGGAAGGCGTGTAAAATCTGGGCTGCGTTCAAATTAACTCTGTGTCCTCACGCTCAGAATTGTCCGTTTACAAGTAGCCTCACAAAAAAACATGACCATATTGGTGGTCATAAATCACGTACTGTAAGATGCTTGCCAATGAACGTCCAGCAAAATATTTTAATGAATGCTTGCATTCGCAATGACTGTGTCTGCACCCAAATCTCGAGGTGAAAATCAGGTGAAATTGCTGCGTGCCGAGCCCACAATTTGAAATACAAACCTCATATCAAGTCCAGGCTCTCATGAAAATGGGTTCACATTTGCTTAGCAGGTTCGTGAGGCCTAAGCAAACATTTCAGTGAATAGCATCACAGTTTTGAAAGTGCCATCCCAAACGGGGTTTCCTGTGAGAGCGGTTTTCTGTGCGGTAACAGCAGTAAGCACAGGGTTGGCTCCCCTTTACCTTTTCCCTCTTTCATGCTTTTGTGCATTTCTTGGGTTCTTCAGCTCCCTCCTGCTGTATTTCAGGCCGCGAGCTCTCCTCGCATGAAACCCTCTCTGTCTATATCTCTGTTATTATTCCCTCTAAACTTTCTTTGTTACCTGCTCTGTCTCCTATTATTTCTCCTGTGTCATCAAAAACTGACTCCGTACAGTCTGCCAATTAGCCTTTGTCTGTCAGCACATTCATCAGCATCCTGAAGAGTAATGGTGAATGGCAGAGCATGGAAGTGCTATTTGATATGCAGCTGTGTGTCCTTGCACACAGATATACCATTACTGACGAAGTGGTAGGATGTGGCTTACATTTCCTAGAGACAAAACTTTTAGTAAGAAGCAGATACAATTAGTAACGAATGAAACAGAATGAATTAAGAGAGAAGCTGTTTCAAAATTAACAGCTAAGTGCACAGAACTTTTCTGCATTTAAAATAGACTGTTAGGAATATGGACCTCCTATGTATGCAAAGTAAAAAAGCCTGACATAGATATTTCCAGGAAACAAAGAGAATTAACAGTGTAATCTGATATTATATACCTGCAAGTAAGTAATGCAAATAAAGCTGCTTCTGTACTTGTTACAGGGAAAATAATATGACTTTGGTATAAAACACGCATTGCATTCTTTTGTGGAAATATATAAGTATGCATTATTCAAAATTCAAATATTAATGATCACATAAATATTCTATGATCTTGGCTATTACTTTCAGAACAAACATTTTAATTTTAAGATGTCATATTTGTAAAAGCTGTATTTTCAGTCAGAAAGAGAGAGAGAAAGAGAGAGGCAGACCCTTTTAAAGGTGTCTCAGTGTCTTGCCATGGTAGCTTTGCTTAGCAAATACATGGCACGTTTAAATTTCTTTTAGCTCTACAATGTTCACCTGCTTAAACATTTACAATGCTACTATTGTAAAAAAAAGGTATAGGAAGAAATATAAAGCAAATGTATAAGTGTGTGTTTGGATGAACTGTGGATGTCTGAAAGTGCACGCCGGTAGATAGAATTAGGTCTATGAGGCTGGGCTGATGTGTGTAAGCTTTAGAGCAAGCTTCAAGGGTATGTATGACCAGAGCAGGGGGATTATATGAGTAGCCTATAAAACTATGTCCTCCTATCACTACATCTTTGCTAAGGGATGTTTCCAAATTAATCAGAAAGGAAAGCAAAATAATAAATTATAAAATATGAAGCACAAATGAGAGTTTTGACTTGTCTAGACAGTCTGGATCAGATTTTCAAAGGAAAGGTATAAGAAAACTATATTCATGCCAAAAGTCAGCTTTTGTATATGCAAATGGATAGTTATTACAAATGTTGCAAGTGGATTTCCAGATATTATTTTAAAATCAGCCTGCCAGATATGAATGAGCTAGATTTTCCAAGTGCTCAACACACGCCCTTGCAGCCAGATTCCCAGAAGAACTCAGCAATGGTATCACAGTGGGGTGGGATCTACGAAGCGCTTTGAAAAAGCTGGCTCTTACTTACTTAATTAAATAGAAACAAAGTGCTTATGGAAATCTCGAGTTGGTTGTGAGTAATAAACATATAGAAACTGGCCCTAAGGTGTTTTGAGAATTTGCACGTAAGTCTTAGCTCTATTAATATTGTTGATCTTGATCAGTTCCCAGGGCTACCCGAGGAATGAGAACTCCTTGCAGAATTTTACGGTGGGAACTTGAACCCTTGGAGCATCTGGAGCACCCGGTGAGGACCCCTCCACTGCTTCCTTGTGAAGCGCATCAAGTCCCAAATGCCCAAACTTGTGTGGCAAGGAGAAACACCAGCCTAGTGCTTCTCCCGGAAGGTTTTTAATCATTGTCATCCTTCTTGGCTTCTGCTGCCGGAGCGTGTGTAGGGAATACAAGCTGCAGCTTGCCCTCAAGCACGGGCAAGCGGGGGCACACTCCAGGCCAGTGGTGCAGTACCTGCTGGGCACTTTGTCCTTGAGGTCCCCTGCCTGGTCCCGAGGAGCCAAAGTCCTGGGCATCGAGCTGGGCAGGCAGCCCCCTGCCTTTTGAACTCTCTTAACACAGCACAAAAATCATTAGCGTGGAAGACATGGACGCGTTGTCTTCTGCCCACTGTTTCATTTGCTTAGTTGTAAAAATAGAATCCACAATCTCATTTTATATTTAGAAATCACTATGCTTCAAAAGCTTGTTTTATTACGTCTTTCTGGATCAACAGTCATTTGTTTGCATCCTTAGCATCACTGTAGCATCCTGGTAGGATACAGCTTGCTTTGAAAGCATTCTCCGAGAGGAAGAAGCCATCTTGAGGAGTTGAGTGGAGTCTCTGGTTTTCAAAAGAGTTGGGATTTGGTTGGATGTATAAAAGAATGTGTAATTAGCGCACATATCTGTCACGGTGATAAACAGTGATAGTTACAATCATTTGTATGCACAGAGGCAAGAAGTCACTTCTAATACTGTTAAAAATATTGAAAAGTCGATCTCAGGAAGGTTTCCACAGGGGCCAGGGGGACTACTTAAGAAACAAGATGCCTGGAGAAAGATGTATTGGCATAAGATTTTATGACAGCCTGTGCATGCAGATACCGCTCACGCTTTGGTGACCGCAGCAGTTCCAACAGGCTGGGTGTAAGCCGGGTGTTTGACACACAGGTCTGCCTTTGGCAGCGCAGAGCAGGAACAAGCCCAGGAGCTGCAGGAGGCTGCTGCAGGTTCCCTGTGGGCTCCGTGTCTTCTCTTCACGTTCCTCCTGCCTCACTCTTTTTGGATGAAGTGCAATCTTTTGTGCAATGGGGACGGGCCCTGAGCTCCACAGGACCCAAAACTACGTTTGCTTTGCTGTGGGCGAGCACCCAGGCTGCACCCAGGTAACGAATGTGTTCCTACAATGCAGGAAAATGGGGAACCTTTCAGTTCTTGCCTGCTTTTCTGGAGAAATCGTTTTCCTTATCTCAGAATGCTGCTTTTTGCCACGTTTGTGTTAACTGTGAGGTTTTCTCTTATTTGCTTGTCGTTCTGTGCCCTCCTGTTTGTCCATGCAGATAGTGTGTGCATATTATACCACATTTTATGTTACTGAGCAAGTTTCTGTTTCTTCAGCTTGCTTTACATCGTTTACAAATTCCTGGCAGAACTCCATATCAGCCAGCAACTGGTTAGGAGAATTAAGAAATGCTTCTCATATTTGCTCTATAGAGAAGTGCTGGTTACTGTCCTCTATAAAATAAGCGATCAGCATACTGATAGCAGGAGCTTTTTTTTTGCTTAACGCTGCCTGGGTAAAACTAGACTTCAAGCTTGCAGGAATAATTCTTCAGCCAGTGGGGCCAACTTCTTGCTCATGCTTTTAGTATCCGAAACTGCTGCTGACCAAATGGTGCTCAACAGGGTCACACCTCAAGGACGCAATTCATTTTCCTTATAATTACTGTTCTGTTCTCAGAGCCCAGGCAGTCTCTTTAAAGATGGTTTATCCGCAGGTTCAATAAAACCACTCAAAACCACCGAAGAAGTAACCTTCAGGAACTTTGCACGACCACAGGCAGGGTGGGGGGAACGACAGCTCTCCTGGCGTGTTGCTTCCTATTAGCAGCTCTTTGGTGGACGTGGTAGATAACACCAAATCTACTCAGCAGAGAAGGATGGTGAGAGAACTATAAGCGGACACCAGATACTTTAACTGGTTTACAATCCTGAAGTGTGTATTAGGATTGCTATAATCTGCTTTATGTGCACAAACTGGCAGCTTGGTCTGCTCAACACGAGTTGAAATGGAAAGTTCGAGAACATTTCTGACAGTATTTCAGCCCCAAATGAGAGGAGCCTGCAGGGAGTGGCTGCTGCTGGGAGCTTTCACTCACATCCGAATCAGAAGCAAGAAGTAAAGCCCTTCCACTTGTAAAAATTCTCAAAATCAAAATCCTGTGGGGTGGGTTTTGGTCTGGTCCCTTGAACCTGACTCACATATAAATTCAAAAGTATTTGAGACTGAATATCAGGTTTTGACCCTTCCAGTGTCCTCTAATTCTGACACCGTTGGCTTCTTCCAGACCGTATTTTTGTGATGTATCAGTTTTCTCTGCAGCAGGCAGCATACAATTCTGCCTTACATTTTACCTTTGCATTTTCATCTCCTGTAATTCCTTCTGATACATTTCACCACATGATCTTCAGATAGGATTTGTATTTGCTCTTGGGCTGTTTCTACTGTCCTACATATGTCAGTAACTTTTTGCAGAGTCAGACTGTCTTCCCTGAAGAATTTTCTATTGTCATCACTTCTGAGCCCCACTACAGTTGCTGCCCCTGTTAATTCCCTTAAAAAGCAATTCCATTATGTGTCACCAGCAGGTCTGTATTGTACCGTCTATCCTCCACGAGCTGCTTATAGCTTCCTTTGGCACACAAGATTAAACCTATTTTCTGGACATAGAAATCGTACAACTTCTTGGGTGACAGATCACATACATAAATACAGATATTAAAATCTTAATTTGTTATTATCTGGGTATTTGTGTACTGCTATGTAGATATTATTTGTTAAATAATGTAAATACTATTCATTTGATATAATAGCTGTTATTTTCTTTACTCCTCAAAATAAGTACATGCGTGACATTCTTTATACATTTCTGTGCACCTACTTTTTCATCCTAGAATTGTAACACGGTACATTATAGAAGAGAGATTTTCATAGACACAAATGGGAATTAAGTGTCCAATTCAATTGACTTTTAATTGGAGTTGAACAACTACAAAGCCTTTGAAGAACTGTGCTACGCTGAACCTCTTAATTTAGCCTGAATCTGTTTGTTGATGAAAATCCCAACTCTGAGGCAGCAGTAGGGAAAGGTTTCCTTTTGCTTCAGCAACCACATTATCATTCACAAAACATTCCAGGAGTTTGGTCTTAGTAAAGTTCATAACTGACTGAGAAATAGACTTCTTATGATTTTTTGCCTTATGGTCAAATAATATAGAAACGTTATTACAATTAGCAGGAAAATCAAACATTTCTGTCTGTTTTAGCAAACAAATTATTATATGTTTCCTTCAAATGTGATTTCCTTTTACTAAAAATCTACCTGTTTTGTAGTGGAAACGGACAATTTCTTACCTAAAGTGGGGATATTTTCAGTAAAAAAATAATGTTATTTCTTCAAATGAAAGTTGTACACATTATACATACCTTAATAAAATCCAATTGCAGATCAAAATAATTATGAAAGTTTTGTAACTTTTTCCAGTTCTTTTTGATCTATAATCTTCTCAATACATATATAAAACTTCAATATATTGTAAAAACAAACATCAAAAGCAAAACTATTACTGGTGAGGAGTTAAAGCAGGAATATAAAAAGCAAATACATTTTGCATGCTCTGATGATAAAGATGACCACTATTTTAGAGATTCTGGCTTAAGTCACAGAAGGATATGTCAGAAACACATTTTTTCAACATTACCTCTCATTGTTCTCTCAAATCCTTCATAAGTCACGGCATTATTTAGGACAGCTTCATGTTTGCTTTCATTTCTATTAATTTGGTACCTGAGGTGGTGGTGCAGTGGTTGGTTATCAGGTGCTGTGTTCAGTTCCTGCAAAAAAGACAGTCTTCCTTGGGTTGATAATAAGTCTGGCATCTGCACATGTACATCAAATGCATATTTTACTTTCTTCCTTTGTATTCCACGTATACTGCAGCAGATAAGACTAGACAAATGCACTTTCATTGACAAAGACTCACAGAATGCTTTGGGGTGGAAAGGATATTTGGTGATGGTATCTTGCATAGTTTGTCCCCTGTGCACCATGGCAGGATTGATTGCTTTATCGCTAAATGATCCCTGATGGATGAGTATTGGGTCTAGGCATCAGTTAAAAGTGAGGATGATAATTCAGTTTTACTGATGCCACTGAAAGGCGAAGTTAATCTATTAAATTGTTTAGAAGTTTTACAATTTCCCATAAAGTGTTTAAAGCAGAGCTTCTCAACCTTTGCCACTGCATGACCTACTCTTTCTTCTTATCCTCCATTTTATCCGTGCATATAGCATGGAATTAACCTGGTGGCCTCTAGTATAGCGTTGAGGGAGGCAAGGTGATTTTTCCCCCTGTTAAGGACATAAAGGACCTCATATACAGATCAAAAGGAATGGGGAGATTTGTTATGAGAGTTACATATTATAGGGGCTAGTAATCTGAGGTGCTTTGTGTCACATCTAATGCCTGGGCTTCGACAGCACCTCTGTGGGATCATGGTCTTGGATCCTTGCCTGGATCATGGTGTGCCCCCAGGTTTGCTCTCATCTGTAGGAGGTTCTTGCAGGAAACTTCCTTGTGCACGTCTGCCCGGGCTTTAACCCCCCTCGGCACGACTGTGCAGCCTGGCACGCTCAGGGGCGCAGGGCACCATCCGCATCGGGGGCTGACTCTGATCTGCCCAAGTACTTTACAGAGCGCAGATAGATATAAACGTCTATCCAAGTACTTTACAGCACTGCCTGGCTGGCACGTGGGGTGACAGTGTTGCACCAGCCCGGTCCAGTTGTCCTGGGACAGGGAGGAACAGAGTGAGAGCTGGGCCTTTTGGAGACACAGTCTCTCCCCTGGGCTGATGTTGCTCTGTGCCACCTCAAAGGCAATGCTCGTGCAAAGCCATCCCACCCCAGAGTGATGAGGCACAGGGACAGATGCAAATGAGAGAAAATTAGAATAAAAGAAATTAATATTTGACACATACAAGCGTATGCACATAAATATAAATACATTTATATCTAAAATCAAATAGTTTTTCCCCAGGGTGAGCGAGCTGTATTTGCTGCTTGGGTTGTGCTGTCACTCATGATGATGATTGTAGAGCCCCTCAAATTACAGCACAGCCTTTTACCCACGCCGGCGCCACCCATTTTCCCACTGTGTCTAATGTTGATTAGGAAGGTCTATGAAAGCTCAGCAGAGGAAAAAGCTAGAGGACAGAATTATAATAATGGGGAAACACAAAGATATAGAAGAAAGGGAATAGATATTATCAGCATGTTGCATTTTTGTGCAAGAAGTCATGCAGTATTAAGCTGTTTTGAGTAATGCAACTGACAACTGTCCCAAAGAAAATTTGCCAGTGTTGGACTCCACCCTGAAGTCTCCAATTTGCTCCATATCTGACATAAATGCAAACATTTGTTTGAAACGGGCCAGGGATGAGATTCATCAGAAATTCATTCATGCTGGGAAACCAGTGGAAGAGTGCCCTGGTGTCTGAACATCAGTGAGAACTGCCTCAGAAAAGGTATCTGATTTGCCAACAATTTGCTAACACTGAGGGGTTCAAACCAAAGCTCCTCTGTGAATAGTTTGTCCTCTTAATGAGCTGAGCAGGCCTTGTCTAGCATATATCGCTAACAGTGCAGGATTAGCTCAATTAATAGAGCTATCTGGGTATTTTTTTGCCCAAACAGGTTTTCACTGGAAATTGGTGATTATTTAAACCAATTTTTTGTGTGGAAATGTGTCAGTTTTGAAATAAACCTCAGAACCA
The DNA here is from genome assembly GCA_013398915.1 of Dromas ardeola. Classification (NCBI taxonomy): domain Eukaryota; kingdom Metazoa; phylum Chordata; class Aves; order Charadriiformes; family Dromadidae; genus Dromas; species Dromas ardeola. The sequence goes on from VYZM01010478.1 coordinate 371,788, forward strand.
AAGGTAGGTAAGACACCAACAACAGAGATGTGAGTTCAAATGCTTTCATGATGTTAGTTATTTGTTAAAACTCATCCGTTGTAGGTTCTCCTTCCACAGAGAACATAGAGAGAGAGAGCAAAATTAACTAGAAATCAGAATATTTGGAGTATTTCTTCCGGCACAGCAAGTATGAGACCTTTTTCTTCTCTGTTCCTGTTCTTATGGTTACATTGTGGTGAGAGACAACCACTGTCCATTCACTCATTTAGCTTCTTTGTAAAGCTCACTGCCCTCTCTGGACTTTGTGAGAAGAAAGGAGACACTGTCAACCAGGCGCATTCTCAGCTTCAGAAAAGAAAAAGATTTGTTTCTGATTTTGTTGCCAGGTCAAGCAGAAATCTGGCGCTGTTATTCCCCTCTCAGCAGGCTAAGAGGTGTGCTAATGCATCCAGGAGACCACAGTGCTAAGTTCCTTGCAAATAACACTCTGTCCAGGAGCACGCGCTGGTGTCAGAGAGGTGGGAGGTAGGCAATAGTCCCTCATCACATTTATTTCAGCAGCAACCACCAACTGTTACAATTTCCCTTTCCATCCTTGCATTGGCCAACATGTAGGTGAATAATTTGAAAAAAAATCAATGTTTGGGAATGTATTTCTGCCATTTCCAGTGACGAAGACATAGAGATAGCGTGTCCTCCTCCTCCCCCAGACATGGACTTCCTTCTTAAGTGGAACCAGGTAGTGCTGGTCCATTCCCATGGGCACCACTAAAACTCATGCACGTGCAGGTGAGTGCTGCCCTGGAGAATATCTTCTTAAATCTGAGCGTACTAAATTGATAGAAAAAGGACACTCTTTTGGAATGGTAATCTTGCTTTCTAAACTAGCATTTATTTGATCTCTGCAGCAATACTTACCCACAGATCAACGCACTGGGGAAACCACGTGTGGGATCTCCAGAAATGATTTTTAAGCCATGATAACAAAATCAGAATGATGGTCACTATTCAGGGAGCAAACAAACCTTCTCCTCAGAGTAAATGTACTGGAAAAGTAAACAAAAATGTCTAAATAACTAAAGTTATCTGTTAGCTCAAAGCCTCAATTAATCCTTTACAGACCTCCAGATTACTCAATGGAGAAGAGGCGAAAGAATCAATAGAAATGACAATAAAGAAATTTATGGGATAAGATATGGTTCAGATAAAGTAAAACTCCAACTGCAACTTTGCCTCAAACCGAGCAGAACCCTTTTCAAGTTTCAGAAGAATTTGTATAATTTTTTTCTAGAAGCTAATAAAATTTATGCTGTTACTTTACTCCCTGATTCAAGTGGAGATTTCAAACAATATGGTGAGCAAAATCTTGTAAGTAACAAAGAACATGAAAGGACATCAAAGGTTCAGGGAATGAGGGAAGAGTCTGAGATTCAAAAGATCTGGATTCAGTTTGAAGCACTATTCCAGAGCTGCTTAGAGACTGGGCAGAATAAGTCATTACTGAAGCCTTAATTTCCTTTTCAGCCCTTATTTATTTGGAATATAAGAGAATTTGGCTGTAGAGAGGGGTGCACTGAATCCCTTACTACTATTGTAACAAACCAACAGTAATAATAATTGCTATTTTTTGTTTCTGTGTGACAATTCTAACTTTGCACTCTCAAGCATAGAGAGTTATTTTCTTTTATATATACAGCTTTACAGTTATTCAGTGGACTTGCAGACGAAGTGCCTAACTCATTGCTATGTGCTCTGATATTTGCACACACTCAAATCAGATAAACAGTTATAAAATTCTGACTCAGCACACATTCAGAGCTAGGAGTTTTAACTCAATCTGAAACCTTTTGAATTTCCCCCCTAGAATCAAAGGAAATGAAATGCTGATGCTATTCAATATTTATAGTTTTTGGTTGACAGATAGCTGCAAGGCACGGCGTTTGGTACTCACACACTGAACACATTTGCGTCCCCAAGTAAGCCAGCCCGTCAGTTCGGTGGCTTCATTGACTGCACGTCTTCCCCTCTGTGCTGATGGTGCTTTTGGATCGCACATGCTACCTCTATCCTGCCGCCGCCGTCTGAAAAACTGAATGCACAATACCAATTTTTCATTTTTTGCTCAGGGTGTGAGCGTTTCTCCTGCAGCGAATACAAGGCACTGGGACAACACATCTGCTGGCATCCTCGCAGGAGTCCCTGGGGAGCTCAGGTGTGCGCTCATGGCACACATGCCATTAGAGGGCAGTCAACACTGCTTCCAGTAGCCTCTCCTATCATCTCTTTCTCTGCCATGTTTAATAGGCTTTGTCTGGTTCAGGGCAAACCCCATTAGGCATGAAAAGGCAGAGCTATGTAAAGGAACTTGCACTGACAGCCTGTTAAATGAGTAAGATTCTGCAGGATAGTGGGATTCAGCTGTTTTGGAAAAAAATATACACACACGGGCACACATTTTACATTTTTTTTCTTTTTCGTCAGTGTAAAAAGAGGATCTCAGTTTGCTGAATGTATTCTTAGCTGCACTGTGCTATCATTCATTGCTAACATAGCAGTCGCTGTTTTGTCTGTGTTGGCCCAACCACATGAAATAATACTCCCATGGCACTGGAAAACGCATACTTTTTGCCATGTCTTCTGATACTTTGATTTTACAGAATTATACAAATACCTTTTGTCAAAAAATACTCTTGGAGTTGCAGCAATTAATCGTGCAAGCGGTCAGTTATAGCTCTAAGAGCTCGCTTGCCCACGCAGGAGTTCAGCCTCTTCCAGAGCACCCGCTTGAGTCCTGGGCAGCCTTGGAGCTCAGGTCCCGGCCTCTGCGCTCAGGCACAGCCAGTTTCATCCACCATCATCAGGCTTGCATGTTTAATGTGAGATAGAAGTCTGAGAATGACAAAGGAAAAGCCTGTCGTTACAGACGTGTAGCTTAAATAATGTAAGCATCGCATGCTGGTGATGTGAATATAAGGCAGCTTCTGCACTTGTAATTTCCTTACAAAAAATCTTTTCGTTTCTTTTTCGCTTAAACCCATGGATAATGGAAACTCAGTTTTTTTGCTGAGCTTTCCTATGCAGTGAATGGGATAAGTGTGTTTGAGTCTGGCCACAACTCCAAGTGATAGTGAGAGGCTCGAGAAAAAGGGTCCTTTAAGTGCATTTCTGTTTCTACAGATCTTGTCACCGACACTGCACGCAGCTGGTGTAGTTAAGATTAGGACTGCAATTATTTTTTGCTGACTCTGTCAGTTTGAGCTTTTCTAGCAGAATTTCTCTAGAGGGCAGTAAGGATTCAAAGCTGCCTCAGTATAAATATATATATATATATAGTAGAAATGACAGATCATCTTTGCACAGCAGTAGAGGTTACAAGAGTGGGTGCACATGTTGCAGTGTAGGGTAGAACAGCTAAAAGCACATAAAACACACTGTACACTCTTCCTTCTCATAACATCACCCAGGCTGATATTTCATTGCACATTTGTATTCTAAATTACTTAAAGTATTCTGCTTTTAATCTTGATGAGAAAGGGCCTTTTTGTTAGGGAAGATATAGTTTGGATTAATGGAGGGTATGATAACAGAAAAACACACTGGAAAAATGAGTCAAGGATCCAAATGGAAACCTTTGGTTATCAGCCTGCAGGGCTGAGACTAGAATTGTTTCTGCGATTCCTACCTACTTACTTCCAGAAAACTGGGGATACCGAAGCTAGACCTAGGTCCAAATACAGGATATGTGATCATTCTCTGGCTCCAACATTATGTTTAACAATGGCAAATATAAGAATACATGTATAATGCCTGCTGCGAAGGATGTAACGCCTGCTGGATTTTCACAAATTAGGTAGGCTTGCTGGCAAGAAAGACATCAGGTAATACTGAGGGTATGAAAATTTTGGACTCTCTTCCACCATCCCCATCATCTTTGCACACCCTGCTTGAAAGTGATGCAGCGAGGACACCTAAGGAGATTAAATTCCGTTTAACACCTTATAAATCTCATATATCACTTAGGAAAACAATGTGTAATGAGTTCCACACAACTGCTGTTTCGAAGAGTTCATAGCCCTTTGCTCCTTGTCTTGTCCATACATCTAGTTTTGAAGCCTCCAGAAGCAAAGCAGAATGTATTAAGTTTTGTGGGTCAGGTACTTCTATCTCCACAGCGGGTGGGCACCATCACTTCCCAGCACAAACACCCTCAGCCAGCAGGGCGAGGGGTAAAAGTAGCAGGGTCTACGCGTGGGTGTATTCGATCCTGCGATGATTGCACCGCAGTAGTAGCTCTGTGTCGATACACTTAAGGCAGCCCTAGCTGTATGTGTGGTCATTTGTGTGCTCAGCACTGTCCTAGTGAGTTACAAGCTTCTGTGTCTTGTGTCTGGATAAGCTGAAATGCGCCTGCTCTGACGGACCTATCCTTTAGACTCTCCTATTCTGTGCTGTCACTATTGCTATGATTTCATGGTATCGTATTTTAAACCTGGAAAGGCTCTGGAAGTATTTCGTAAAGTTCTTCCGAGACAACAGCCATGTGACAGACTAAAACTTTCTACTGCATCTGCTTGTGTCCAACCGGCCACAACATAAAGTAAGAAACGTGTATGATGCATATAGAGGAAGTTCAGTTCTTGCCTTCATTGTACTTCATTCCACTGGGTTAGCAGAGCAGAAGATCCAGAGTAAGAATCTTGGATACAGTCGAGCAAGCTAAGGTTCAAATAGGACACACCAAAGACCACGCAGGAAGACGAGTGGCCAGAGAAGGTTATCAACAATTAAATCGTGGCCAATACTTGATAATAAGGTGCCCCTACTTAAATGTGAAATTGAAGACATTTATTAGGCTTGGTGATACCATGAATAACAAAAGATCTTTGTGTCATTCTATGATATCTTTATATAACATAATGGAGGCTATCTCTATTTCAATGTAATCAGCATTTACCACTGATTTTAAATAGGGCAGGTGTGGTTAAATTTGAGCTGTGTTGTTTTCAGCCAGATGCAGGCAGGCTCACATTTCTGCAGGTGCCCGTTTTGTCTGTATAATGAGACATAAAGCGCAGAGGTACAAGAGGTATAATCAGACATAAAACTCTGAGATCCAGTTGTTTACGGTGCCTAAACAAAATAGTTGAACCCTAAAATTTGAGTTCACCTTGGTGTGCGGATTTGGAGAACCTAACCGAAAATGTGAAAATTACAATCCAGCAATTCAGGGAAGCCAACGAATTTCTTATCTCTGTTACAACAACGAGGTTCCCCAATTCACTTTTGCTCAGGAGTTTGCAACAGTGACTGCTACTGCGTGCTAATTTTTTATTAATTTCCAATTCCAATTTCCACGTACAGGAACGAAGGCATGTGTCCGTCCCTTTCTTTCTCACCTTTACTGTATTTTAATACAAACTCCCTCCTTCCAGCAGCATCTCCAGACCTCTCAACAACTTACATCTCAACTGCTTACACAACTACTTGACTCATCGTCATCTCTCCAGGGACCATGTTGCTCCCAGTCTCTGAACGCTCAACGCGCAGAGTGCTCCCGAGTGGAGCTGCCGAAGGATGCGGCAGTCCCCGGATTGCTGCTGTGCGCCCCAGGCGGGCGCCTCACCCACAGCTTAGGCAAGGGCTCTGTATAGGAAACAGGGAGCTGCCGCTGCACATCACATCTGAGCGGTTCACACACCAGCCGTAGTATGCTATCATGTTTTGAGAACTTCAGACGTATATCATCCTCAACATATGTGCAAGTGTTACGCCAAAAATTAATGTCTGGGGCAAAAATATCAGTGGGGCACTTTAAATAAACAACCAAGACACAACTCTTCAAAACAGCTAGTTCAAACAGAAAATTGGAATGTTACGAACAATGTGAGAGTGGGCTGGATTTTATTGTAAGATTATGTTTTTAAGGAATACTAAATTTAGGATCTAAAGATGTTCATACTTGAATATATTTAAATAATTACTCTGTAAAATATTCATCCTACAATCTGTATTCTTGCTTTTCAGGTGTCTTAGCATCTAACAAATCTGTATTCCTGACCTTAAAAAGTATGTTTCTTGCCTGAAACAAATTTAAACAATAATGTAAGATGCCATAAGACTTGAAACCTCCTATGTCAAGTCAAGAGATTCAGTCAAGATAATTCATTCCGTATTTTCAAGAGAGTTTGGAGTTTTTTAGCTCAGCTTCATCGAGCATTTTCACCCGAGACCACTTCCCCTTCCTCTTACTGGCCAAGTGTCCTCTCTTAGGCTGTAGTGTGGCAAGCACATTTTAGGTGTGGATTGACAACCGTATTTTAAGTGGCCCCCAGCTCATTTCAGACTCAGTGCTCTGACAGTTTTGCTGGTGCAGTTGTTTGCACACCACTTATGGAACCATACTGAAGATTTGATCTCATGTAAAACCAATCCAGGTTAATTCGCCAATCTCTCACTGGGAGAAAAGGCACTAATGGAAAAGGTGCTCGATACTAGAAATGACGTCAGGAATGCTTTCCTGACACACAGACAGGTTTTGAAGTTAGAACTTTCCCCTAGTCAACATTGAGATAGAACAGACACTCCTCTAGAATTTTCATGAAAAACGGGTCATAGCCTTGTGGTTTGGTTCTCACTAGGGCACCCAAAGTGACAGCTACACAATGGTGAAAAAAACCTGTCCCCTTTTCACCCAACACATTGCATGTGGTGAAGATCATCGCTGTGCGTTTACATCAAAAGTACTCAGGGAGCTTTCACTCCCCTGTTAGGTTATTCGGGATGAGCACTGAGGCTCATAAATAGGGTTAGAAGTACCCCTTCGGAAGAGGAATATCCACCTAAAATAGATCTATTTCAAAGGCAGTGGCCCAAGAGCAATTGCTGTTTGGAGTCCTCAGTATAATTCAAACCACCCTGTCTCCCAGAAAAAGCTTTTAGTTAAGGGGCTATGATTTTAAGAAGGCTTTATACCCCATATGTACACTATGGATCATGGAACTAGGAAGCAGTAAAAGCTGAGTACAGCTAGTATACCAGGGACTGACAGCATTATGACTTTTATCAGTTGTGTGAGAAATAAGTCCAGTCTTAGTAAGACAGTTAAGCCAGTATGACCATACTCCTATGCTACAGATTTATGGTACACAGTCCACCCTATAAAGCAATTGTTTAGAAACCAAGGGCTTGAAAACCCTTGTTCGGACAAGTAGTCCTTGTTCTCAAGTTCCATGGAACTTCCTTCGCTTCAGCCAGAGCAGTCCCAAAAAATCGCACCAGGCAAGTAAGCAGACTGTGAGAGACCCAGGCCAAAAAACATACAGCCTTTCATGTCCTAGGGTAGTCCCGCTTGCCTCGCAGAAGCATGTAAAACAATAAGCCAAACATTATGAATTCATCATCTGGAAGATACATGGACCAGCAGAGCAGACCTGGACCAGCTTATTCTTGGCTCTACCAATGACATCTATTGCTCATGCCTCAGTTCCCCCACCTATATAACTGTAGAGATAAAGCTATTTTGCAAAGCCCTTTTATATCTGTAAATGAAAAACATATAAATGCCAAATGTTGTTGTAATGAAAAGTATTTTCCTGGGCTGTTCAGAATCAGTGGGAAATTCATATTGGAGACCGCTCCTGGAATGTTATTGCAGTGGCACATTTACAGCACGAGTGCTTTCCTCCAAAAATATAATGTCTCGAAAGGATAAAGTAGATCAGGTTTAGTGGTTCAGGATCAGTCAGTTACTCAATGTTACTGCAGTTAGAAGGAGGTAAAGGGAAGATGGGTGATTTCAGTAAGGTACCTACAGGGAGATGTGTGCCAGGATTCAAGCCTGGTGATTCATAAGCTGTTCGTCAGTAGCTGTTAAATATCTGCTTTTTGCCAACGCTCACTGTTTCAGTCTGCCAAAGATACTGGATAAACAGTCGCTGTAAAAAATTTATAGTTTCTCTGGGGAAAACAAAAGCTTTTTGTGGCATAATACAACATCATAAATTAAAACTTTTTTTTAAATTAAGAAGTTACATCATGTTTTGATGTAATGTGATGTGGCAGGTCATGCTTTTAATTTTAATAAGCTTAAAAAAGAGAGAGAGAGATTGAGATTTGGGAATATAAATGTTGTTTCTGAACCTATAACATCTCTTCTTGGAGGCTAGCGAAGCAGGTTCACCTCTGCCATCTGGGTTCAAGTCTTATTTCAGGAAAACAATTTGAAATGACTTCTGGAGGTATCAGCATCAGTTAATGAACTGAATTTCCACTCCACAGACCTTCCAGGAAACTGCCAAACAGCATTAGCACTGCTATAGTATTTGTCATACTTAGGTGTTGCTGTGCTTTAAAAAGCACTGTCATCTCCATCTTACCTTTTTTGAAGTGTCCTGTAACTTTCAGGTATCTTCAATTTTAAAAATTCCAGTATGAGGGATCCAGGACTGTATTTCACTGATGCTTACAGTAAGTGCCCACTGATTTCAGGAGCAATTGCAGGGCTCCGAGAGCATCTCTGAATAGTCAGTCCTTGAACAGAGGCATCTCACTTTGGAATTCAGAACCGAAACCCATCACGTTAGCAGTCACCTGAAGATGCAGGTCTTTATGGCAGCGTAAGGTTATGACAGAGAGCGGAATTCATGTATCTTTAAACTGATGTGAGCTTTCGGCATGTCTAAGACTAGGCCTGCAATTAGGTATAAAAAAGCCTTCTACCTTATGAACAGCAGACCTGGGTCCTCTTTTCTTTTCCAGAAAAAATAAAAAAAAGTAATTTGTTTTTATGCATGAGCTAGCACAAAATGGATATTAGCCTCGATTTTAACCTTTGATCACTGCTATAAGAAATGGAAAGGGTCAGGCGTATTGCAGGACCACACGAAGGGGAAATAATCACCTATTCAGCATTTCACCTCCTGAATTCTATTCATTTTTCTTTCAGCTCAGATACTGAAAGATGTAGTCTGAACCCTGCGTTTATTTAGTCATATCTGACATGGCTTTACGAGATGGCCGTTGCTCTGTTCTCACTGACTTGGTCTGATTTCACCAGATGTGACTCCTGGAGGGGGATTGCCCTCGTCGCACGTTGGCTTTCGCTGCGGAGCGATCCTGGAGCTCTCACTGTCTCCCTTGGCAGAAACTTGGCACTTTCTGGAGGAATCTTGCATAAGCCTTGGGAGAATGAAATAGGAAATGACTACTGTAACACAGCTGAGTAATGCGGTTCATTTCAAGCCGCTCAGACAACCACCTCACCCTCTGCTAAGCCCGAGGTAATTGATTTGGGGCTGTTTAGGGCACTTGCCTTTCATTCTCCTTTCTGATTTCTCTTTTCAGTCCTCTTATTTATTTTCCTAATAGTTCATTTTTCCATTCTAACTCTCATTTTTATATTTTTAATCATATTCAGAATAGAGGAAAAAGGGTGACCCATTGTCCTCATAAGTGACATCTAGTCTATGACTTGACTGACAGGAGGTACCATTAGAATAAGCATCCCTTCTCTGACTGAGACTATCCATGTTAACATTTCTGTACTCTGGGCTATATATTTGATCTTACATAGCTGTGAATTAGGAGTGACTCCATCAAAGTCAGAGGCATTACTCCAGTGCTAACACGGTGTAGGTCACCTCAGATTCATGCTTTCAGGATTTCAGATGTCTGACTAGGGCTCCTGTTGTATTGCTGGCCACTTCTGTCATTCAGTCTTGTCTGGGTAGAGTGAGCTGGCAAAAGTACTTGATACGTGAGCTTCTCACAAGAATCATTGCCTTGAATTTCTTGAAGATCAGGTTCACGCTGGCATTTGAACTTGGCTATGGAGACAGAAGTATACAGTGCATTACTATATTGTAAGTCATATCAGGGCAATATCAAAACACAGTAAAAGTTAAACAAAACATTTGAAATCATTTTCTCTGTGTACACAGAATGTGTCTCCTTAGGGTAAAACTGATCTTTCAATTCAGAGTTCATATGGAAGGTAAACTACTGGAGACAGAGAAAGTTCAACATCATCAGCTGAAAACAACAGGCCTAGATTAAACATTACCAAAGTTAAACTGTACGTAGGAAAAAGATTTTGCCTTCAGTTCCACAATTTTACATTCATGTTCTATGATTGGTTTCCATACTGGTAATTTCTTTACATCAGAGAAAAGCTAGAAATGTTATGCAGAAGGCTGAAGGGCTAGAATAGGTCTCTGTGGGAAGGGAGGAGGAATGCATAGCTTTGATTCATGTGAGAAGGAATGTGCTCACTAGGAATAAAGTTTACAAAACTCATTTCAGGAGTTACAAAACCACGAGATCAAAACTTGCACAATCTGCCTAACTGCTGGAAAACAGGGTAAGTAGCTGCAGAAATTGGAACGCAGGGAAAGTGGGGAGGGTCAAAGGTGGGGGAGCACTTAAGTCTCTTTGTAACTGATAGAAAATGGAAAAAAGGTTTTTAAGAACTTCATACTTTGTATTCTCTTAGATAATGAGAACATAAAACGTCTGGTTCTCATCTTTTTTACACTTATGTAAAAATTAGGATCAACTCAACAAGTTAATGGAGTTACATAGGTTTAAATCTGGCGTAAGTGAGATAAGAAACAGGCCCATCAGTTCATTAAGGACTTCATTAACTGTGACTGGAATATCTTGCAGAGCCTGTGTTCCGGCAAATAAAAACATGCGTTTGAGGCTGGAGGAAGGTATTCTGCATGCCCTGATGTGGATGCATACAACTAGCTGCCTATTTTGAAGTCAAAAGCTAGAGGGCTCTGTGCAGTTGCATCTGGGAGTGGGCGAGTACGCATTTGTACGATCGCAGGACTTGTGCAGGCAAGGAGAGATGCACACGCAGGTGGGTCTAACCTGTCATCAGTGACACACACAGCACAGAAAAATATGCATAGGTCTGCATGCAGACAAGACCCTCCATTTAATTAAACTTTGTCATGACTTCTTGGCTGCCAAATTATCCTGTTTATGTTTATCTCACTTACATGTAAGTTAAATATATAACTACATTCCACCATTCCGTGTTTTCTGACAAGGGATATGCTTATGGTCTTATGATGCTACTCAACCCACTCTATACCAATTTTACTCAAACATCAAAATAAATGTATATTAAAAAATCCATCCACAGGAAGGATCTGAAAAGCAAAGGAACAAGCAGCTCCTCAAAAACTTCATTCCCCTTCATGATTGATGGGCTCCATTACTTCAGCTTTGCTGTTTGATCAAATGGTAAATCGTGTAAATATACCATGAATAAGTGTCAAAGCAGTTTTGAAGAACTGAAAATTTTTGTTTAAGTTATAGGTCAAGCAGCAATTTCCCAGAACAACCCCTAATGAAAGCAAAGATTTTCTTCCTTTTAAGCACACATCAGACCAATCTAATTTACTAGGGAGAAAATTCACTTTAGTGCAGAAGGACAATCCAGACGTATACACTACTTATGCCCTTGTTAAGTGAAAATTGGGATAAGTGGTACTAAGTGGGTGCATAGATCTTAAGCTTGTCCTCTTCAATAGGGTGAATGTTACCCTTAATAAGAAGTATAAGTAGAGCATCAGTGTTGTCTAGATTCTTCTGAGGACCATTAACACACAGCTGAGTTTCACCATAAAGATGTAGCAGAAAATGTAAATTAATTGAGAGTTGTTTTACTAGTTATATACTTCTCACTTACTGCTTCTCACTTGTAAACTGTGGACTCTATTATGTCTTGTCCAAGTTATGCTGAAAAAAAGGATTGGAATTCATTTCTATCAATCCTTCATGGGATTTCCTTATGCATTTCTACTCAATCTCTGCTATTTGTTCTGCTGAAAATTTATCATATCACAAGGAAATCCTGCAGACGCTTAATTTAGTCTTTGTGTGGCTTGCTGTGTTTGTCCTTGAAAAAATCTACTTCAACATGGATGCAGAGGAAGGCGAATGAAGCTCAGATATGCATATTTGACATCGGTCCTCAAAACAAACTAGATCTTCACAGCCACAGCTCCAGTAGTCAGGGAAGGACCAATAATAGCAACATTTGATCTGAGAAAGATTCAAAATATGCCTGAGGACCAGAGGACAGCTTGGCTGGGTTTTTCAAGCTGTCCTTCCTTTAGACAGCACCACCATACACGTAGAAGGCCCCATTCTCTGACTCCCAAGGTACGTTACATGTGGTACTCAGAATGGAGTAACACGCTTGAAATGAATTGGATTTCAGAGATGCAATGGAGAACGACGCCAGAAAATATGTAACGTCAGCTATAGGTTGCCACACTTCCATCCTTGAAAAGAGAAATAAAAGTCTTTCAAACATGGTTGCAGAGCAATTCTAACAAACCTTGTCAAAACTGTGGACTGACCTGGCTCCTCTCAACTTGGTTGCATTTCTGGTTCCTAGAGATGGTCACTCCCATCATTTCATGGTTGATCTCCATGTGATAAGAAAGGATGTGATAAGAAAGGAAAATACTCTAACTATCCTGAGCACTCTCTTGAGAGAATTTCATTAGATGTTCACAAGTAGGTGGCTTGAATTGCTAATAAAGCTGGGAAGAGTCCCTTTTCCTGTTTTATTCTCTTTTTTTTTCCAGCTTGACCCCAAATCAATCTTATCTCTGGTTCAAAAAGCCTTGTTGTCCCAGGGAAATGTAAATGACACCTCTGTGTGAGAGTTAGTGATTTTGGCTCATGGCCCTAATGTCGTTTCGTTGCTTCGTACATCAAAAGAATGTCCCCTGACACAGACATTGGTTTACCTTAGCTGGAGTGACTCATCATTTTCCCACAATTAAATTTTTGAGCTCTAATGCAAAGCAGACTTATCTGCTTTGACAGGACAGTACAGAATAAACAGAAAAGACTAAATTTGTATTGGCAGCTACCACTGCGCTGCAGTTATGAGTAATACAGCATAACTAGAAAGGACACCAAGAAATCAAAATAGATTCTAGTTGCTGGAGAACCAAAAAAGAAGAAATAGCTGTTGATCCCCAGTAACTGACTGTTTGGTATTGTATTAAGACACCGGATGGTAACAGCAGCAATAAATGTTTCCAGTCTTTCTCCCCTGTCTATATTCTTTCTTTTTTTTTTTCCTCTTTTATTTTCTTTTTTTCTTTTTTATTTCTTAAAAAAAAAAAGATATGCCACCGTGGGTAATTTCTATATGTGCTACATATACTAAGGGGAAAAAAATATCCTTACAGTTTGGACCACTGTTCAAGCATACCAATTTCCTCAAGCTTATGCCCTGCCTCACTCAGACCAGCACTTCCCACAGAGTCTCCCATCTGCACAGCTCTCCGTTTCCCACTAACGAAGCGGGATGCTCGCATGCTGCTCTGGTGTGTGACCCACATGCAGCTACACTGACAGAGAAGCTACACACTCCAGTGGGTCCAGGAGGCCTCCCTGGAAACCATCTAGCCCTACACTGGTTTAAATTCAAATTTAATTTCTGCTGGCTACGTCCTGAAGACAATTACACGGTGTCACAGATGCTTTCTTGCCATGTGATGGGGGACATCTGTCACACCTGGAAATGCTAGCAGAGGTGCGGTAAGAGGAGGGAAGTAAATCTGTACCCAAAAAATCAGTTGAATCTTACCTTGGAGATAGTTGGTTGCAGAAGAGAAATGATTCATGAACTCAGCATCTTCAAAAAAGGTATCGTCAGTCATCATTTTCTAACTGAGAAAAGACACACATTGTGTTCAGATGGGTTTAATTCCACCAAGCCCATGGGCCCAGTGTTTCTGGCTGGACGGGTGGCAGTCGACCACTCAGTCAGAAACGCTGGGCATGGGGACATACGTCGAATTTTGGTTTATGCTCAGATCACGTTGCTCCAAATTTACATGTGCAATTACTACGTCTGCACACACAGATTGACAAACAGTATCTACAAATGAACCGAACTCCTTGACACGTGCTTAAGCAAATTAGGACATGATTACATACAGTTAAAAATTTGGATTCTAAACCTTTGTACACTTCTGTTGTGATATTTTGTAATTGCTAATTGCAACAATACCTGTGCAGGCTACGTAATTCAACACGACAAGTGTTTTTAGCAGCAGGTGAATAAGATCAGTTATTGAAACAGCAAAATTATTGCCAACATTGAGAAAATTAGATGAAAATGCAACGTCCAAAGAGCCTCATTCGTATCAGGTATAACACAAGCTGGAGTAAACACAGAAAATTGTTAACTTTACATATCAATAAATAATTTAAATAGTTTACAAGAGAACAGAATGGCTTGGCACGGTTTTGACTCTTCAGCATCATAAACAGAGTAGTAATACCATACAGTTCCGCTCGTATATTTATATTTTGCATACTCACCTATTGTATTCTATGATTAAATTGGAAAACCTTGAATATTAACATACAGCAGACACCAACTTCTCACTTTAAAAGCTCACTACCCAGTGCATAAGGAAGTGCTATTACAAAAAAGAGCTTGTGAAGTCTGATTTCACTGCTGGATTACATCAAGTGTTACTTTTGGTCCTTAAGCAGTGCTTGGCATCCTTTCTTCAAAACTAATGTAAACCCTCATCTCTTTATTAATGTAAGCCTCTCCATCAAAGAAGAAAAGTGTTGTCTGGAGAAAGCCCTAAGTAACTTCGGTTGCACTGTGTGAATGCAAGTTTTAACCTTTGTGACTGCACTGGAAGCCTTGGGAACTCAGTCTGAGAGTTGTTATATGAACCAGACAAGATATGCCAATAATGCCCAGTGCCATCCGTATGCAAAGGATAGTTCTCTAGAGAAAGATGAATGGACGTGGCTCTGTGCCAGCGTGTTTTTGGACTGCCACGAAGAGGTCATCACTTCTAATTAATTTTTAAATACAAAGAATCAAGGACATGATACCCTTAATAAATAGTACAGGACCATCTTCCATTTCTTTTGTCTTCCAACATGAAATAATGGTGCTGGACGTGATGCAAGAGCACCTCTGTTTGTACGTGTTTGCATGTCCTGTAACATAAAAGGGTATAGATATGGCCAGGTCAGCACATGTCCTGCAGGAACTATGGTTTGAGATTTGCTTCACAGATCATTGTAAAGTGATCAGACAATTTTAGGATTTCATAGGCCACATGCATTCTCGATCCAAGTCTATGATCAAAACCATGAGCAAAACAGATTCTCACATTAGACTGCACGTTTTGCCTTGCTTTATGGCAATTTTACCATTAAAAGCAAGGATACAGCAAAGCGTAAGTGAAAAGGATTAATGTAAGTGGTCTTTCTCTCTTACCTAAGTTTTACATAATGCTGGATACTTAAGACCTATTATCCTTTAGCCCTCCAAGACAGTGACTGTGTCAATTTGCTCCTCATAAATAAATCCCTGATAAACTGACCATCGCCTTAGAACAGAAGGAGTTTTTAACAGATTAGAGCCCTTTTGATCTGTTTGCCCCTGTCATGCTGAAACACCTGTATAATTTTGGCTGGAGTCTGGAAGGAGTATTTCACAGCTCATAGCTCATGCGTTGTTTCTTAACCCCCTGCCCTGTTTACCGGTAGTTTTATCTGGATTTTTTGGTGTTGACTCCCAGCTTATTTCCTGGCAGTCCTACAGTGAATTTCCTAGACATACAGTACACATTCATGCCCACAGTCAGTCACATGCAGCATTCATAAATTAATGCCACAGTCCCATGTCCTTCACACTTTTGTTTTCACTTTAAGATTCTTTCTTAATAAGCAATAATGAACATCAACACCCAGTTATTCAGTAAACCAAAGCATATAAGCAATTAAATTAAATTAAATTAAATTAGCACAGCCAAGCAAACAAAGCAGTAATCATTCAAGTCCTCTATTTAGGCTTCAGCCATAATGATAGACTGAAGAATAACAATGCATTCCAGTAAAGACAATTAGTATTAAATTTTTATTTTTTAAAAATCTTAAACACTACGTAAATACTATTTTTTGTCACAAAAGATTCCTTTTAAATAGTCTTTCCCTCTCACTTCAAAATGTGACAAATCCCAGACAGAACTGGTCTTTTATAAGCTTCATGTTACTGGAGTATATTCAGCATTACCTTCTCCGTACAGTTTTAGCTCATATCCTCCTGGGAGTCTCCACCACTTTCCTTGAACGTACTAAACCAAGGATTGGCCAGTCCAGAACAGTAAAGGATGAAGGCATTAGAGAATAGTCTTGGGTCAAGAATTATTATTGCTAGAGGCCTCCAAAATCTAGTTATGGGTTTCAGCAAACCCTGTGGGCTCTTATGATAATGCTTTTCTACAGTATTATTGTTATATGGCATTAAATCAGTCAGATTCATGAGCAACAAGAGGTCAATGTCTGATTGAAATTCATAAGGTCAAAAAGGAAACTAAAAATCAATTTATAAGATATGAAGATTTAGGTTCAAACTATATCCATGAGCAATAAAATTTCACATCCATAAATGTAAGAAATCAGTTATTAAACTTGAGGGGGGGAAGAAGACTTATTAAGTTTTACACACACATAAGGCAGCTAACACATAATTTTATCAGACATTACTGAAATCCTATGTGTAATATAAGAGATGATGGGCTAAAATGCTAAATGGTTTAGCACTAAATTATTAAGTGATGTATCCCTAAGGTATTAAAAAGATAAGAAATGCAGAGCAGGTGTCTCTCCCACCAACTCTTGATCACTAGTTTAAGTGCATATTGATAACAAATGCACTTTAGAGGCAAAATAGTATTAGTAATATTTTTGCTGTATGAAAGCCTCATGTCAGAATGACTAAAAGCTTCTACCTGACAAAGAAGTGTTCTCATATATATATAAAAATATATATATATAAAAATCATGTTAAGTGTTAGCTCCCTGTAGAACAGAAACAAAACTCCAATGTATTGGAGTTAGTTTGATACTTACACACGAGTAAATAATGTAGGTGGAATAGCAACTAAACCACATTGAGAATGAGAATTATAGCAAGCACTCTTACCTGTTCTGAAATGAAAATACTTTTTTATTAGAATTACAGATTAATGGAGATTCATGTATGCCAAAAAGTATAAAAACGTAATACTGCAGATAACTATGGTTATTGCTAGTCTAGCCAGTTCATTTCACGAGAACTCTCTTTTCCTTTGCTATTAATTTTCTAGTGGTCCCACCTTTGCACTGGCTCTCTTGCTTTAAAACAGAAGGCAAGCAGAGTGGTGATGATGCCCTCTGCAATGTTAATGGTCCCTCCTGCGTAAACATTTGGGGCGGGATGTGCGTATGCTTGCAAGAGTGGTGCTCAAAAGTGGTATTTTGGCCCCTTGCTCCATCCTGCCCCAAGAGCAAACTAAAAAAGCCAAACACTGAACTTCCCTCTGCTTCCAAACCTTCCTCATTTCCCCCCGTTTCAAACAACTCACTTCTTTTGCTTCCCTCCAGGCTGGGGCTTCGCCGGCTGTTTCCACCTGTGCTGGCTCTGCCCAGGCAGGTCCAAGGCAGGGGTGAGGTGGGACGGCCAGCCCTGAGCTCCAGGGATGCTCCAGACTGCCTTCTCCTGCCGCCTGGAGAGACTCTGACTCTGCCCCGGCTCAGCAACCTCCATCTGCCCTTGGAGGAGGAGGCAGAATGAAACAAGGCTGGTTATGCTGGTTATGGGAAGTGCAGTGGGAGCTGCCAACCTCAGGAGCGCCATGGACCATGAGTGCTCCCAAAACCCCACGGGAATGTTTTTTTCAATTATTCTCCTCTTTTCATCTCCTATGATGAATTCTGCTATCCTTATTCAGAAGGACAGGGATGCAATTCATCCAAGCACTTTTGCAAAAATGCCTGTGTCTGAACTCTGACGCTGAGGACTCCTTGGCAATCGCCTTCTAGCCTTCAGCTGAACATGTATTTTACACCAGTGTTCAGATTTCTTCTTGTTCATATTCAGTTATCACCATACCAAAAGTGGGTAGGATTGTCTCCTGTTATTCTTACTTTGATGATGGTTCAACTTGGCTAAGCTCCTTCTTCCTTATCTTTCTCTGGCTACCTGTTCTCCAGCTGCTCAAGTTTAGTCATTTGTCTGGTCATGACTTTTGTCTTTTTTTGAGATATTAACTTTTGCATCTTCTCCGTTCAACGCAGAACTTGCTGCCTGCCGTGGTTTTATCAAGAAACTTTTTGGGGCCTGGGTTGCTGAAACCAAGGTATTCTCAGAGAGTATCTTTCATTTAAGAATAGAAGTCGGATATTGCTTTGTAGCTCTCCGTAAAAGAAAAGGTTTCACAATGTGAACTCTGCACACTCCGAAGACTCAGAAGGCAAATAAAAACAGCCTGTCAGTATTGTGTTAATAATAATGTTTGGGGTTAGGCCATGACATTTAAAGCTGGATATATTACATCACCGTTTGAGCTGCAGCTTTCATACACCTCCAACCTCTTCTCCTTTGAGCCTCGATCTTCAAAACAAGCGTCTTCAATGAGACTGAAGAATCTGATCATGTTTAATCTTGGGTAACGCAGTTAAGTTGATATCTAATCTTTCCTTAATATCACCATTATTCTCTGCTGTTCAGCTGTCACTTTTTCCATCCAGATCTTTGGTCCCTGTTAGTAAACCACAGATGGGAGCTGCCCAGGCTGACAGACCATCACGTACAGGTGAGTGGGTATGGGGTAAAGACGGTGCATGGGGCTTGTACAGACCTTTGGCCAACACTCACTCATGTCTGGGCCCATCTCGGACCAGGGCACAACCTTCTCTGAGCCAGGGCACCATCTGCATTTGTTTCCTAAAGCATCTTCAAAAGTGATGCACTGCTGTGAGCACCAGGATGATGATTTAAATGAGCTAAATAAAAACATTTTAATGTCAAAAAAGTAAGAGGAACACCAACAGAGATTTAAGACAGATTAAAATGAAAGGCGACAGTATAATGTTTGGTTTAAGAGTAAAAAACATCACGTGCAAAGCATGCCTCACCTAAGTGAAAAGAAGTAGGTTACATTTCTTGGCTTGAAGCAGGGTGAATTTCACAGCAAAATCTTTCTAAGCTGGCCATTTCATCAGGGACTACAAAAGTTTCCAACAAAATGAAGCCTTTTCCTTCATTTCAATGGATTTCAAAGCAATTCCAGATATAGGTCCCAAATAAATTCAGAATTCCTCTTTCCAAGTTTGATACATCTTACAGTTGTGTCATGGTCCCAATCCATGTATAATGTGAGTCAGACCAACAAAATTTGAATAAAGCTTTAGAATAAGGGGAATTAAAAATAGAAATGAACAGGGGTTTGGGTTTTTTTTCCCTCCTTGTAATATTTTGGTTTTCATTAGCCTTTTCAAGTTGGAGACTAGCATTTAGATTTCCAAGCTTTGCTCTCTGGCTGGGAATGCTAATAATTACTTCTGAAAGATAAAAATATGAAACTCTTGGATAATAACATGGCTGTAGGGATTTAATGAATTCCCCCGGGACTACCCAAATTGCAAGAGCGGCCAGCATTACGCCACTTGATGGGGATACAAGATGTTTTCGGAATAATCATGTAAAATTAAGGCAAGTGATAATTTTAGTGGTTTCCCCTTTATTTTTCTGTACATAAGCAAACTGCCATCGATCAGGATTTGTTAATGTAATAAACAACCCAAAAAAATCAGGTTATACAATGAAAAAGAACATTCTTATGCATGTTTACAATGATTCTTTAGTAAAATTATCTAACAATGTTATGATTGTTATATTAGCAATATTTTAATATAGTAAAGTTTAAATTATATTACCAAAAATTATAAATCATTATGTAAAATGATCTATTCTATGGCTAGCAGGATACCTAAACACTACTGTAAAAATGAAAAAAAGATCTATTAATGCAATAAACCTACTTAATAAAAGTTGCTTTCATATTCAAAACCAAAATATTAAAGCATGCTCCATATCTGAAAGTCAAAAGTGAAAGAATAAATTAACTAAGGTTAAGAACCTTGTAGCAGCTGACTAACAAAGCTCTAGGGCATTATAAAATTTCATGCTCTTGTAATAAAAAGGATAAAGAATTGGCTAGAAGACCACTAAAAGTTAAAATAAATGAACATAAAGTAGATGAAAAAGCTTGACACGACTGAGACCACAAATGTGTAAAGACCAAAGACACAGTTTCAAGCCATTAGAGGACTGAATTAAATGCAAAATGAATCCTAGTAGTAAATTAATAGAAAATTACAAAGGTAAATGAGCTCTGTTTCACAGTTACAGAAAACTTTTAATATCATTTTTATATCATTTTTTTGCTGGTACTTGAAAACACAGAAGTGTGATGAGTTAAATTCTGGCACATGCCCAAAACAGAAACAATTCTTAATATTTCTGCATATAGAAAAGTCACATTTTATAGAATAGACAGAAGCATGATCACACAAGACATTTTCCACTTAAAATAAGGTGGGAGCAATTTACCATTTAAATCTTTATAAAAAATTTGTTTTATATAGTGTATTAAAGAAAAGTTTTACCTCTAAGCTCAGTCCCACCTTCTTTTATGTAAATCTCAAAAGCGATGATGAAAAAATACCAAATTTTTTGGACTTGTTCTGCTATTATTTCTTGATCAGTGGATAAGACTGAGAAGGAAGATGTTAAAAAGGCAGAGGAATTGCAAGATGCTGAAGAGCCTATTATAATCTAAAGCAAAGAAACAATGTTTTCCTCACAAACTGTAAGGCAGCTGAAATCCATAATGTTTGCAAGATCAAACAGTCAAAACACGGAAGCAAACAAACCTCTGGTATTGATACGTTCTTCGTTTGCCAGCATAAGAAGCGTTTGCCTCCCTGACCGTTTTTGTATTTGGAAAACTTGTCAATGATGCAAAAATTGGCAAACATTTGCCTCGTGCCTGCACTGCAGGTGGTTGTGAATTCAACCTGACTCCCAGGTTAAAAAAAAAAAAAAAAAAAAAAAAAAAAAAAACAAGAAAACCNAACAACCTTACAAACCTGGGGGAAACAAAAAAAAAAAAAAGGAAAACAGGAAAACATCTCTTGGAGAGCATCTTTTGACATCATTTGGAGAGCATCACTGATTTGAACCCCAAAATGCCCAAAGATGGTTCACAGGTGAAGGTGGATCCCTTTGATCCGGTTACAGTGCCTAGGAATCTTCATGCTCTTTATTCCAGTGGGGCATTGCCTTTTGAAGGTAAGGTCCTATGCTGAAATAGGCTCTGGTTTGATCTTTGCAATCCAATGCGTTAGGAGTGCAATTAATCACCGCAGGTGTAATCCATCTGTCTGCAAATGTCTATTAAAAGACTTTCTCTGTAAACTGAGTCTCACTTTATTTTTGAAAAGTTCCAAGTGACATAGGACCAAACTACTTCCATCATACTAAGTGATAGCCAGATGTAAGACACTCTTTATTGTCTTAAAAATGCATTCTCCACCACGGTCTTTGAAATAAACAAACGGCAAGTGTTTTTCTAAAATCATGAACATGCTACTTTATACCGACAACATGAGTGATTGGAAATAAAAGATTTATGTGCGGTGTATGTTGTCTCTTTATGAGCTTAAGTCCAGATGGCTTTTAGGGCTCCCAGTAAAACTTCTGAACTTTGGTTTCAGCTCCTTACTTTGAGAAACTGTCTTTCTCCACTCGTTATTTTCTGTTGGGTTTTTTGTTTGTTTGTTTGTTTGTTTTTTCCCCATTTTGGCCTGCAGTGCTTTTTGTGGGTATTTTACATCCATGGGCTGCTCCACAGTAAGGATGGTGGCATCCAAGTCAGGGCAACTCCAAGTTTCACCCCGTTGTCATCTCCGCAACAAACTATTTTTTTGTTTTTTTTTGAGAAAACCCCTAAAACCTTTAATGAGCGAAGTTGAAGATTTCACAGAAAGAATGTTTGGTTTGCTGGAGACAAGAGCAGCAGTAGATTAGGAGGCCTTGTCCTGTGGCACATTTGCTTAATGTGCTGTAGTTGAAAGTAACCATTATTTAATCACTGATTTACCTGCAAGGATGACAGCATGACAGTAAGACCCTCCTCAGTTTGCTTCATTACTTTTCTCCATTATAGAGCTGTAAAATAGCTTTCTTGAGTGTATGAGAAGGCACATCCTAATGGGAAGGGCAGTTCAGCCATGTCTGTGGATGCTTTGTTGGACACCACGAGGAATGCTAACAGAGCGGCATCGAGCTCTAAAACATAGTGATGCACTCCTGGGCAAGGATTGCCTCGGAGATCTGGAAGTACAGGTCAAGAGCATGAATGCTTGTAGCCACCAGATGTAAAATGATGCGACCTGAGTGGGTCTGGAGACAGCGACACAAATATATTAGAGAGGATCTAATTATTTTGCCAATTTTAGCCAGTTTAGTTCAGGTAGAAAAACTACAGTGACTTTTGGGTGGAAAACTCTGAAGTTTGATAAGTCTAAAAGGAGTAAATTAAGTTCTTTTGAAATTAAGAAGCTAGTGGAAAAAGTTGAAGTTCAACAACGTTAGTGATAATGGACTCCTGCACAGGCTTTGGAATTTTTTGCAAGAGTACTGTCGCTTTTCTTCATTAACAAACTGTCCTGTTCCTTTTTCTAGACCAGAGCTAGCACATCAATCTGACCATTTCTAATGAGATATAGGATAATACTGCATGGACCAGAGTTGCTTGTCAGCCGCTGCCTGATGGGTTTAAAGTAAGAAACGATCCTTCATTAATTAACCTTCACTTTCTATGTAGATTCACTCATTGAGATGCAGGTAATTAAACCAAGGTCATTTCAAGGACCGACAGAGGAAAACAGCAATGCAAAGGTGGTGTGGTTGTTTTGATAGAGGGCTTTCACTACAACTGTTTCAGTGCAGTGGTTACACATACAAAGGTGGCCTTTTTGGAAAAAAGAAAACCACCCTCTTTTTTAATGTGTCACCCAAAGGCTAAATAGGTTTTGGACCTAACTTTATAGACTTTGCATGGCTTCCAGGATAGATTAGGAAAAGTAAGTATCAGTAAACTCAAGAAAATTCAAGATAAAAAATATTAAGATATAGAACAAAGGCAGGCATGAACTTATTGAGCGGGCTTGACAGTGACTGAAATATCCCTGCAAAAAAGACTCACAATCTTATGTCTCATGTTAAAGTAATATTAACCAATTAAAAAGAATGACTTCAGTTAGAAAACCGTATGTAGAAAACAGAAGTGTAATTTGTCTTAGCGTTCAGATTCATTTAACTGACTTTTAACCCTTACAAATGCAATGATGTAAACCACTGAGAGCTGTGCAGTGCAAGCAGCTGCTCGCTCATTCACAGGTATAAGACTCCAATTATGAAACCGCTGTAGCTTGGGGATATAACAGTATTTTTTTGCAGCTCCTCCAAATTAGCTCTTACACCAGTCCAAGACATGTGAAGTTCCAAACTTTGATCACTGTTGAGAGCAAAGTGAATATATTGAACCTGCAAATAGCCTTTAGCTCTTTCCAAGTGGCTCCCTTATAATTTGAGTGTTAGATTAAAGTTGTATGTTATAGATTTTAATAACTACCCTCCATTTGGTTTGCTGAGTACCACTTGCTGCGGATTATATGACCTACTCACCAGCATGTCCCATTATGAGCACTTAACCTTGAAAGTTGTAAAGACAGAACATTTAATCTGTTAAACACAGTCAGAATCAGAAGGTTATATAATTACAGGTAATTTGGCTTAGCACTTCTAATACTTTCCAATTATTAAAATAAATTTTGCTGAAAATTTTCTTCTCATGAAATGGAAGAGAAATAATAAATCTGGAAAAAGATGAGTGTCGGAGAACACAAATATTTGTTGAAATGTGTACATGAATTTGTTTCAATGAAGGCCTTCAGTAATCATCAGTATAGTAAGCTTTTACAAGCATGGATATGCAAATAACAAAAGTTAGTGTTAACAGTTATGCAGGAATACCAAGAGAAGATAAGAATGAATGTGAAATTCTTTTTCCATAAATATTCCCGATAGATACATGTTATGATAGAGGTAGTCATACAGACATTTATCCACAAACCAATCATAGCTTGTATTTTCATAGACTCACAGAATGGTTCGGGTTGGAAGGGACCTTAAAGATCATCCAATTCCAACCTCCTGCCCTGGGCAGGGACACCTCCCACTAGACCAGGCTGCTCAAAGCCCCATCCAGCCTGGTCTTGGTATTTTGGTATTTGAGTGCAGAACAGATATAAAAAAAAGTGAAGAGCATTCAAAAAATTACTGTCTTCTTACAGAAATCCTACAGCTAGGCAAACAGCAAATTACTTTCATTAAGAAATTAAAAATCAATAAAATTAAAAGCTTATCAAAATAGGAAATCATTCTCTAGAAGAAAAGACCAGATAACACATAACAGATAATAATCATGGTGTTTAAAGCTCTGCTAGAAAGCACTGCATTTTTATGGTGATGAGGGAAATACGGAATTCTGTACAGATTACAAAAGATTTATTCATTGTAATTTTAAGATAATTGAAGTGTCGATAAAGAGATTTTTTCTGTGCCGTTTTACCACCCACAGGTGTTTCTGTACTTTTAAAACAACTGACTTGAGTAAGTAAATGATTCACATGTAATATTATTGCAAATCAGCCTAGAATCAGATTTAAGGAGATGATCAGTCCTTGTAGTTTGGTCTTTTATAATCTATAAATGCTTGAGAAAAGTTTTACGTAACACTTTTAAAATGGAGGTAGAGACTGAGGTCATAAATTAGACGCCAAATTCTGAGTGTCCGATAATCTCAGCCTAAATGTTCTTTTTCCATAAGGAACCAACAACACGCACTGAAAATGATGCAGACAACATGTGGTTGGAGTAACTTCTGCCACTCCTGAACATGCTTGACACACAATGTCCTTTAAGACAGTGGCATCAGATGATGCCACGGGGATTTCCATTTTAGTCCTCAAAACCAGATCTTCATTTGTAAATGAGTTTGGTAAGAAAAATACATGCAGTTGCATGTCAGATACACACAGAGAGTTACTGGCGTTCCAGCACACGACGGGCACCAACTCAGTTACACTTACTTGGATGCACACAAGTATTACGCAGTCGTGAAATAGCCACGTGCCAATTAGATCTGCATGTGGCACGCACATTTCACATGAATTACAAGAACTGTAAAAATGAGCAATTAAAACCGCATTTCATTCGGAAATTTGAATTTTCAGCACCACCAACATTTTTCCCAGGAAGGCAACGCTGTCAAAATGTTTTGTTTATACAACGCTCTAAAAGGAAAAAAATGCCAAACAAACTAAAAATATGAAGTCAGATGAACCTGAATGGAGCTCCAATTACACCCATTTTTTTTTAAGCTTTTGCAAAAGTGTTTGAGCTTAATTAGGTTAAGCTATTTCAAAGCATGCCCAGTTGTAATTTGTTTATGATACAGAGTTGCTCTTTGATCATGAATGTTCATTTATATAGAAACCCTGTTATCAGTCTCAGAATAAGAAATTAAATGAACAGTGTCTGTGCTAAGAAAATTTGGAAAAGTTTAAGAAGCTTAGAAAATAGCTGTCTTATTAATAAAAGAAAGACATGACAACTTCGCATGTGATGGCAATAGGGTAAGCAATTATTTTTTAGGAAAGAAAGGAAAACTAGTGTGTTCACTTACGCATCCTGCCTAAGATCTGGTAGCCTTTGGAGTTATCTTTAATATCTGATACCTAGTCTGAGTTTGAACTTCACCGGTGCTTGGGTAAAGCACCTATAACATCCACTTGTAATTTCTATCCTTTGAAATCCTTGCATTCATTCTTGTAGAAAAAGAAGACAAAGCACTCTCCATCCTTGAAATTGCTGTTTGATTCTGATATTTTTCAGAGATTTTATCAGAAACGTGAAAAAGGTACACTATAGCCTAAGTGTCCCGAAGAAAATACTCTGGCTCTTAATTTTTAACGAACGAACCTTAGCAGTTGTTGGAATTAGGTAATAAGAAAATAGTCAGACCATCTTTATGTAAAAGCACGAATCTAGGTTAGAGGCTGTAGGCTGGCTTTTTCAGCTTCTCTCTCCTCTTTTTTTTTTTTTTTGTTTAAATCTTTTACGTGGTAAGATGGGTGCATTAACTGCACAGTTTTCTAGCAGAAGATCATCCAAAATACATGAATACATCTTGGCCTTTGGGAAGGACTGTATTCACAGAGCATTTAAATGAGTTTTTTCAGATGTTGCATGAAGATATTTTTGCACTCATAGGGGAATAATGCAGATCTGTCGAAGGTTCCCTCTACCCGCAAAGTTATCTCTCTCTGGAACATGCTACAGAATGGATAAGAGCGTCATATGCAAAAATTGAGATTTTTAAGCCCATATTTTAAAACTGTGTTGAGCTTTTTTTGTTTTTTAATGCAATTGATAACAGGAGTTGCCTATATGCATCCTTGCACATCCAAGGATGCCATGATTGGTCATCTCTGTGTGATCTCACCTGATTTATGCACATATTAGTCACTGATGCAAATTAGACATACAATATTTGTACGCTTTTTAAAATATAGATCTTAATGACTCACCTACCAAAACAAAATTAATGATGTTGAAGAGCAATATGCAAATATTAGCTCTTTGACAATGAAGTCTTCAAGAAGCAGCCAAGAATCCTGTATCATTAGTAAGGCCAATCAACTTATTCATAGTAAACAACTAAGTCAATGAGCTCAGTCTCTTCTCCCGTTCACAATTAACTTTGAATTACCTTCACATTTTTCAAATGTATTTAATATCCAACATTTATTTTGAGTTATGGCCAGATTTATGAAGGTATTTTGTCAACAGGAGCTGGACACATACGCTGCTCAGGCAGTTTTTCAAAAGCCATTAAGTACCTCCTAAGTTTTGGCTGTATCTGGTCCTAAGTTTTGGTCTTCATGGTGGACAGAGACTTCTTTTGTTAGTGGTATTTGCAATTTTGGACACTGAGATGGGTTACTTACACTGAGTGGACTCAAATCACCTGGTATTATTTTTGCTCCAATTAGACTGCATTTAGTTACTATATCCATATTTAAAATCTGCTTTCCATAAACGTTATGCAACATTCCCTTAAAAATTGCTGTTTCAGTTAACATTTCTGCCCATAAATCTGTCACTGGAATATTCAGAGAAAGCAAATATGAAAGGGGTGTGAACACAGCTGAAGGCTATTCAATGTTTTATTCAAGGGAGTTTTCATGGAAAATATTTTGAGGTATTTGCTTAGTTCTAATCATTACCATGGGACGCCCTGGAAATCCAATAGTAACAGAAGTGCCAAAACTTGAAAGCAATTAAGTATGTTTGAAGAAAGAAATTTTCATTTTATGTTTGTGTTGAAATTTTGGTGCAGGAAGGAGGCAGCCCAGCTGAGCCAAATTCCACAATTCTCTCAGCCTTCAGCGGTTTGGAAGGCCATAGATCTAACCTAAGCTCTGCGAGACCCTCTGTAACTACAGGGAGCTTTTGTTTTCTGACAATATTTTTGCCAGGAACTTGGCTATTGCTGAACTCCGAGCGGAGGCAGGCTGTTTACATTTCCTGTGAAATACTGCAGGCAACAAAAGCGTCTTGGGATAGAGGTCCTGGTGAAAAAGCACCATGTTTCAGTTTTGTCTACATCCAGGAGATCGGTACAGTGGAGTGATGTCTGAGCTGGTGCTGAATTACCAAGAACAAAATAGCCAATAAATTTGTCACAGACAAATTAGCCCAACCAGAGTGTCCCCTCCATTACAGGTCAGGCCCCTTTTGGAGACACAGGTTTGGCAAGTCGCTGGTGACCTAAAAGTTACTGAACTTATGCAGCCCTTATTTTCCATTTTAATGGGAATCGAGGAAGCCGATCAGATCACAGATGCACTCAATAACGTGATGAATGGCACCTTCAACTGACTACTAAAAACTTTGCATGGTGCTAGGGCTTCACCGTGCCTTCTTTTATTGTATATTAGCAGCCAGAGATGCTGCATGCACTGAAATGTGAGAAGGATTTTCATGCTTGTAAGAGTTCAGCATCAAGCTATAGCTGAGCATTAGCACTTCTCTTACTTTACATTCAAAGGGTTCTTTGTCTGGGCTGCATATTCAGAGAGATAACAACAATGAGAATTCATGGAAATTCAGTGCCCTCTTCCTCTCCTCTGATAAAGCACAAGATAATAAAGACATTGCATCTGAAACACACTTGGTCGAATTTTGGAAGGCCAAAATATGAAGGCATTTCATAAATTAGGATGGATGGATGAACTCTCATAGCATAAAAGAATGCCAAAGAACCATATAGGATTTTTTTTCCCCTTCAGGATTCAGCACTTAGCAGCTATTCAATTACTGTTTCAAGATAAAGCACGAATGCAACAGCTACTTTACACTATACTTCATATTTTACTTTCTCATGAATATAGAATTGTATTGCTGATCACACAAGCATCACACATCTAAGTCCTAATATCCACAGCCTCAAAAAAACCCTGATGCCACAGAAAAGGATTCTTTTTTATTGCGTTTCAATTGTCTGAATACTCAGAGAAGTGTAGAATCTCCTGGCTGCTAGAGGCTTTCATTTAAAAAAAACCAGGAGGCAATTATATGCTATACATTTTGGGAGCTCATTTATGGGGTACAAGAAGATCTTGGCAGATTTTGTTAGATGTGATCAGCTAAATCATGCAAGCCTAACTGAAAACCATGGATCCATGTATTCTTAGAGCCAATCAACATAGTAGACAAGCAACATTTGTTGACTGTTCTGACATCTTCCTTTGGCTTTGTAAGTCATGATTTATGTTCCCAATGTTCTCTGCAAATATGAACCACAGTATTTGTTTCATATTTTGTACGTGTTCTAGCATGCTTTGTTTGTTGGGGATTCGTTGGCTCTGGCCATAGGTACTGAATTAGAAAAAAATCTCCTAATTCCTGGGAGTGCTCAGAGTCCCGTGATATAAGCAGTAACAAAAAAGTCAGTGTTTGTCAAGCGCGTATCAGCTTTCATCGTAGCTAGTCTCCTAACACAGCCGTAATTTCCATGAGTATTAATAATGGTTGCTCAGTGGTGTCTGACGAAGCAGAAAACCATCCTACAAAACCAGCAAAACGATTACAGGCACCTTCGTTGGCAGCTGGATGGGAATGGTTTCTGGAGACTAAAAGGCCTGGCTCACTCGGAGGTGACTGCGCCAGAGGAGGAGGTTAAGGGATGTCATCAATGGGGACAGGGAGGTGCAAGAAATACTTGCACATCCCTGCCTGTACTGCGGCTGTTTTCTGAGAAGAGGAGACAGCTCAGTTGCTTTAATAATCCTCCTGTTTTGTGCAATAGTGGCTTCAACAGAGTTTGAACACCTGGTCTTTGACGTGGCATGAAAAAAATACCATTATTTCCTATAGGAATGGGACCTTGACCAGTCAATAAAGCATTGTAATGGGGGTGTTCATGACATGTGCCTTCCAGGCTCTATCTAGGTTATTATTAATAAAAAAAAGCAATTGGATAACACAGGATAACTGTCTCGCATAAATAACAGATAGTAGCACAGAACACGATATAAGAGCAGACAATATGAAATCAACATAAAAGCTACATCATATTTCTCAATATATGCTGTTCGGTCCCAATTCTGCCATCAGTTGCAGGGTACAATGACTGTACACATTGTAATTGAGGGCATAATTGAACCAATTTTCTATAATCTTCTATACATTCCAAAAACAAATCCTGAGCTGCCCCAGAAACGCATTCACATTAAATGTCTCTAGGCTCCACTTTTGTTATAGATCTTTTCATTCCAATGTTTAGTTTATAGTGGTGTCGTTAGGAAATATTAGAAATGTTAACATTTTAATATAATGAGATACATGTAATTTTTTTTCTTGCAATATCAACTTTCTTGAAGTTATGAAAACCTGAAATTTTGTAATAAGCAAGCAAGCAAAAAAAGAAATAAACAAATGAAAAGAGTAAAGGTAGATCCAGATACTCAAAATACTAGGTGCTGACATGCTGAACTCCTGGATAAACTTTGATACTTCTTGAGGTATGAGATTAGGGACTTATCTCCTACACATTGGTCCAGGGAAGAAGGAACGCATGTCTCTCTCTCTCATTTTAAATACTTATTTTAGATATTTAGATGCTGAAGTCAACAAGGTGCTTCACCACATGCCTGAATCATGGCCCAGTCAGCTCACTTGGTGACATAAAATAATGTTTGATAATTTGTACAATGCTTGAAAGATAGCTAGTGATTTGTTATCCGTAAATCCAGTGAACTTTTGACATATCCTGTTGCCTGGGTGAGGCAAGACATCCATTCAGTTACTAATGGGGGAAAGTTGAGGCACAGTATGATTTGTTTTACTGATGTAAATGTCGCACAGAGCTATATTTTGTGAATGGATGATAGATCTAATGAAAGCATTATCCCTTCGTCGCAGTGCTGAAGTATAATGAAATAAAGTATTTTGAGGTATTTAGGAACTCAAAAACACAGGTAGGGGCTAATAAAAAACCCTTTAAGCAACTACTGGCACAGTTATGCACTAATGTTTAAAAAATCTCATTGGTCAACTAATTCGTTATGAAGATGGCAGAAACTGATCTTTTTTTCTTCCAATACTAAATAAAATAATATATTCTGAGAATGCTGAATCATGCAAGATGCAAGTAAGCAAAACTCTGGATTTTTTTTTTTTTCCCCTATGGGGAAAATTCAAATTGTAAAATTCTAACTTAATGTGAAAATCTGGCAATTTCAGTGAGGCATTAGTTGGGAAAGTTTTTTAGGTCAGCCTGGGATTTCAGATAAGGGAGGAATGAGTAACACCGCCTCTGAGTAGCTAATGCCCTTGTGACTGTGGGATGTTAAGAGAGCAAACTCAGCCTTATATATCTTATTTAATCAAAAAATATATAACTTCATCAGAGCTGGCTTCAACTTTCAAGTAGAAATAAACCACTTCCATTACTGGAAATTATTAGATACTCATATTACAGCAAAAAATAGAAGTTTTTTGGCATTCTGAATTCACAGCTGAAGAAAGAGAACAAAAGGAAGAAAAAAGGTAAAAGACAGAAGCAGCAGAAAAAGCAACCCCCCCTCAGTATCTGTCGGTAAACCTTCTTTTTTTCTTCTAATAAAATGCAAGCCTAATCTCAATTTGGCAACTCTTTTCCCTAGGGCAGGCTGTAACTGAGAGGAGACACTGGAATCACAAACTCTGAAGTCATCTGGGGGCTCGAAATACTGAGTGACGCCATACTTTGTCACTGTGGCGCCCAATGTCAGCTGAAGGGCTGGGCACGCAAGGCACAGACGTTAGATAACATTATCCAGAGACTAACCAAGACTCCATGTGGCACAGGCTCGTAAAAGGGCTCTGGGAATGGGCACACACCAACGCTTCTGGCTGTAAGGCAACTTCAATTTTATACCCAGTCACTTGTATTCAGGAAAAATAACAGCAGCCTAGCCCAAGCTTGAATACAGCTAATACACTATATACACTTGAATATGGCTAATATACAAACCCAAACTAGTGCACAATTAAGCTGCCTGGAAGAAAGTAGAATGGTTTCTTTTGTCAGCAGCACCTGCATCTACCAAAAGGGCACTAACATTAACTATCATCATGGCCATACTGGGGATACGTAATCTAAGTCATCTGGAAGAGGAGCATTACCTAACGAAGGGGTGGGAATCACTCCCCTTTGATCTGGTTTCAAGCAAACCTCCCAATAAATGTGAGGGCTGTCTCTGCACGCCTGCAGCCCAGCTCTCACAATCCCTCCTCAGAGAGCTGTTTCTGATGTGCAGAGACGTTTACAAGACATCCGAATTGAAGGGCATCACGTTCCACTTCCAGAGTATGTGAACCCATGGTCCCACAGCCAAGGACATCCATCAATATTTGGAACCTCATCCCCTGCAAGTGTAAACCCAGCTATCTGAGTAAGAGATGTATAAACAGCAAACGTTTTCAGAGATTTAAGAGAGGATATCTAGATGGTCTGAAGTCTGGTTTCTATCTTGACTCCAGAACTGACATTGTTGAAATAATCCTTGAGATGACCCCAGTTGTCAAAAATCAAATAGGATTTGTAAAGTGCTTTAGGATCATTCTAGAGGAAAGGTGCCATAGAAATATAAGGTATTATTATTATTACTATAATAAGACAAGCTTCCCATGTCCCTTGGCGATAATGCAGCTCACTGGTAGGGATAAACTATGGAGCCAACGTGAACCAGATTATTGCCTCATAAAATGGGACACCTGCCCTATTATCCCTTAAATAATAAGTACATAAAACAAATTTGACTGTAATAATAAAACATAATGGTGAAATATTTATGGGTAATTTTTCAATGCAGCATGCAAGGATTAAGCCATGCAATTTCTGTTGGCTTTTACAAGAGTTGCACTGTTAAATCCTCCCCATGAGGTCCATCCAACAGAAACCGACCTGTAATCTGTCTGTAAGTCTGCATAGTGTATGGTAGAATTAGATGGAAATTTTAAAATATGATGAACAATCACAGATTCCACCCTTGCACTTAACCTCCAGTAGGCAGAAAGGTAAGATGAACTTCAAGTAATCCAGTCAGGAGCATGCTCATTAATAAGGAAAACTTTCTAGTCAGGTCCGTACTTTCATAAAGGTGCAGGCAGATAATGCAGCTGTGCAGATATTAACAAGTGCAAATGGTTAATTAAGCCCACTTGCAAGCTTGCTTGCTGGGACTACATTCAATCACAGCAGTGACTAAAGAAACACAACTGAAATGTACAAATGCAAATTGGTCTTAGATCCCAGTTTGCAGACAAAGAGTACTGAGTCCTTAATATAAACAATACCGAGTCCTTAATACGACAAACTAACAAATAATATGAAGAATTACTTAGGGGATGTCATCAGCTTACATTTTTTACATCTCAGAATTTCTCACTTACCTCTCACCTTTTCTAAATTCTTGTAACTGAAAAAGCCACAGGGAGAAAAAAAAGTCACATTGTCTGATTGTTCATTTGGCAGAACACTGCAGATAAACAGGTTTCATAATTTCTTTCATACAGTTATTTCCATATTCATTTCCCTACTCTTCTGTGGGTTGACTTCTGATAGACCAACAAAGAGGAAAAATAATTTTTAAATAAGGAAGCGTACTTCAAAGTAAGAAAATCTGTTAAAGGCATCTGAGGCAGCAGAACCTCTAACCTGTGAGTACTTTCAGTATACTTTAGTTGTCAGGGTCACATTCTCAGTTTTTGAAAAGCACTCACGTCTGGCTCCTGAGACAGAGCCTGATTTAGTCTTTTATAGGCACATAGTACATGCTCTAATTAACCCAACTCGATTTTTGAGAGCAGTCCCAACGTCTAATAGCCATGATGCAATATTTAGCGGATTATATTGCTTATTATTTTATAAGACACCAGATAAAAATAAAGAGAATATCTGAATTGCACCTTTCTTTAGCGCTGTCTTCCAAATAATGGGATTATTTTGATTTGCCTTTTTTTTTTTGAAGCAAGATAGGGTTATTTAAAGTCTGGCTCATTTGCTGGTTTCATATCGCTGGCACTTTTCCAAGTAAAAGGAAACACCTAATGTTTTCCATGTATGTTCCTATCCACTCGGGCAGCGTAGCCTGGGGTACACGGGCGAGCTCTACAGTCACAACCCTCCGTACAAGGACTCTTCCCATAGCCCCGAGTTTCAGACCGCATGCGTGCACACTTGCATGATTACCATTGCTGCCATCCCGCTACCGCGGTCGTTGCCTGCACCAGTTACGTGCATTTTGGCCTGTGTGTTTTCCAATACACAGAGCTCTAACACAAAGTCAATCTTTTGCCGGCAGAGACGATATAGATATACACATGATGCGCGTGTGTGCGTGAAAATCTATTCATGCCTGCCTTTCTTAGTGCGCTACCTCGCTGCTTGAAGAGTTTCTGTGTTTTCTCTTTGTATCATTCTGGCTCTGAGTACTAAAAGCCACATCCTGTTATGTTTGGTTGCTAGGTGGAGAAATGTTATCATGGGCTTCAGCAATAATTTATCCATAGAGCTAGAGGAGCTGTCATGTACTTCTGACAGTGAGCTGCAGCACTTTATCAGCTTGCCTGTAAATCAACCGTGTGTGGGTGAAGATGCCAGCAATGTTTGATCTCTCTCAGACACTCTAATAATCTGCTTTTGTCTGATTGATTCCTTCACATCACCAAGCACATTGCAACCGAGAGTGGAGTGCCCTCTGTTTATCTCCGTTGGTCATCTGCTTGAGGGCAACAGGGCAGAAAATGCTGTTCTCGCCGAGATGTAAGAGTTTTTTGGAATTAGGGGCTTTACATCATATCCTGGAGCAGGTTTAGTCCAGTAAATCAATGATAGCAGAATTGAATGCACCATAAATACCTCAAACCGTATCTCTTACAAGAATGTAAGAGTAATTCATAGAAACAGGAAAGGTAACTTTGCTGGGAAGAATTACGACCCCTACAAGCTCACGACATGCAGGTCTTTTACGGCCTGTGTTTACATCTACCCTCTTGAACTTTGGGAAGAAATGCACTGCACACTGGCATTTGGTTCCAGGCAGTACAGAGATAATATTGAGCCGAGCAGGACGCTGTCAGAATTGATCAACGCCTCTCAATCCAAAACCCAACTTTTTCTAAATTTCTGTCAAATTCTGTTTCATGCGGGAGATGCCAATGCACCACGTCGCGCTCCGCACCGCAGTGAAGTGGAGCACAGCGCCTGGTGTTGTGTGATGCCTTGCTGCCAAAAATATACCTAAAAAAGATGCAATCTAATGAGCAGCCGAAGACCCTCTAGGAGGAGGGAGAAGCGTATGCCCATTCCCATGGATAAATAGATCTGACTTTGTTTTGTTTTGTACATCATACTGTTCCCCCAGTTGAAAATCAAGAGCTTATTATCACTCGGAGCCTGGCAGCAGCTCATTGTGCGGTGACCTGGGATCAGCGACAGACTTGGATTCCTGACCTCTCTGAAAGCTGAGGTCGGAAGATATTGTGGATGTGATTGACTAAATCCCATCAGGGGAAGCATTTGGTTGTAGCGTCCCCTCTCTGGGTCACCGTGGGATGGCACAGGCGTCAGGATATTTGGGGAATGCACTAATTTCAGCCCAGTATACTAAGGGGAAAGGATGGTGTTTCATAGCATCACTGAATGCTAAAAAAGGGTGAAAATTCACACTGCATAATGTATTTGTAATTGTGCTTGAGGCAACGAGAAGAGAGAAATTCATGAAACAAATCTGGCATAGGGTGTAGGCCTCTGTGGATGCTGGCGGAGTGGTTACATCTCCTCCAGATTTATTGCATTGAGTAGTAGAGCTTCAAGACAGAGTGGATCCACTGTGTCTTCCTTGGCCCATCACAGGGATTTCCCCAAACTATTATATAAATTGTTATGGAGACTAGTTTCCTGGCGAGAAGGCAGTCCCTTACTGTTCCCCAGCTGGACGACCACATAGGCAACACCTTTTACGTGCAGCAGAGGGGCCTGTACTGCTTCTTCACATTTAATAACACTTGCAGTGAAAGCTAGACTTTCATTCACAAGAGATTTTTTTTCACTGCACACATAATAAAAGCAAGTAAAGTGACAAAAGCAAGGAGACCTGAAGTTACAGCGTGTAGCAGGGTGTATTCTCTATTCTTTCACCAACAGGCATCATCAAATGACATTTACTTTTACTGAGTATTACAAAACACACACTGTTGCTTCCTCTAAGACCTTAAGCTGGCATCCTTTCAGCATTGCAGCATTTGGAATACGATGTGCACATACAGACAGACTTATGTGTATAGACAGATGTAACACTGGAGGCCTCATGGCTCCTATACATACAGTACGCTAGAATAACACAGACAAGTGATGAGATGAGGATTTTAAATTCAGAACTGTATTCTAGTCTGGATATAGCTACTTGACCTCTCATTTAAACCACTTACCTGTTAGCAATAGATCTGTAGTTCCCAAATTTTGCTAGGAAACAGAGCCAGAACCCTACCGACTGGCTTAAATCAGCAGGGAAACTCCACTGAAAGGCCCCAGTTCTGATTTATGTTGATGTAGCAATGGTGGACATCCACGAAGTCTGTGTTCAAACTGGCTCTGGCCCAAATAACTGAAGTCTAAATCCTCAGTGATCTTAAACATACTCATTCTAAACTGCTCTTCAACTTTATATTGCAAATTATTTAAAATAAGCCTACTATTATGTCTCAAATGTTACTCATTTCTACTATTGCAATGCTACACTTTTCAAGGGCTGGCACTTTCCAAAGGAGTTCTAAGAAATAAAAAAAGAAAGAGAAAATGACAAAAAAGGAGAGAACTTGAAAAGAGGAAAATGAAGCATGTCTAAGAAAACTACACTTGCAATAACATCAAGTTATCCTCAAGGGAGATGTATAAGTAGAAGATATTACATGGATGAACAGTAAATATCACATTTCTTTTTACAAGCATGTTTCTGCATTTTATTATATCTTGACTGGCAGATCCATAAATTTTGAATATCCAGTCTAAGAAAGGACGGGCTTAGGACCTACAGACTGTATTCTCCATGCGTCCGTGGCATTTTGTTATTCCATAACAGATCGATTAATTAGTGAACTATGTTCATATCCAGAAAATTTAATATGTATATTCATGAGCAAGCGAAAGAAATTAATAAATACTTACCTACAGTTAGGAACTTAGTTCTCGAAAAATAATTAGTAGTAGCTAATTTAGGTTAATAATTACCATGCGAGTTGTTTGATTCCCAGGCTTAAAAGATCCACATTAAAGTTTCCTCTAAAATAGATTTTCTGGGAAAACAGTTCCAGAAAAGTTATGTCAATGAGCAGCTGCAGATTTTTTGCTCTTGAGTACTCTCCATCTACTAACATTGCTGACTGCCTGCAGGCTCACAGCAGCGCAGAAGAGTGACCAAGAGCCACTTCTGCACGTCAGCTTGGAATCGCAGAGACTTCAGCCAGCTCTGTGGAGAGCTGCTGTATTTACAGTGTTCGGCAGCACCCCACTTCCATCCTGCATCGATGCACCCTGCTTCTGTCACCCTCTACAGTACAACATGCTTTTTACTGTCTTTATAGCTCTGCTGTGAGGTTCAGTGCTCCTTTAGGAAAGATGAGGAATACTGAAAACCAATCGCCATCAGTGGCTGTGTATATTCATGGCACTAAATAGCTCTAAGTGCTCTTCCTGCCACCCAGTTTCCACGTGGTGCTCGGTGGCATATACTAAACGGGTGTGTAAATGGATGCAGCCCCAGAAGCTACAGAAAGAAACTACTTGGGTAACTTTGGGTTATCTGACCTCCTTATAAAGCATTTTGCTGCTGCTGTCAGCCAGCAATATGTTATTTCCTGAAGTATAATCCCAGTAAGTAGTATTTCTGGATCATCTACCAAAGTGTTGGCCAATGTTGAGTGATTGATTGAGGTTATGACATGACTTTTACAGACAGCACTTTCAGGACAGATACAAACACATGGGACTTGCTTGTTATTTTGTGGTAAAGAAAAACACTTGGAGATGGGAAGCGGAATTTCCAGCAGCTGGGAGACTTCAGTAATTTGACATTAGACTATTTTTGTTTGATGGCGGAAGACAGGTCTGATGAAACCTGACATACAGTTTACAACTATAATTGATATCATCAGTGTGTTAAAGGGAAAAACTTCACTAACTCATCAACGTAATTTCATTGGAAGATACATTTACTAGAGTTTTGTTTTGCCCCAGCTAAGTACCCTTATGCTTAAAGGAACAGTTTTCTCTGGTACAAAGTACCAAGGTAAAACAACCTGACTGAATGTTGGCTACCTTTGAGAATGTATTTATGTAGACCTGGCCAAACTGGATCTACCTTGCTGTCACATATTAAAATTGTAGTGAAAGGTTATGTGTAGCCAGGAACACCATCAAGATGACAAGTTTGGAGCAGGGAAGGAAACATCTTACTTTTCAAATGCTGTTTGCAATAGAGTTGTTTCATTCTTCAGGGGTAAAGCAGAGACCTGCACGTGAGCAGCACGTCTCAGCTGTGAATTCCAGTGTGAATAATTTCCCGTGTATTGAGCCTACTATTTTACATTGCTGATCTTAAAGTCCTAGGAAAGAAAGGATTCGATTCTGAAGCCTAAGTTGAGACTATTCTAGTAAAATCATACATCGGTTAGGCACTTAAACATACTATAAAGTATATGGGGTGAACAAGACCCCTGAGAGTAGAGCCAAAACCAATACGATGGAAGAGCAGAATCCTAAGTCTCGCCAACGAGGAAATAATAAGGACGTGTGTGAGTCCTAAGTCCTGCCCTTAAGAATCCTGCTCTCTGCCTGCTCAGGATCTTCTGTCCAAAACCATCTGCTGACCTCTTTCGGTATAGGAGAGAAGGGCTTAAGTTCTTCCTTTTAAAGCTGGATAACAGCATCGATGCACAGTCATATTACGGAGTGGGAACGCTCAGAGGGAGGTGGGGGACCCAGGTTTAATTCCCTCCTGTTAGAAAGTGCTGTTAACGGCCAGATACAGTATCTGACTAAGAAAAAAACCCCAATTTTCATCTTAAGTTTCACTTGACTAAAAAAGGGGAGATGGGGACGGAAGGTTGTGGACAAAGAAATCATGTGCCTTCCTTTTTATCCTGATGATTACTGCCGAAGAACGGTTTGACATTTCACAGTAGAAAGCCACTGGATAAAACACAGTTCTTGGAGGAGTGACCCAAAACCCTCAGAAGGTCCTTTTCCAAGGTGCGTACCCTGCCTGGGAAGCTCCTGGTAGGTCTCTTTCTGGCTTCATAGATCTCAAGGGTTTTTGTCTGCATGGTAGCACAACTTGAGCAGGATTACTGGAAATTGCCCTCATTTGATGCAAAATAATCTGAAGTTTGAGAGGGAAGGACATACTTCTACAGGGCAGGCCTGGTGCATTTCAGTTCCCTATGTCAAAGCTCCTCAAACTCAGGTCTGCTGCTTTGCCAGGCAAGTACTCAAAGGAGGAGTTAATGTGTAAAAGATGGAGATCTTCCTGCCTCCTCCTATATTTTAAAAGCGGGCACATGGTGCTGGTGCATTTTCTAAAGGAGAGCATGGTAGTATGAGATGCAAACATCTCCTGAGATGAGTCTCTCCAAGGGAGACCTGCTTACCCGAGACCACCGTCACGCTTAGCTGCGAGGCGAGCATCGGTCTGCTCGTCCCTGTCAAAATGGGGTTTCTTCTGTATCAGCCCAGAATCAGACCCACGCCATGGGGTTTGGGAAGGGATTGTAGGATATATGTGCTTGGCAGAGCAGGATTTACCAGGATTTTTATGACTAAATTCCCCGTTTATCTGGACAAGGGCTACACAGTGCTGATTTTCAGCAGTGCAAAAATATTTACAACTGACATATCTCAGTAGATCAAAGGAAGCTGTTACCACTTAGCATTTCTGGCCTGTAATCTGCATTAATGCCTGTGCTCTTTCCAGATTTATCTTAAATGTTAATGAAAACACTGAATTTGCCCCAAAGCACCAGAAATTTGGAGAAGAAAGTCGGATGAAATTTTCCAGCGCTATCACTGGATCTCTTAATGTGGATATGAGACAGGCAGGCGGTGGGTTACAAACCATAATGAACTGACACCTTTTCTTTGCAGAGGGTGTCACAAAGGTAGACCAAAGCGCTGCAGCTGAACCTATTTTAGATTGTAAAAGTGCAAATGAACAGGCAAATCCTTACAGCTGTGTGGATGCTATGGAAAGTGTTTATCTTTTAATATGCAAGTACAAAGCTATTGTTGCCCTTGCTTCTACCATCTGCAAGTCACCTATTTGAACACACAAGCCGAGGCTAAGCCACCCCAACCGGCGAGCCTGCGGCCCCGACCATGGTGGCCCAGTGCCCTCTCCCTGCCTGCAAGCACTTGCTGTGATACAAGATGCATCGGTGCTGGTATCTAACAGGCCAGCGTGGTACCTGACCTGGGGAAAATATCAAATATTGGAGTACCCATTTCTGAGCATAGATAAAAAAATGGAAAAAAAAAAATCTAATCAATATAGAAAATATGAACACTGTAGAAAATGTGAACAAAACATTACAAACAGAAATTAGCACCTAATGGCTCCTTTTTTACTACCTCGTCAGCTCTTAACATGCTCCCAAAACAGAAAGGATATACCATGATTCATCATGAGAGTCTGAGACCACGCTGTAATGTAATGCAAGGCAGAAGCGTGGCAGCTTTTACAGATTCTTGAGATCTAGGTGTGCAAAATAAGTCAGTGACAGACACGGCATCAAGGACTGAGAAAAGAGAATTTCATTTCAGCAGGAGGTATTCTCAGTGAAAATGAAAGCTGTTCTTCTAGATGTGGTATTAGAGATACAGAGAAACCGTAAATTGAGTATTTCGATACCTATCCACCCCTAATTTTAAGCAGTTTTAAAAAATGAAATAAAGAAAAATGACGGAAAGCTCTTTTGTTGTATTCAGAACAATCAAACACCAGGGGACTGGATGGCTTAGGGAACTGTTAATGGGATACAGAGTATTTCAAGGTCACTGGTTCAACTCTAGCTCAGGTTAGTAGTAATTGGAAGTCATTATTACTTGATGGCTGTTCAGTAGTTTAAGTGACATGGGTTGGTGGTCTTAATGTAGTATTGAGTGAACACCTGTCTATACTACACTCACAAAAAAAGGAGTCTCTATTGATGTCAGTTGAGTACTTTTCATCAGGAATACATTTAAAGATGAAGCATAAAATAAATACATCCAAATAATTTAGAAACAACCCATGTCGCATGCTTTTTCACATATGTCATCGGTACCTCAAAGTTTGCATTAGCCTGTAAGGCCCTAACGTGGGTTAGACATTACCCAAGAGGCTTTCTCTTCTCTTTGGTACCGGAGGCGACCGCACTTGAAATGCCTTATTATGAAACAAGGCTGGAACATAAAACAGTAACTAATGAATTAGATCTTACATTGGTCAATCCAGTCACAGATATGCTAACCTTTCAGGCACAGGGCAAAATCGCATTCATGGGTATAGAAAAGGATGAATGATTACGCTATGATAATTTAGAGAAAAAGTGTTGTGCAATGTGTTTGGGATTTATGATAATTCAGTAATAAAAAGAGACTTTGGGCTAAACTGCATGCTTTGAATTTTGTTCACTATATTACGACAAAAAATCTTGGCTAGAAATATGTAGTCTGTAAAACTTAAATAAAGAATTTCATTGATTTTAAAATTTTTTCCACTCCCCATGAAAATCTTACTGTCTCTCTCTGGATTTTATGATTCTACTTTCATGAATCAAACTTACTCAAACTTTGAACTCAGTCAGACTTTGAATGTGGTCAATCCTATGTAAAGCCAAAATAGTTTCTCCCATGTAATCCCAATTACTCTCAATACTTAATCGGTATTAATTTATTTAACCTGAGCTACTGCTGAAGAAAATGATTAAAGTG
This sequence comes from Dromas ardeola, assembly GCA_013398915.1. Lineage (NCBI taxonomy): Eukaryota > Metazoa > Chordata > Aves > Charadriiformes > Dromadidae > Dromas > Dromas ardeola. The sequence continues at coordinate 413,310 of VYZM01010478.1, forward strand.
ATTTCTTCATAACAGGGTTCTGAATGGACAAAGTATTTCACATTATCTGCTGAAAATCCCTTCTGGTGTGTAATGTTTACCATTCCCTTCACATACAATTATTCCTCTCAGTATTAATCAGACAATTTTTCAAAGGTGTAGTCATGAAATTGGACCGGCTCCATGCCTAATCCAATATATGTTGTTCAGTAAACATATATTCGAAGATGTATGTTTACTAGGCAACTGAATTTCAGTAGAATGACATAGTTGTCATGCAGAGTCCAGCTATACAAACAGATATTTTCTTGATGGAGAACTCATTGCTATGCAAGCTATTTTTAGTTTTGTGCTTAACATGTTTTGGGTGAAAAAACAAACTGTAGGTAGAGTATTTTCCTAAGTAATTCTGTACTGTATGTGCCACGTTTGGGATATGTCAATGACTCAGGGCTTTAAATAAAAACATAAGGCACCATTTCACTTACATGCTGCATTTCTTAGGTAAAAACATCTCTGCAAAGTCATACTAAGTAACATCAATCTACTACGGCAACAACTGTCGGTGAGAAAACTTCCCTAAGGGCACAGGAGTAAAGGGTTCATTCATCGGAAACTGAAAAATCAGAAATTTAGAGTATCCAATGGATAGTATGCAATAACTCTGCTGTGAGAATAGCCTACATTTAAATCAAAAGTATAATAAATTTTGAATTCACATTAACAGCATTTCTGTGTTCTGTAGTACCTGATGCTTCTTGGTCTTACTCAGCTCAGGTAGACTGGAAATTCGTGAACTTCCTGTCATAGGATTTTCAAGTTAAATTTGTAGACTAAGAGCCTAAAGTAATCCATCGGGTGGTATTGCTAATACAAGTTTCTACCATGAAGACATTTAAACCAGAGATTTGTACGTATGAGCTTTTCATGAGCATCTGGTCTTCTGAATGCGTGTCTGAACAGACCCCAGCTCCGCAGCCCTTGAGACTACAGAAGAAACCTGAAGACTTATCACAACAGCAAACCCTGGTGTGGCCTGAGACGTACTGCAATAAGTACAAGTGAAGCAGCTCGGAAGGAATATTTATCAGTTTGAAAATAGAATGAAACCAAATTCTTTCTGCTTATGTGCATAGTCCTTTCGCAGCAGGGCAGCCCTAGGGGGACCTGTGGGATCACTCACATGATCAAGAGCTTGCAGAATCAGGTCCAAAACCACTCCACTTGCGAGATACAGCCCTACATCATGTAGACATTTTTATCAAAACATATTCCAACTATTTATGTGTTTATAAGATGCAGTACATGCTTTTATAACTTACACTTAACAATCAAGTAGCTGATGCATCTGGTTTTTTTTCCCCTCACTCCTGCATTTTGAAATATTATTTTGCTCTTAATTTTCAGCCTCCTCCACCTCCTCCTTTCTCTCTCTCTCGCTTTTTTATTTTCATTGGTGACCACAACTGTAGTTTCAGTAAATAAAGCTAGTGCTTGATAATGTGGAACGGCCAGGAGCTTAACTCTGCCCTTGGAGATCGCTTACATCAAACCAGCGATCAAAAAGTGGTGCAGATAAAATTTGTCATCAGGGATTTCCTACAAAAGAATTACAGTGGAGAAATAGCCTGATCGATACTATGGATTTTCACTGCAGGGGCTGATAGTCCAATTGCTGTGAAACACTCACACAGATAAAAGGGCATGGCTGCCACTTTGTTACAGACTGCTGACTCAGCGCAAAGCCTGTCAGGTATTTATAGGCCAAAGTGATGCAGAATTATCACCTTGCAGTGCCCAGCTCTTGTTAGTTCTAAGATTGCCTCCCTTTATGGGATTGCTAAATGCAGGTGAATGGAAAAATGATGGCTAACAGCTGTCAAAATGCAACAGAATGAAGTACTTAAATCTTTTTTTATCCATTAAAAGGGTAACAACCAAACATATATCATAGTGCAGACGTTGTAATGATATTTGGGGCCAGTAAACTAGGGGTTATAAACAATGTACACCTGATCAAAATGGTAAGGAAAATACAAAAGGGAAAAAAAGCAATAGTAAAAATTCTTCTTGTTACTTTACAGTATGTGGCTCGGCGTTTGCTTTGCTGCTTTTTGCAGGGATCTCCAGGCCCCTCATCAAGGCTGCTAAGACCGGCCTCCCAGCTCCATCAGCACCGTGATAATTGTATACCCCATATACTGCAGGGAAAACTGCTTTAAGAAGTCATTGGGACGACTCCAGGAACTCCTCTTCATTGTTCTAAGCCAGTATTTTATGCCCTCACCTAGATAAAATGCTGATAGATACCTAATATTAACCAACAGCATTAAGGGCTCATTGACTTCAAGGACCGTTTCACACACAGACACTCATAGGACCAGACGATGATGAAGGCAAAAGAAATACACTCATCTTTTGGTCCAACAGGTAGCATAAAGCATCTCTGTCCCGGTATACAGTCCGTGATTGACTGTTCTCAGCTGTGAGTTATTTCGCTGCTGGTACTAGCCTGAATGCATTTCTTAGTGGTGGTAACAAAGGGGGCAGGCACTACCTTTCCTTTATCACTCTGTATAGTACAACATTTATTTATTTTTGGAGATCATATACAATGAGGGATTGGTTTTGACTGCATAAGGATAATATTTGGAAGGTCATACAAAAAGCTGTAGAGCCTAGTAATATAAAAAGAGACAGGATGTTTGATTACAAGGATCTGCACAGACTTTGGCTTATCTAGAGCCTCCTAGGTGTTTTTCATACAGGAATTGGTGATGGACTCCATAAGGAGGTTTTTGCAGCTTAAAACCAGTTTGAGAACTAGTTCAAATATATTTTTACATATACTTTCTTAGCAGGGACAGAGCCAAGTTGGGCTTTAGTACCTATGATTTTCTTTATACCGTAACAGCACTTAGAAGCATGCATTATGAGTCTGTTTTGCTAGAAAATGAATAACCTCACAGTCCATCTCCCAGAAAACTTAACATCCAAGTTAAATCATTTTTTTTCTAACATTGCCTTGCAAAATCATGACATCCTCAGCATATCACCTACTGTTGTATCACCACATTCATCATTTTAAGAATATTTCTTTTACTTGTAAATACACGACATGTCCTGGTGTGCGAGCAAACCAAAGTTTACCCTTTCAGCGTTCAGAATATGGATAGTTCTTAAATATGTAGGGAAGTGAACACCAATTTCCAAAGAGGAGGGAGGGGGGCAAGAGGAGGCGGAATGTGATTTTTATAACTTAGGCTTATCTTCAGTTACACAAAGTTTCATTTACGTCCAGATTGTAAGAGCCAAACTATATTTTTTATTTAAGTAAGATGGAACCAGAGCTCGACTATTCCTAAAATATGGCTGGAGGGGCATCTGATCTAACACAAGCCCAGGGGAGTGACATGGAGTAAAACGAACGAAGCTGGCTGGGCACCTGCATCCAGATCCATCTCACCTGAAAGATTCCAGGCTAAGTTAGTCATCTGGATCTGGACCCCCCTCGACAGTTGATGGAAACAGATTGGTGCATGAAAGGAGAAGGAAGAACTGGATCATACTTTAGACAGCAAAGATGAAGTATAGATCTGTATCTCTTCTCATCCTCTGCCTTGAGAGGGTACCTAAAAGGCCCCGTTAGGTGAGATGAGTCATCCTCATTGCTTAGAAGAGGTTAACAGATCCATCATGAATAATGCTGAGAAGATCTCATTTTTGTTGGCTTTTTTTTTTCCTCATTAATATCGGTTTTAAAACCATCTTAGGTGTTTTGGAGAAACACAAATAGGAGGATTAAAAAGCTGAAATTTTTTAAATGTCTTGAGAAGGTCATGGCCAGGAGTAGCTGAAATTCAGAGGAGTTTATGTACCTAATGCTTTAGACTTCATTTAATAACAGAGCTTTAAAATAAAGGAAGAAATACTGCACAAAGACCGAGAATGATATTATTCAAAATAGCACAAAGAACCTGGACTTCAGTATTAGTGGAAGAAGTTTTCAGTGAGTTTAACCATCATGGTTAACTGCAGAAGCTTTGGAGTGAAAATGCATAAAGTCTAAATTAAAATACTACGATATAACTCGAAGTATTGATTTAAATAGCAATCTGATTGCCTGTAAGAAATGCTGTGGGTTTCTAAACCAACATCTTTCCTAACCAGGAGAGAAGCCACACCTTTCTCCATGCTCCACAGGGAAATTACCGTAGCGCTTGTCTGAACTGCCTGGTGCTGGTAGAATCATAGCTGCTCTCATCGCAGCGTTGTTGGATGGAAGTTTACTGTCACTAGCAATAAGCAGTAGATAAAAGGAGGGAGGGGGAGGATAAGAAAACAAAAGGGAAAAATAGAAGCTAAAAAATTCACGAGAGGTGAAAAAAGGGGGGGAAAAAAAGAAGATATACATAAACTAGTTGTTTTTGTCTTTCTAGTTGCTATGATGTGCACAAAGGAAATAGACTGAATAAAATCACATCTCAGGAACACCAACATAAATTCCCCCTTGCTTTGACAAGTACGTAATTTTGTGCAGTGATGCTCTTCACGTCTGGAGAGTTATGAGGCAATTTCATTCCCATCTGACAAATTTACAAAGAAACATTAGAGAGAAGGGATTAGAAAAGCGAGAAATCTTTATAGACTTTTTCCTCAGGCTGTATTTTCCTTCCATCTTTTGGCTCTTCCTTGAGGAATATGTATGAGTGACTCATTCTGTATGAACGCCATAACCGAAACACTTAGCAGATAAGCATAACATGAAATGTGCTTTAAATCAACTAATTGTATTTACATTATCTGGGAGGGCTGATCCTGATTGGCTAAAGTTTGTAAAAATTTGCTATTGTGTATTTTCAAGATAACAATTTAAAACTGGGGGGGGGGAGGGGAACGCTAAAATATTAGCTACGTAACTTCACAGAAAAGTCCATGTCAGAAAAATTATTTGCACGTGCAAAGCAGTTCTCCACTTAGAGCTCTGATTGACCTTTTTGCCCTCGTTACGGTCTCCTGAAGAGCAATAATATTTTTTAATTTTACACTTTGGGAAACTGAGGTAGATTAGATGAGCTCCTATGCGCACGGAAGAAATAAATGTCACCTAAATACAGGCCAGGGAGGAGCCAGTTGGGCTGAGCTCGCTCTTCTGCATCGCAAACAGCCTTTCCAGCATCGAGCTCTGCAACCCGAGAGAGCGTCTGCTCCATACAGGCACCCGGCACTTGCCAGCACATGTTAATATACTTTATACTACTAAAAAAAACAAACGGAAGGATGAGACAAGGAGAGAGCAAGGTGGTGTTAACGCCTTGCCAACATCTGTGAGAGGCCAGGGAATTCCTTGGTTTTGTGGCTGCACCATTACAGCTTCTTTCTGCCAAAAAAAAAAAAACCCAAACAAAAAACCCAGGCTGGTTCAGCCCTGTCTTTGCTGACAATGGACAATTCTGGCACAGATTATTCTAGAAACAGATGATAAAAAGAAATGATGTAAAGGCTTTGCTTTCTCCTGCAAGATTTTAAAGAGAGACAGCCATGGCTTGTTTTAGTTATACTGCTGAACATACTTAAGCTGAGCTGATATGGGGCTACTACAGGATATCAGTATTTTACGTTCTATGAGTAATCACTATTACTTTTCTTTTTTTCTTTTTCTTCATTTTTTAAAATTAAAACGTTGGCACCAATTGTTCATTATTGGTGTAACGTCAAGGAACCTCCACCAAGGATAACCTGGGCCCTGCTAGTCCAGACCTTTTGTTTCTGCGCAGTTTCGCATCGGTCCTCTTTTAAGGTCACTTCAAGTGCTGGATGATGGTACTTCCCTCCTCCTTTTATTAATGAAAATTATATGATGGTGCTCGGAAGTTCCAAAACATATTCCTTTCTTGGCACAAAGATGAAATATAATAAAATGCAGATGCTTTCTGATACAGAGCACAGATGAAAATGTTTTATAACCACGACTTATGGAGAGAGGAAAGCACAGGGGACACGGTTCCTAGGGCCCGGGTTGAAAGCCCCAAAGCAATCACTGCAATATCTGTAATATGACAGAAGAAAGTCGGGGGAGGGGTATTTATTATCTTTTTCATGGGACCCAGGTGGACCTCCTGGCAGCCATGTTTATGACTCAGGATCCATTTTAAAATAGTGAACCATAATAAATGGAAACTCAGATGTGTAACTGTGCTGGATTTTAACATGTTTCAAGTTTTATTGTCTCTGCATTTGCAATCATTTTTGCATGAAGTATACCATTTCTTAATAACTTTCGACTCTGCTGTTTCACCCTTTGTATTTACTTCATCTGACGTGTCCCCTTCCCCTCCCTGTGTTTTGACAACTACATGAACTGGATAGAAAGTTCTGTTATGAGACTTTTGTTCCACTTAAGGACCCAAAGGGAGATTTGAAAGCCGTACCTCCTTTTCTAATTAATAGATGGATGACAAAGGATGTATTTCCTATGCTTTCTTTAAGAAGAATGTTTAATAATTTACTTGTCTGGACAAGATATTCTCTTTGTGGTTCAGATAGATGTGGAAGCAGAAATGTTTACTATTCCCTGCCCTTGATGCACGGTTTAGATATTCCTTTTTGCCTAAGTCAAGAAGCATTGGGCACATGTCCTTTAAACTTGAGAGAATTACCAGAAGTTTTTAACAGTGGTGCTGTCTCTTTTGTATTGACTAAACACATTGAAAAGGACCCCTAAAAATAATACAAAAAAAGAGAGGTGGGTCCAAGCCAAGAAGCCCGTAATCTCATCTGCCTGTAACCTTCCAGAAGTTCAAAGACATTTGGGCAAAGGATTTTTGTTCCAGTCTGTTGTTGCTAGTAGAGATGGAAACTGTAAGCTCAGCTCAGGATCTAAACTTTACGTAGTTAATCAATTGTTTAGATCACAGCTTACGTCTGGTTGTGCAGCCTGTTCAGATGTGGTCCCAAGAGCATGGCTGCTTATCTGAACATTGTCTTTGTGTAAAAGACAAAAATCTTGCGAGAAAAGACATTATTGCTAACATTTCTAATGTGCTCTGGCAAGAAGATGACCACAAATACAGATAAATTACAAATATTTTGGCATTTTTGGCTTCAGCCCAGTCCAAAAATCATGAGTATAGAAAAATACAAAAATGTAGTTAACACAAATGACAAACTCAGGTGAGTTTAAGGTCATTATTTATTCTAAGCAAGTTGTTTCTATTATCAGCAAGAAACAATTTAACTGACTCACTCCCCTGAGCAACTACAGGACTTTCTCCAAAAGCCTGAGCAAATTACCCAATTACAGCTGCTCTTCACCCGCACTGGAACTGCAAGCACGAAGACATTGGCCAAAGGCATCCAGCATTTGGGGGAATTCGGCAATTCCTAAAGCTGGGTTTGAGAGAGCATAAAGCCGCACTCCCACCTTTCCCTTTGGCTGTGCTCGCAGACATGGCATATGGTGTAGCCCTACACGTTCACTGCTCCGAGCAGCGTATGGTCCCGTTATTCTGCAGATCATAATTTAACACTTCACACTGGAGAGCTCTCCACTCAGTCCTACAAAATAACATGCTAAATCAGGAAAGTTCACACCATAGTTTGCATAACAAATAATTTCCACGACTTCAAGGAATTCTTCTGAAAACATTTAAATCTCCTTCTAAATATTTTAGGCAGAGTTATCAAAAAGCACGTCTCTGTGGAGAACATCTTTCTAAGTGCTGCTGTGCTTAACATGTTTGTACAATTCCTGTGACTGCGTGAGTTTAGTTAGCTGGGTGCATAATTAGATATGTAACTAACTTTTTCATGAACACAAATGTATGACTAAGCTGTTTGAAAAACATAAAGCATACCTAACTCTGAAAATGAGTAGACTGAAGTGAAGAGGGAAAGTCTATTTAAAAATCACTTTTGAAAAAATTTAAGAAAAAAATTATTATTTTTTTTTTCATTCTGTATGTGTGAGACATCTAAGCCTAACCAATTTCATAGTAAAGGCAGTGGAAATAAAAGAAATAATATTTTAATTATTTTGATCATGATAATCCCAATTGTTTTGAAAGTAAATGATATTTGAAAGTCTCTCCAGAATGTACTTACAGATTCATAGGAATGCCATTAAAACACAGCATTAATTAACATCCACTTTTATAAAGTGCTTCTAATATTGTGTAAACAAGCAAGAGTTGAAAAGCTTATTTTTAACTTGTATCTGCATATGCAGTGTGATCATAGTGAGTTACAAAAACACCCAAATAGCACTGGGAAATGAATTTTCACAGTTTGTTTCTGGTTGAAGACACACCAAAGTACCTGTCTTTAATTTGAGTAGCTGTGAACAAAAGGTACTTGCCAGCTTGCTTAGCATCGTATTTATATGCTCGTGTCAGTTCAGCCATGGGTGGAATACTGATGTGTCAATACTTGTTAGCCAAAATGATAATAAGTAACTGACTTGAAATAACTTAAAACAATCAGAAGCAATTGTGCAGCATCGTATCAGGTTAAATCTGACCATGCCATATTTTATCTCTTCAAAAAATAAAGCCAATTGGATGGCATGCTAAATAGTCCATGTTCAACCTAGCAGAATTGCTGCAGAAGTTGAATCTGAGGCAAGGCTGCCAAACTTCCACAGCCTCCATTAACGTCACAGACTGAGCCAGGGGGAGCTCCAGCGGGGCTGTCTGGGGACAGAGAACCTAGAGGTGCACCCATCCAGCCCAGCTTTAAATTTGGAACAGAGAGCAACATTAAAACCCCTCAAAACTCAGTTTTAATACTTGAGATCCTAAAGGTTATGACTTATCTTTCAACCATCTAGGCGACAGTTGAGATCACCTTGATTTGACTTGCAACATCTTGCTTTCAGTACCTGAAATCTAACCCCAAATGTTACAAAATAAATGTTATTTGTTCTACTATCAAATTAATCTGGCATTGGAGGCAAAGTCTGTTGAAGGATGTAGGATAAAACAAAGAAACTAGGATGATTTGGAGGAAGAAACTCCTTTCCCTCTCCCTCATCTTGTTATATACATAATTTTTTAATTTGGCCATCTTTCTTTCATTCCAAATGACTACTATAGGGTTACATTCCCTGTGCAGAGCTTGGCCTAGCATCATATTAGACATGTAATCCTTTTGTATACAGCACCAGGTTAACATTATTGAAAGGAAAACAAAATTCACCCTATGACTGTTATAAATGACTCACAAGATACTGTGCATTTCATTACTACGCTGGAGAACGAGCGATAGTGGGGAGCTATCATCCCCCCTGGAACACGTCCAGGGAACGTTACAGAAACCTATTTGCCAAGATCCCTACGAGACTGAATGTTGTGTTTTGGGTTCAGCTGAGTTCATGCAGGGGCTCTGAATATGTGAGTCTCTAAAGCTCTATAAATAAAAAGAGGGTCTTCCTTAATTTCCCTCCCTGCCCAGATGTCACTGTCACATCCTGAGGTATACTGATACAGAAAGAAGGAACTACTAAGGATCAAGATCCACAGGCACCCCTGACAGATCTTTAATCCAGAAGACCCACAAAGCATCTGCTCCACACCTGCTATAAACTCTGGGCTGCAAAATACTTATCAATAACAGGCATCAATAAATGGCAAAGAGAAGCAAACTGTTAGGTACCACAAGGACAGAGCAGCAGAGTTCAGGGCAGTTCACAATTCCTGAATCCTATAATAACAGCGGGGGACTTATTACGGGAAATCTTTACCCTTAAGACATATATTGTTTTAGAATTAAAAGCCTTTTTTTTTTTCCCCTCCTCTTCTTTAAAGAGAGAAATCCTTGACCTGGTCACTTTTACCACTTTCTGGAAACAGTTATTCATGCCCATATGCACTTATTATGGTGGTAATAGTAATAACACAGTGGTTGTGATGCTCCGAAGATAGGAGAAAAATGCAGTTTGTAGGTGGAGGTAATAACTTTTATTAGATCAACTGATTAGACTGGAAAAAGACAGGCAAACTTTCAGTAAGACAAGCCCTTGCTCAGACTTTAAATGTAATAGACATCTTGAATACAATGTTATAAAATCTTGATATGATGCTTTAAAGCACTGCTCGTTCGTAAGATCACTCAAGGACTCCTTCAGAAGCTGCAAGTCTTCAAAAGTGATCCAGGAAATGCTAAAGTACTCTCTACTTTTCAAAGGCTAAAAAAAAAAATCTTGCCATTGTGAAAGAACAATAGGAAATTATTTTGCTGCTTTGTTTGGCTGAACACCTTCCAAGTTACACGTTTGGATGATTACCCTTCTCCATTTTAAAAGGTAATGTTTACCGAGCATTTACAAAGAAGTAGCATTCTGCTGAGAGCTAGGTTTGCTTTCGTGAAATGTTCAAATAACTAGTATCGAGAATTGTTCAAATAATTAATGTCAAGAGGAACGGCTCACAAGTATATCAGAAGTTCAATGTTCACAAGCGGTCCTAAGCAATGTCTGAGATGCAGACCAGGAATTTAAGGGTGGAAGGAAGGCGGCTTAGCATTTCTCTGATTTTGAGCAAGCTTAATCCTACAGTAATAAAATTACTCCGAATGCTGTGTGGTTGTTCGTGACCCTACAGGCTGCGCCGTGCAGCCGCGCGTTGGTGCTGGTTTCCCCCGGGCAGACTCCTAATGCTGAGAGAAGGGGTGGTAGAGGAGCCGTTTGGCAGCACCGTGTCACTGAAGAATATCTGCGTGCAGATAGAAACTCCTGCTTGCTTGTTTGAATCAGCTTTGAGTAGCTTTTGTATCACCAAAATAGCACAAAATATATTTACCTCAAGCTCATGTCCTAAGAATTTGTATGCCCACTAGGAATGCCAAATGAACTGAAACCTTGAACCTGCTGAGAACAGGATAACCAACAGACAAAACGTTCTGACCTTGAATTTTACATTCTTCTCCATCTCTCTAATTTTTCTGCTCCGCATTTTCTTATTTCTAAACCAGGTTAAGAGTATGTGGCTGCCAGTTCAGACTCGTAGCTTTTTCACCAGCGATTTTGATGTGTAACCTCCGGACAAGTCACTTGGTCTCCCCAGCCCTGAGTTCATCTCGCCTAGCAGTAAAAGCACACTAACGCTTGCTTACCCCGCAGAGGAGCCACAAAGTTAGTTCACATATAAAGAGATCCAAAAATGGCAAATATAAAAGAAATGCAAAGTGATACCACATTTCTCATTTAAAACGAGTGGGTGACAAATTGCTCATCAGATTGTACAATTTGGGTTGCTCTTACTTGCTTGCTAATTAACCAGTCTGACATTATGTTTCCTCCCTCTTGCATCCACCCTGCCTCTGAACTAATCAGGGTTCAATGACAGCATCACTTATCCCAGGACACATCCCAATAATTAAGGTTTGGAGGACATCTTGCAAACTCCATCATACACCAATACGATTTTCTCTCCCTCTACTGCTGCGTATCTGACATGTGACAAGACAAAGCCCTGCTCTCATATACATAACAGCAGGATGCTTTCCCACCTTTTAATGGCTGACTGAATTTCTTCCCCAGCAACTCTGACAGTATGAAAGTGCACTGTAAAAACGACTGTGTCTTGAAAAGTGAAACCTCACCGTCTCTGGACTTGGGAACAAAAAAAAAAAAAAAAAGCACGTTGTTATAAGCAGCATCTATTGCTAAATACTCTTACACAGAAATTTTTAGTGTAGGCATGCATGATCCCACAAGCTATGTTTTACTGCCTACGCGTTTCCTCACCGCTATACGGCTTCATTTGATTTCCATGAATAAAAGCACATTTTGGCTTTGTGTACGAAAGGAAGCAGAGGTAGGGGCACCTCGTACTTGTTTAGGGAGGGGAGACAAGCCAGTAAGAATCCCTGCTACCTGATGGCTTTTTAAACCTCCACATGCAGAAGCAACGACAAATTGAAAGCTGGGCTTTCCACTGGTGCGTGCTCAGAGTATCTTCATTAGCACTGACAGAACGAGCCTGAATTTCCCCGCCAGTAACTGGCTACCTCTCCTCTGGTTTTGTTAGCTCTGATTTAATTCAGACTCTCAAGCCAACTGGGTCAACCTGCCTCAGGTTTGTAGAGACCAAACTGGAGCATAAGCTGGTCATTCCTTCCTCGGATGCTTTCTCCCCTTCAGGTTACCTCCTGAGAAAAGGCGGCTCGTGAGCCAGCGGACAGTCGGAAGCATCAGCTCCTGTCTAAACTGAAAGTCTAAACTTCGCAAAAGTAAAGTTTAATCCCATGAGTTTTGTATGGAATTACAAGGGACAAAAAATACCACCTGGATTCTACCCGTACAGGAAACCTCAAAAGGAAAATTATTTTACAAAATAGATTTAAATTTTCAATTTTAGCTAGTCATTGTTAGTTTTCCTGAGAGTACCAATTTGAATGTGGCTACAAATACCCTTCTCTATGAAGCTTAAATGTCTTGGTGATCAGTTCTCCTGCAAAGCAGATGGAGAGACCATTTATTTTCTCTTGATGCCTGATTCTGAAGCATTATTTTCATCAGTATCAGAAACAACAGTGGAATTCTGTCTTAGATTCCGCCAAAAGCACGTTTTACCATTGATTTCAATGCAGTCCTGATTTTTCCTATAGTACAATTAAGTAAGACCCCCTCTGAATTTCTGTGGGTAACTTTAGACCAATTTTCTCTGCTGGTTGGGAGGACTGATTTCTGAGCTTTTATTTCAGATTCTTAGCCAATAAGTCCATATTGGTTCATAAAAATGTAGGGACAGTCCTAGAAAGAGTGTTTTCTGTACATGGGAATGGGAAGAATACAACAGAGTAGTCTAGCGCTCTATGTGGTTGTTTGCCATAGACAGGATCAAATATATCAACTTCTGACAATGTAATATAGGTATATCACTAGGATTTAGTCAGTGTGTGGCTTATGTTTTCAAGAACGGAACCTGTTCAAGCTGCCAAGGCACAAAATGAAGAGAACTAAATTAGCAGATTATTAATTTTGTAATCGACCAGGAATCCACAGTGGCAGAGAACTATATTCTCCATTGTACTGCAGAAACATGCACAGTCACAATCTTTGCCTTTAACTCACCCGCTTCTTTTCACAGTATCTAGTATTACAATATGTGGCATAATAAAATGAAAAATTCATTTATTTTCTGCCAGGTAGGTATGAATTACATTATGATCACATCTTTTATGGCTACGTTCCTCACAACTGTGTAGTGGTGGACATGAGTGAAAATGACCTTGCATCAAACCAGGAGGCAGAGCACCTGGAAGCACCTGTGGAATTGGGAGAACTTTGTGCATGTCACATTGCAACGAGACGTGTTTTACTCAGTAGGCTGCCACTGCTTCCGACATTGTATTCTATAATCATACCGCAGAAACCAAGAAAGAGAGCATTTCCTATAGACAGAAAGTCATGGTGATGGACAGTTCTTCACCTAGTATGAATCGACATACTTTAATTGACTTATGCAATATTATGCTACTTCACACATTATTATATAGCCTCCACCAGACACTTCAAATAAATTTTACAAGGCAAGATACAAAAGATAATAAAAGACAATTTTGCGCCCCTAAGATCTCCTAATGTAACTCAACATGGTGGGCAGAAAAAGGGAGTGGGAATCAGGGTTAGAGGAGCCTGAACAGACTTGCCCAAGGACGCAGAGACAAGAGGAATTTACCCGAGGCCTAGGGGCACAGGCAGCCTTGCTGCCGCCCAGAGCAGCAGCCTGACGTCTGCTTCGAGTCTGAAGCTAGAATTACTTCTTCTCCACTGTCTTTTGCATCATCAGGTATTTGCATTTTTTTGGTCCAAAAAAAGTGCAACAAAACCTCTGTTTCATATATAACTTTCAAGGTCACTTGCATAAAATGTACAAAAAGCACATTTTTGTTGATGGAATGGCCTTTTGCTAATGAGATAATTAGTGATATTACGGCAGAAAAAAAGGGGGGGATTTCTTTCTCCCTTTCTCCCTTTTCGCAAACCCAGTGAAGTGGCAAATTTTGTCGCATTTGCTGTATGTGCACAATATTTCAACCAGCTCTACAAAGTAATGCGTTTTTTGAGTAGCTACTGTATTTGCTGAAACTAAGTTATAATAATTTGATGACTATGAACAAGATTAATTCAATGAACTACTATTCTCATGACAGTTGCAAAATATGTTATGGGACAGAGTTAGTATGAATAGAAACGTTTAGGGAATCTTACTGCTTCATCAGTGAGAAGCCTGAGATGGAAAAATATCCGGCAAGGATATTAGGGGGTCATATCTCTTGAGGTGCAGCAAGGTAATCAGTTAATTTCTCTATAAGAAAATCAGGAGCTGCAATGAAAACTATCATCAGAGGAAGCATGAATATATATACAATAGAAGAATAAAAAACAGTGAAAGATATAATTACATTAAATTATAGCAACTGCCATGTAAAAGTACCAATGAAAGTAACAAAAAGAATTGTCATTTCCTTTAGAAATGATGTTTGATAATATTGCAGAGTCTTCACATCTCCTCACACATGGAGATGTGCCAGTTATCCAACATCTAAGGGGAAAACAAAGAGCCCCATTCCAGCCTCAGTTACAGCACAATTGGGAACAGCACTTGGCTTGTCAGTTAGGATGTGACGATCACAACTAGAGCTTCTGACTGAATGATCTTTGGAGAAGGGGATTTTTATTTTTTTTTTAAAAAGCTATACCATCTAGTGCAAAGCGGCACTGACCTATCTCATGTTCGCTCACAAGATAAATAATAACCACCAATAACACTAGAAAGAATTTTTATGAAATTTTTGAGAGATTAACATTTCTGTAGTGTAAGTATATGAGACCAAATTTAGAGCAAGTAAGCGATATGCACATATGTTATGTAAAGGCCTAATATTCACTGCAGATAACGATGTGTTTTTCAACCATGTGTACCAGAGAATTGGGATTTGGATATCTATAAATAGTTTGCTGAAATTACGGAAAAAGAGAATTATAGCACAAAAAAATAACAAATTTAAAATTACCAAAACTAGAGTTGGTAAGAAAATTTTTTGTTCTGAAACTGCATAAACCCCAAGTCTTTTGCTCCTGCCACTCTGTGTTAAAAAAAGCACTTTCCCCAAATCAGATGTTAGCTAAGTGTTTTGGCACCTGCTGGGATGTGGGATACCATGATTCAAGATTCTCCGCATTGTGGTTTTACAAAGACATTATGTATGAGATCATTCAGTTACTTCTTTTGGAATAATTTTGTGCAAACGGAAGATCTTAACTCATGTATCCCACGTTTCAGCTGGATGTATAACCCCAGGGCTACAGAGCATCCCCCCAGCTCCATGGCTGGAGATACCCACCCACCCCAGCATAGCCGATGGATGGGTGATCACAGGATTCATCCTGGATGTGAGGAGGGGTACGTCTGCTGATAATAAGCTTTCAGATGTTCTGAAATTAGCCTCTATCTTACTTTGACCAGATGATACTGGACACAAAAAAAAACAACCCAGCCTTTCTCAATAAACCTTGAAAGCATTATGTTCTTAGTAAAATGATGGTCTGGAGAAACTGGCATTGCCAGTCAGAAGGCGTTCCAGTGAAAAATTCCCAACCAAGTAGAGAACTGACCCCTTGTAAATTTTCTAACATCTTGCTCACTGTTGCATATTGTTTTACCTGTACATACTTTATTTGTGGCATCTCTGCAGAAGTTTTAATCAGTCAAGTCCTAGTACAAGCGTATCATCTGAATAGAAACTATGCTTGGAAAATGATGCACAAGTTTCCTTAGCTTAATGTCAACATATGTAAAATAAGCAGTAAGTGGACACAAAAATTTTATCTTGCAATGTTAAACCCTCATGGCATTGGGTGTATTGGCAACAGAAAGTGCAAAGCAATGAAAGATCAGGACTACAGAACCTGAAGTTCTCTCAATCAGGTGACTTAAATGTAACAAACTGAAGCTTGCAGAAGTCTGAATTGTAAAACTAATAGAGCATTTAAACTGGCTTTCCTTAACATTATGAACGGACTGGCCCATTTCTTTTAAGGGCAAAGAGTGAATCTTGGTTGTCTATCGGCGGACGTGCTGTAAATGAGGTGCCATGAGAGCAGGAGAACACCTGCTGCAAAACAAAAACTCCTGCAATAGATCATGGGCCTTACTGCTAGACCTCACATGGAGCTGCATGGAAACCATGAGGATTCTTTTCTATTAAACAAAACAAAACACACACACATCCAAACGTTAAAATGGAGTAAACGTCTGATCGAGATAGACCTAGCTGTCCTGATATTTGCTAAAATGGGAACAATGAGATCACATGTGGTATACTAGGTGGTTGCCCAGACTGTTTTGCAGTGGGTTATATTTACAAAGAAATTGGAAATATTGTATATTAAGCATTTTACAGCAAGAGGTCAAATTGAAGGTAGGATAAATGAATATAACTCAGTTGAAGTCAGAGGAATTGTGCCCATTAATTCATGGCATACTGCAGTGACAATACACTAAAAACAGGATGAAGAGATGCCCATTTTTGTTCTTCCGGGGAAATAATGGACCCTCTAATTTACTGATTTAAAACCAGCTTATTCCATTTTAGAGAAGAATGCATTGGGTTGTACCTATCCACCAAATTTGAGAATATCTATTATTAATTTACTTTTTATGTATTTTTATTATAATGGCTGATAGCAAAACTTGGGAAGAGTATATGGTCCCACACAAGCAGCTGTGAAAAGATCTCCTAGAATTCAGACAGACTGCATTGTTAATGGACTACTCCTAGTGACGAAGAAAACATAGTGTCAATCATGCATGCTGACAGGGTGCAATTAACCCAGCATCAAACTGTAGAGAGATGGATGGGACCAGATGGTCCTGTTATCCTAACAAAGGATTATACAGCAAGTGTCCTTTGGAAGAAAGAACGTTTTTTTAACATAGACCTTTGGAACAAAAAAAAGATGATGTGAACTAAAGAGACATTACAGAAAATGGAAAGTAGAAAACTATGTTTTAAATATGTATTCCAATAGTTAATTATGTGCTTTAAATACAAATATATGTTATTTTTTGATCACAATGATGTCTACTGAAATTTACCCGAAAAGGTCTCTCAAGAGATCGATGTCAAACAGAATTACTGAAAACAAAGTCCGCAAGGAATGACTGAAAATCATCATTCTTGCTGTTCCTGAAAAAGTGGTTTTATTTATTAACCTAAAACTGGTCAAACGCCGCTCCCCTAGCCTGCTGCACTTATGCGAAATACATACTTTGAAACCTAATTAAGAGCAGCAACTGTACAGCCCCGAACAGAGCACCCTGAAACCCTTCCCAGAGCACTGCAGAGACTAACGTTCGGGATCGAATGATTAGAACCAGAGCTTTCGCCCCCTGGTGAGATAAGACTATTAAGTATGGGAAGGGTATAACAAATTTATGAAAAAAGATCAGGTAAAACAGGTAAATTAGAGGAATTGCTAACAAAATAAAATCTCAGCTAAATAACAAAAACACATTACTTGAAAAAACTCACTTAGTATTACTGTCACGTGAAAAAGTGCACAGTAATTGTGAAATCCCCAAGCCTGTGCCATTCCTGGTATTAGAACACGGGTCTTAAACCTCAGAGCCTTCTGCCATCTCCAGGGTCATATGATTTTCTTCTAAATATATGGATCTAACCACATCACAGGAAAACATTACATTGCAGATTTCTGAGATAAGGAAAAGGCTGGAAACAAACACACAGACTGCTACGGAAACTAGCACAATACTGGTTATGTGTTAAAATAGTAAATAATAGTAATAAAGTTCAGATATAAAATTATATATTTAACTATATTGATATAATTGTAATAATAGTTACATTTCCAATATTTTGAGGACTTTCTATATGCTTCCTTGAGAAGTTTTAAAGCTTTTTAGCCTAAAAACATGTACAAAGGGGACTTACAAAGGATGTAAGATACAATCCGTAATCACCTACTAAATCACTGAAGAAAATGCTCTCCTCAGATTCCCTCACTAATTGAAGACTAAGTAACCTATGCCTTCCGTCAACAGTACTATTATATATTCTATCGTTAAAATCAGAAAAACCCATGAGGAAGCCATGCCGCAATTACCTAGCTACGTGATGTAGATTTGTGCATCGATGGCTCAGCCAAGTACGCCGGTATTTCTGCATGTCTAAGAAACACAGTGCGTCCGAAGAACGCACTAAGAAACTGATTGCTTCATGCTTAATACGTGCACTCAGAAAAAAGCAGAGCCCCAGTCACTGTGCAAGACTTGAAGCTTATATAACCCAAACTATACAGTAAATATCCTTTAATATAGATGTCTGGCTTCCTTATTTTCATGCCCAAGTACCCTTCTCTTCCAGGTACACATACATTCTCACTGAATTATATTGATAAAATCCAGACTTTCTACTTTCCTTGATCCAGGGGTGGCTACAACATCTCCATCAATTTGGTTTTCACAAAAAAACCCCACCAAACAGAAAAAAACCCCAGGTATATAAATGAATGATTTCTTAATGGAAAAATATCTGCTGTTAACAGAAACATAATTTCTAATTGCAAAGAAGAAAAAACAAAGAAGAAAACTTATCCCTGAAAAATTTTCCGCTTTGATGTGCCTTTATGGTGCCTCATAGGAACTGTCATGGTAGCACTTTCATGGGTGAGACTGCTTTCCAGGTGAAATTTCTCACTTTGCACTTAAGCTACAGAATTTAAGTAATTCAATTAGATGGGTAAATATATATACACACAAATATATAAAAACCATCAGGAGGCCCAACCCCGCACAGAGAAGAGAGGCCTCACTACTGCTCCTGTAAAGCAGCGCAGGTGCTGCTTCTGTAAGAAATTCTCCTTGGGGGTGGACTGGGAAAATCAAAATCTATGTTATCAGTTTACTGGAGTATAAGAACAATGGTGTCTCCAAGCTCATGAAAGATTCCTTTGCAGAAGGCGACATCTCTGATGCCCCCTGCGGACACTCTGCCACCTCACCGTGGCTCCATCTCCCTTTTCATCTGACCCTCTGCGAGGTGTGTCGCACTTTGTGTTTGAATTTTTCCGGCAGAGGTGTGAAGAAGCTTCTATGATATTTTCCTGGGTTTTCTTGGGTTATGATTCTCCTCCTTTTCCAAATTCCACAAGATCTAGACTTGTGCCAGTGGGTCCAGAATCGGCTTCCCGTTCCTTACATGACATCATCTTGCACAAAGCCAAAGGAAACGTTCTGCAATGGAGACCAGCGCAACCGCAACCAAAAAAAAGTGACCTGCTTGATGCCTTTTCAAAATTAACCAGTCTGAAGAATATCAGCTCTCTTCCAACTAAGGAAATTATAAAAGATCTAATCAGCAGATAGAATATAGCCATAGAAAACGCACATCAGCATACCTTAACGAAAGTAAAATAAATCTTGAAAGTGTAATATCCCCCTTTCTTGGACCTAAATAGGCCCCTTTGGAAAACTATTTTATTGTTTCTCATTAAATTAGAATTGTGCTGAGATGCCACTATCTACCATTTCCTATTATTATTAATGTAAAAAAAAAAATAAAAAATTCACTGCATATTCAGCATTTCCCCAGTTAAAACCAGGCAGAAAGAAAATCTGAGTTGTGTTTTTTCTTAATTCATGCTAATTTAAAAACAGAAAGTTCTTTACTTTTTCTTCCCCACTTTGCATCTGCATTTAAAGATAGCAATATTTTCTAATGATAATTAAGAACCTCTAATTTATTGGTTTATTACTTCTGTCCTACATTAGCAGCTCTTACAGAAACAGCTCAGAGATACCACATGTGTGAATGTGCTTAATTCCTCTCTCATTAACCTCGGAAACACATAGTAATTTCTAGCCAACTCAGACCACAAGTCACTGGATTTTCTTTGCTTTTCAAGCTGTTAGTAAAAGTAGTCGCTTACAGTACAACCACGTGTCCCAAGTCTGTTGCTCACCAAAATTTCAGCTTTTGTGACCCTCTTGCATTTAGCAATTACTGTTATAAAGAGAAGCTTGTCATGGATCATCATTTACATATTAGGGTATGTTCTATTAATGAAATGTTAATATTTTTGAGTAGTTTGCTCAAGGCAGAATGCTTGAATCAGGTTGGCATTTTCATCAAGAAAACAGAAAGCGACAGAGATATGCATATGGATAAGATGAAATTCTCCCAGTGTACACTGAATACTCTTTCTTAATAATGCAATAGCAGGAATCAACGTTTCTAATTTGCCCAAAGACTCTTCTTTTCTTATTTGCTACCAAAACACAGTTGCTTAAATTTTTCAGACATTTTTGGGTTTTGCTTATTTAACGTTCATTGAAGTGGGCATGAGTCAAGTCAGGGCACGAAGGAGAAGGAAGGAATGACTCTCTTGCCCAATGGGCAGTGGATTGAGCTGGGAGCAGGGCAGGGACTGCGGTTCAGGGTTTATGTCCTTGGATTACTTCTACTTTCTGTTTAACAAGGAATGTCCTAATTATTGGACTTGAGGGTTAGAATTGGGAGCACTTGCTTTTGTTCTAGTCCTGGGACCTGGGGAGGAACAGCACAAGGAACTGCTGTGAGTGGGGGGCCCTCCTGTGAAGTGAAGAACGGGGATTGAAACAG
The DNA here is from genome assembly GCA_013398915.1 of Dromas ardeola. NCBI lineage: Eukaryota > Metazoa > Chordata > Aves > Charadriiformes > Dromadidae > Dromas > Dromas ardeola. The sequence goes on from VYZM01010478.1 coordinate 433,935, forward strand.
TATCAAGGACAGAGAATAAAAGAGCTACAGTCACATCTCCTGTAGGACGTAGTGATGATAACCATGAGATTCAGTGATTCCTCCCAAGGATTTAGCGTGATCCATCACAGCACAAAACGGTACGGCAAAAAGCAGCAGATGTTCTTATAGAGAGTGGTGACAGCTCACTGTAAGTATGGTGTAACATTAAGGCTGACATCAGAGCTCTCTCCCAGTCCAGCAAGTCCCAGTCTCCTTTCCCCACCAGCTCCCAGACCCAGGATTTCATGCCGCAAAAAGAGACGCAGCATTTGGTACTTTGTGGGAGAACTTTCCAGCTCCTTTTCCAACAAACCGCACAGCCCTCTGCGGAACTCCCAGGCTGGTGTACAAACTGCTCCCGTCACCGAGAAGCAACCGTTCTGCTTGGGAACTCTGTATTTGGGTGGCCACAGCGACAATGTCATCATTATTATTTAAAAATCACAGCCTCGCAAAGTTCACTTAGGTTGATGAAGAAATCTGCAGCCACTCTTATTTTGACTATTAATTCTTATAAATTCCCTGCTCTGTGCCGTGAGGAGAAGTGCTCTGTCTTAGACTATGCTTGTCCTTAGCAGATCTAAGCTTTTATATCTGCTATTTTCTGCCCTGGCAGAATCTGCCCTTGGGGATCCCGCGGTCTCCTTGCAAAATTTGATGTCTCCTCCAGTCCATTATTTGGAAAATATTTTAGAAGAGACACACGCCCTTTGTTACCCCCTTCTTTTTGGACTGCTAGAGAACTCTGGAGCATCTGCGGCTTAAAAGATAACGGGGCTGATCACACAAGTTCATTAGTGCCTAATCCACAGTTTTCAATGGCTGTGTGCCACGGAGTTTCTGCTTGAGCGACCTCGACAGGCAGCGGTGTAGTCATATGGAGTTTTTAATAAGTGTCAGAAAACCTGAAGTACTAAGGTATCCCTAATGTTACTTTTTGGCATCGTTATCCACTAGAGATGAAAGAATGAAATTGAAATGTCTGTTTCCAGAAAAAAAGAAATCTCACCTGGGTTGAGTGTGAGGGAATGAATGGCTCACGAAACCTGCATTAGGATTAGGTTAAATCCCTTCCAACTCACTTGCTCGAATCCAGCAGGGGTCAATTGGAAATTATCACTATTTGACATCCACAAAGGCATATGTTTCAAAATAGGCTTTTTAGTTGCCTTTTGGGATGAGTTACCAATGAAATTAGTTGTTGGCTTGACTGCATTAGTATTTACTGTGTCGAGTGGTGACACTGTGCCCTGTACCATAGGCCGTGAAAAACTAAAGACAGACTCCGCTGCTCTCAGCTTAAAGCACAAAGGAAGAGGCGCGGGGCAGCACGGATCACAGAGACATTCGGAGCGACTGATAACCGGATCGTTCATACATGCAACAGGGAAGAAAATGTGTTGATCCGTACGACTGAAACAAGCTCACCGGACATTGGGAATTAAACTGTACGCTGCTGCCCCGCCAGTATGTGTTCTGTGCGTAAGGCAGCAAAGTTTCAGCCTCAGGATGCAGCCAATATTCCACAAATTAAGTCTGTAGCAATACTTTGGTGACTAGACTCAGAAAAATCAGAGTATGGAATAAATCAGGATTTAATTATCTTTTGTAATTCTAGTGTAACTAGCTTGATTGTCTTTATTAAAAGTCAAATTGCAAACGTGTAAGGAAAGCCCGAAATTTGACCCTATATCGTATGTCATGTATGTATTTACAAATACATTCTTGAACTATTATTAGTGTGATTTTAGTGGTAAGGTTTTTTTATATATATTTTTAAAGACCATCCTAGCTGAAATTTTTATTTTTATTTTTAAATGAAACTATATCTGTCTTTGACCAAACGAATGTGATAATTTTAAGGAAGGAAGTTTCTGTGGTGGTTATTTTTTTTACTATTACGCTTCACTGAATAATTTGTATTAAGCTATGCTTTAAATCAGCATTTTCTCAAATTGAAGAACAACTAATGCTAAAGTATATGGTAGATCATAATACTTGTAATTTGCATAAAAATAAAAAAATCAGTTTATCACTAGTGTTCTTTCTAGCAAGGATTTCTAAAACCAGTGGCTAGGAAATATTGTTGGTTTTCAGACCACACTTCATCTAATTATGCAATAGCATATCCATAGAATTGCAAGGGTTCATGGAAGAGATAATCAAATCAAACCATTCAGAATGAGAGAGATGCTCAATGTGGAACTGCTGACACAGCAATTTAATTACAGCAGTTTAGCAGCAAAAGACTAAAGTTCTTTAATAGATGCCACAGGTTTAACATTTTTAACTACAGAAAGGGATACAGAAATTAAAAAAAAAAAGCCCAAAACCAATCACAAAAGTAGATGAATACTCAAGTCAGGTCTTCAGGATGCACCTTTTTTTTGTTTTTTACACAGTTTAATTAATATTTTCTTGGAAAAAAAATCATTTTCAAGTGCCCAGCACAAAGCAAGCATCTATCTTGAGTTAGTTCAGACCAGTGGGACTAAAAGCAAACTAATAATTTCATTTAGGAAAACATTAATGATCTCAAATGCACTTCCAGAGGTATTTGTGCAGTAAGTTCTACATTTATTTATGTACAAGTAGAAAAAGGCTTTTATTCTCAAAATTGCATCTTTATGAGCAAAGCCATCATAAAGATTCGTATTGATTCAAAAGAGCTTTTGCTGATTCTTATGTTTGAAACAGAACAGATTTTTTTCCACCTTTGTAATTTTCTCCTTTTGTTGTAGAGGGTTAAAACAGTGCAACCAATTACAGGGAAAATTAATCTAGTACCTGTTCTTTGAAGACTACACACGTGCTGCTGCACATTCCGTAAGACACTTTTATTGAAAGTTTGGCCCCAAATCTTAAAAGCTGGCAACGATGAACCACTGAGTTCTACCTAGAAGCTATTTGGAAGTTATACCAATGTCAATATTTAGTACTTCAGTGCTGCTTTCTGTCATGGAAAACATGCAAAAAAATTATTTCATTCCGGTATTCTTTTTCTTTTGAAAAGAAATATTTAATTATTAAACATCATACCTTTTAAACAACTATACCACAATTTCCCTTGTTAACTGTCAATTCTGTATGGGCCAGAGCTCTCTTAGAAATCAGGTAGTACACACATAAACTAAATACTAGGATTTATGGCTTTAGTATTACGTTATCCCGAGCAACACTAAAACACATCAGTATAAAAACCTGTGGACTATGGAAAGAGAGAGGCCAGGCTGGCATGATGCAATGGACGGCATGGGTTAACTCCGAGCAGGCTGGTGCGAGAGGTGGGCAAACTCATACCCTGACTTTGCAGAAATCCTGTCTCTGGCCTGGAAAACTACCTAAGCCTTCTTCTATCCCAGCTGACTGGCACCGTGCCTCGGCAGAGATTGTCACCTTGGGCACAAGGGTAAGCAGGTTTGAAAGGCACAGTTTTTGGGCTAACCAGGTTATTTCTGCCTCAGCCGGCTCTGTGCTTTGCTCCGCTGCTAGAGATGTTTGTGCCAAGATTCGTGGGATTTCTAACATATGCAGTGCTTCAAATTTGGGTACTAAACTGGGAACAATTTAAAGAGATCTGATTTTGAGAAGAACAGTATTTAGCATTTTCCAAAAATCATATCCTCGTAATGGGTCTCTAGGTGATTGTTCCAAACTGGGAACATTCACAATTGCTAATCCCTTTGGAAATTTGAGTCCATGGGGACTTGCGCAGGAAACATGCAGCAGAACAGGGATTTGCATTCAAATATCCTCTGGGCTTAGGCTACCATCGTTAGTACTGGGCCATCCCATATAATATTGGTGCCTAAATCAGAAAAGCAGAGAATGTATAAGAGATGCACTAGGACAATTAGCATAAATATAACCAACAAAGAATGTTATGATGAAATTGTTTTTTTAAACTTGTATTGGACTTTTTGTTTTTAAAAAAACCCCAAAATTCCACCGAAACAGGTTAAGACTTTTCCTCTCCCAGCAAAGTCATACATTGTTATTGCAACTTTACGTGATAGATAAGTTAGACGGAGCAATTCCCACATGAGATTTTGGAATGTTTATTTTGTTCCTCCCACTATTTTTATCACTCCTAACCGTAATGTTGCAGTTACACAGGCTTCTTACTTTAATGGCATATAAATATCCTGTGACCAAAAATGTGTGCCAGCAGTACACATCAAGACTTTTTTCCCTTCTGTTATTTTATATTAAGTTTTATTAAATCCTGGATATATCAGTTGGTCTCAGTTTACAGCTAGCGTAACCTCACTTAAGCTCAGACTTGTACACCGCGCATTTTAGAAGTTAATGTGCAACGTTATATTCAAAAGTTTTGATGGCGCGAGCGGTTGTTCACCAAGTCCTACTTTCATGCACGTTGAAGATGGCACTGCCTGTGTTCATACGAGAGCAAAATTTGGTCCTCTAACATCTGATTTGTGCAGCTGCAAAGAACAGCCAGAAACCAGAGAAACAGAAACTCCACAGATTGGGGTTAAAGTGGGTTCCGTATTGAGCGTTGTCAATAGGTTCCTTGTTGCTAAGGAAACTATTTCCTTGGTAGCTGCATGTTTGCCACATTTTACTAAATTGGTGTCAATCTCAAGCAAAGAACAATGTGTTGTGGCATCACAAGAAATAAAAACCCAAATAGGCTTAAAGTTTATTAAATACTAATTAAAAAAAGCAAACAAACTGAAAACACTATACGATAACTCACTGAAAAGTTCTGCCTGTGCAAGAGTCATTAGCTGGCCATGCAGATAAAAGTATTTCTACAGAAAATAAAAATCTTTCATCTTCTAAAAATCTGAAAGGCACTCCTTTCACAGGAATGTACTTTTTAGCTGTTAAAACTCTCAGGTGAGGCACTCATATGGCAGCCAGTTTTGTGCACAGGAATGGATGGTACTATGTCATTATTTTTTTCTTCATATTGATGTAAATATTATATGACTTTTTTAACATCTAATATTGTATTATATGGTAATTTAGAACTCTAAAGTGAGTAAAGCAGATTCTAAGCACACTTGTAGAAACCCAGAAGTATAAAAATACACTGCACACTTCTTGTGCACAAATATCAAGAACAGCTTGTAAGGAAACAATCAAGTATACCAATTTTTGTATCCTGTTGTACCTCCCCTCCCCTCTGCTTTTCAAGTATACATATATTAGCATTGCCAAAAATTTCCTTGGGCAGATTTTTTTTTGAAGTGGGAGGTTCCAATATGCCAGTTTAAAGGCCATAATCTGCAATATATACTGTTAACTGTGGTATCTATCTCCATGTTAGACTATGAGCCAACCAAACCATGTCTATCCGATTTGGGAATAAATTCAATGAATGCGGCTGAAGAGTAAGGTCAATTTTGTGAGATGAACCGCACTGAGGAATACCAACATCGTTTCTATAGCTACTCACAACCTTACTCCAGATCTATAAAATCAGAAAACAAAAAACCTCACACTGTTTTAATATTTGTGCTTTTCCCCAAATGACTGAATGAGTCATTATTTTGTCCCACTCAGGCTGTTTTGTCCTGAGTCAACATACTCAGACTGTGGCAAATTACTTTTCTTGCAACCTTTTTACAACCTTGTAACTCATATGAAAAGGAGGGGCAGTGAACATTTTTCTACATGGAATAACTGAAACCTGGAATAAGAAAACAGCAAAAGAAAAGCATCATAAAACAGAGACTTCTCCAAAAGTGAGATGCTGAAAGGGAGCCAGTGCAAGGATAATCCTGTGAAATATGTCACGACCAAAGCCTTCCATTTTTCTGCTCCTTAGGTAAGGTTTAATAACAACATTGTTTGCATATCTCAAAGTTCAGAATTCTAAAGGTGCCCAAACTATATGGAAATAGACACTAGAGCAAAAAGCTCAAGAGAAAATTAATGCATTGGAAATAAACAGAAACTATGTGGACATTTCTACTATATGGATCATTTAACTACCCATATAATTTGGTTTTTTTAAAGCATTTTTTTCATAGTATTTAAGTGTCTCCTACATCACATCTGCAAACTTCAGGAAAAATATTTTTCCTCTACAGAAAGTGCCATAAGCATAAGATGTTACAAGCATGTAGGAAAAAGAAGCAAAAGAGCAGTAATAAGGGACAGGAGGTGATCCATGAGAAATTAGTTTGGTCAACAGCAGCCCTATTTCGCAACATCCTGCAGTTACCAAATGTGATGCAGCAGAAGAATTCATGCACACTTTACTGATTTCCTTGGAAAAAGTGAAACATGTTTTGCAAACACTGGCAAAGCTATGTGTAGTCATCTCTCCTCAGTCTGCCTGGGTTTTGCTGGTTTATGAGAGTTTCAGTGGGTTTTTCATGTGTTTCACAAAGAACTGCAGAGAAAACGCTACTTAAGCTCCATAACCTTAGACTTCCCCTAAGTGAGCACATTCACTCCATTAATCAGACTATTGCAAAATACATAACGATGTTAACATCCCTACCTTTGTGTAGGAATCAAGACAACATTGTCTGAGATGGTGCACATCACTTGGATCTAGGGAATTCATCTTCGGTAGCTGCTACTGATAGAAATGATAATAAATACTATAGTTGTCTCGGTTTTCAGAGAATTTAAGAAAACAACAACAGTAATGGATGTAAATACAGTCTGATCAACATTTGGTCCTATTCCCGTTTTCACTAAGGCGAGAAAAGAAATCCAACTAGGACAGGAAATTTAAAAAGAAACTATGCAGGAGAAAAAAACCCACGTGTACATGTTTAATCAGGTTGTGAAGGAGGAAGCAATGAGCAGAAACTGGCTGCGATTCTCAGCGCAGATGAGCTAAAGAGCCCGCAGCTGTTTCAACTTACACTTACCCAGACCACCTCTATTCAACAGGAATTCTCTGTATAGAGTCAGAGAGAGGTTTGATGGCGGAATGTGAAGTCACACGCAGAGATGTGCTTTGCCATATGGCAACAGTTTCTCATAGCACTTTTTGCGCAGGGGCAATAGGATGGATGTGGTACTTAACTGAGCTGGCAGGATTGATGTTTCCTAAAACAACTCTTCTTCGTGTAAGAGCACTTTTGGCCTATAGGAACTGCTCTGGGAACACGGTCATGAGATACAAGTTGGAATGAACTTCTGTATATAACTGACAGCATGCTCCGTTCAATAGAACTGAAGCACAGAAAAACCGTAACAATTCGTGTCCTGCTAACTTAGTCCTTCGGATCTTCATTTTTTTTTTCTAGGCACATTTTAACATTTGAAATTACTGAAGCTGTCCTAGAAGGCACCACCTTTCCCTGCATCCTCAGGAAGAGGTCAAGTGTATTCCACTTAGTTAAATGCAACCCTGATTTATTAATATGTGGGTTTAACAAATATGCAAGTTACTTTGCATATTTTAATGCTGTTTGTGTCTGCATGAAGAATAGTGAAAATGTACTGTGCTTAAAGGTGGTGTGTTTTTCAAGTGCTTCTGTTTCATTTGTATTCTTGATGTTTTTGTGTATCGTACCTTCCAAACTGATTTGCTCCACAAGAGCAAATATTTCCTGGTCTCCCTTCTGCTAATTTAACAGTCTGCTACTTAACACTGGAGATCAGAAATACTATGAGATATGGGAAATAAAAAGTGTATCAGAGGACTTTAATGGGGACATCAAGGTTAATATCTGTCTATGCTCTTTCTTGAGAAACTGCAAGCAAGACAATTTATTGGATTGGACCTGAGTTTTATGTTTAATTACCTAAGCATGGTTTCCTTAGCAGCACAGCTCTCCATTGCCTGCCATCTAGAGAGGCAGCAGACAGGGTCGCTATGAAATCCATCAGCTGGGACCTGAACCAAAGGTTACACTATGAACAACAAAGTCAAGAACACCGTGCAGAGGGCTGATACGATAGACCCTAACATAAAGACTTCACACTGGGCTAACACTAATAGGAAACTGCTAAATATTAATTAAGCCACTTTGAAATAGCACTATTTTAGCTATCGCAAAATCAAACTACACACAAGATCAAATAATGAAAAATTATTTCTTGGCACAGGTTCCTCTGATACTTTATTTCCTTACAGCCTGGAACCACAGGGACACAACAAGTTTCCTGCAACTTCAAAATGAAAGCATTGCAGATAGCTGGTTGAACAAGTGCAATATCACACTGGCATTTTGGTATCATTGGCAGCCTTCCTTGATTATTGACACCACTGCTCCTGTAACAGCCTGCAGAGCTGCAGCCAGCATCTCTAGTATTTGTCACTGTCACTTCACAAGTGCTCGGCATTGTTCAGGAAATTGTATGTGTAAAGCAAAACTGCCTGCGACCAACTTCGACAAGGGAGCGGGGATGTGAGGGTGCTTGAAACTGAAACAGAGGTTTTATGTGTCCTATTATGTGCCCCAGCAAGAGCCATAAATAATTGTGACAAGGATTTTTTTGTGCGTGTGTTACATGTGAAAGTCCTTGACTGTGCCTCCTGCTTCGGCTCCCCCCTCCCTCTCATGCACTACAGCTGCCAAGCTGCATGATGATAGATGGCACTATGCAGCAAATGACAGCCGGATAGATTTTTTAGTTTGTGCTTTAGAGAGAATCAGATATGCTGTATAAAGCAATAAAAAAAGCATACTCACAAGGTGGGATAAAAATAGCTAGCACAGCAGTAGATGAGTTCGCTGTTTATCAAAAAGTTAAAACTTTACATGTAAAGTCCAGGTGATGTGCTAATTCTTTAAAATCTTAGCGAGCAGTAACCTTAAGCAGACACAAACCTATGCCGTTTATTATTTTTTTCCTCCATCTTTTAACATAGAACACTCTGAAAGCCTGGATGTAAACGTTTCTGGATAAGGACAGCATGCGAAGTGGAAATAGACTTGATCCTTGTAATAAGATAAAGAAAGTCCCGAATCTGTAAAGGTATGTTTGAAAATTTGGCTCTCAAATCAGATCTTGAAACATGAGCCCAGACTCCCTGTAAACTTTGAGTCATCAAGCCACTGGAGTCAGCAAGACTCTTTACTATGACATTTGACCAAGATTATTCGACAATCGATACAGCAAATTATTTTTATCCCTGATATATCATATCTGAAGAAAAACACATATTTAGGTTTTTAGCATATATTTTGTTCTCTTTTATGCTAAAATATAGTAATTTTGTGGTGATAAAGCAGATAGCATTCATAAAACTGAGAATTCATGTGTGTCAGAGTACTCACAAAATATTTCTGGAATACGTATTGCACATAGACCTAGGTAGCCATCGTGATTGCACAGAAAAGCTAGAAGAAAAAAGGTATGCAAATGCTTCTGTTCTATACACTGGTAAAATCTGACCACTGCATATACAGAAGGCAGTAGCTTTTTCTCATGCTTAATATTTTTCAGTAATTGAATACGACGTTCTGAAGAACAGGATGTTCCCATGACATGTACACTCCGCACATCTGAGATGTGCAAGCTTGGAAGTTGCTCTGTCCTTTCCACTGGATGTTAACTTTACTTGTTTTCCTCTGTGCTTTCTATCGATCTAGATTCTGTGTAACAAATGGCCTGGTTTCCCAGCCACCTTGGAAATGTCATGCAGGAGTCAACAAAAATACTTGGTGTATGTTTTATAAAGAATTACAGCTGGCTCTGAATTACTCTGGCTTTCATCTCTGTAAACCCAGTCTGGTTGCTCTCTGTATCGATGGATGAGCAGAAGTACCAGGAAATGATTCAATGAGCCAGTGAGTTTCCCAGTTCACGGACATGACAGCCTGAGACATACTTATTCACTCTGCTTCTGTCTCCTCATACACTATACTTGAAGCTGCTATGTAATTTAAGAGTACTCAGTATATCAGATCTCAACTATTTTTCCCCCCTGATTTCTGATGAATCATGTTAGGAAAGCTGTGGTTTTAACGCTGGAGGATGTGACATAATGCAAAACAGCAGAAGTAGTATATTAAAAAAATATGTCTGTCAGACTTTATATTGCTGGACGGGGATAATTTGAATTATATGCCCATAATTCAAATTTGGGGATAATTCAACACCCAAACAGATACATTTCTAGCTGTACCCAGTCATCTGATATAATACTGGCTGTTGTTTATTACTTACTAGTATGTTGTTATAGCATCACCTCCCCAAGCTATGCTTAGGGGACAGTTTACATTTCCATAATAAAATCCATTTTCTATAGGTTTATAACTCAGTTTACATTTCACAAGGCTGGCACATGAATTTCAGTTCGAGTCCTATTGGTTTGACTAAAAATAACTTTCAAAGCAGCTTATTTATTTAAAAATAATTAATCAATGCAATGGAGAAGTTTTAAAGTACATAATACTGTTTCCCACCCCAAGGAGTTTTAGCAACTCCCAGCTACTTGCTAGAAAAGGACCTATTTAAAGTCTTTTTTACAAGAACCTGATGGATTTAGGACCAAATGGAACTACTTAAATAGGCAGATGTTCCGGCACCGCTATATTTAGAGATAAGTCAGAACAGTAATAAAGCACAATGCTTTAAAACGGAAAGAGAGCATTTCTTCTAAGAGGTGACAGCAGTAACGCACAGCCATACAGCTCAGCGTACCTGGCATGCCTACCACCTACCACCACCGCCCCACCACTTCTGTGGTGCCCAGGAGGGTCTCATGGTGGTTCGTGGGTGCTAAATTCAACGAGGGATCGAATCAGCGGAGGAACAAAGATCCCACTGACTTCCAGTGGTGGTGTCTCCTTACGTCAGGCGTGGAAAACCTGAAAAGTCTAGGGCAGAGGTATGTGTTATTCTTTAAAGAATAAAACCTCAAATGCCTAACTCACAGCCACACCGAGAGAGGCAGCGCTGAACGCCGCCCTCTCTCCCAGGCAGCTGTCTGATCTAACACATTCTTCCACGTACGCCTTTTGTATTTTCCACAAACTTCTAATTTCCACCACAATATTCTCCACTCTCACATTACAGTACCCTCACCGCACAATTAGAAGGGCACGTATTAACTTTTTATTTCCCTCTCACTTTTCTTTTTCTCAGGATTTCTGACTGAGGCAGGAACGAGGAGCGCTAACAAAAGCTGAAGGAATTGCCAGGGATCTGATTGCAGCGCTTGATTTAACGCTTGCCCACCAGAAGCAATGAACTAGAGACTGAATGTATGTTCCTGCTCAGCAGAAGAACTTCTCCCAGTTTCCCAAAGGTGTCTCTTTCATTTGCTGAAATACCCTGAAAATAACAAAATATTCTCAGCCACGTAAGCAGAAAATAACGTAACAGTCTCTTCACACTGACACCCTTTCTACCTGTGCCCAAGATGCTATTACAACATGAGCTGAAGCAGTTATGAGTGTTAAAATGGGGAAACAAAAAGTCTAAGCTTTTCTGCCACAGTGAGACGCATGGTCTAGTACACACGTGAGAAAATGTGAAAGTTGCATCTGATATCTGTTCACCAGACCATATAATCATGCTTGCTGTTTTTTCTGATTAGTTCTGGAAAAATAATTATGTATTTTAAATCTGTTAGAGATTTTAATACAAAACAGTCAGTATTGACAAATATATAGCCATCTCATAAACGTAGAGCGCTCTGTCTCTGGGTGCAATGACAACTCTAACCTTTCCCTATCCCCACTTTTTCCCATTTCAAACAGTGTGTTGGCACTGTTGCCAAGTGGCTGGGATGCTCTGCAGGATATGCGAGTGGCCAAAATCTGCTGGAAAACAAAGGGAATGCAACCGTATTCCCAATTCCAGGCTGTGCCTCTCCCGGATCCCCCCGAGCAGGAGGAAGGAGGGAGAGGGCTGCAATGTGGCTCCTTCCCAGGCAAGTTACGGAGCGTTACCCTCTCTGCGGTGCTCATCCGGAGCAAGGGTTATAAACCAGGTTTGTGAGTTTGGATGCAACTTTGGAATCTCACGTTAAGCTAGTACCGGTGTTTTGATTATCATAGGGTTTGTGATCTCAGCCTTCCTGACCAGGGTTCATTTTAAACAGCCATCACAAATTTTGCACAGGTTGATACATGTGTCTCTAATCATCAGAGCCAAACTAGGGTTGCACCTCATAAACATTGTCTTTCTTGGAAGAAAATGTTTTCTTTCAGGTCAAACTGAATCACTGGGCGAGCAAGGAGGAGGAAAGGGGGAGTTTATTATGCATGTCTAGTCTGTCCAAGAAAAGACGGGATTAACAGCTAATTTCCTGCCATTATATTTCAGCCCCAAAGAGAGCTTTTTCAAAGAAATGACTTGCATCTCAAAATGACTTAACATCTGCAACGAACAAAGATGAGAAACTCACCAGGACACAGCCTGAATTCTAACTCCTCCTTTGTAACTTTTTCTACTGTGGTAGCATGAAGTTGTTGTAAATCGTTACAAGGAACAAAAAAGAGCAAATAGTGCCTCTACCTGAGACCAGTGCCCTCTGCTAGGAGCAGACCCCTCGCTCCACGGTGCCGAACCGGGAGGGTCACAGCCATGAGCTCTGCTGTCAGAGGTTGTGAAGTTTGGAGGCAGGAGCCGCGCCGGTTCCACAAACCTACGTGAGTCAAATCTCTTGTGATTACATTTTAAATGTCTGTGGGAACTGCCAGCAATTTGAAAGGTGTATTTAATGCTGAAAGTCAGCTGAAGGCATCAGACTGCGTAACATTCTTACTGAAAAATCACATTGTCCAGTTCTGGCACTCTGAGATCCCACCTTCAGACACGTGCCTGTTATCTGCCTGTGTATGGAATCCAAATGTGCAATAGTGCTTGTAGAAAATAGGATGAAAGTATTTGAAAATCCATCCTCGGGCATCTCGGTCCCTTGTTTTCTTTCTGGAACAGACTATTCCGAGTTCTTGAAGAGATGAAAGCGAGAAAAGCAGGCCTGTAGAATCTTCCCCTCCCACCATAGCAACTTCCATTTTTTCTTTTCATTCCCAGGGTTCAGAAAAAAAGAAGAGAGTAGAAAAAAAACAACACAAAGAACCTAGAGGTAAGATTACCCGAAACTTTCTGGTGGCCTGGGCAAGTTTCTGCAGTGCTGTGCTTGCACAGAGCGGCCGCGGCACCGCGGGGCTGACGCTGGCAGGACCAGGCAGGGTGAGCACCCGCTCCCCATCCCCGTCCCCGTCCCGCCCAGCACAGCCCAATGTGGGAAGGCAACGGCTGCAAAACCGTTTGGAGCAAGGGTACAACCCATTCCACCCACGAGCACAGTACTTCAGGGGACCTGTGTGGGAGTCCCACGCTGTCCAATTACCTCAATAGGCACAGACCCACCCAAAATTTAAACCATTTTGAGATCTGCAGGTGAGCAGAAAACTGTACCTAACGGCAAACGCAGAGTTATTGCTACTTGCACCGAGAGACTGAGCAATTTAAACCACCGTGTCCTGTCTTTGTAGGTTCTATCAGTTAAGTGAGCAGACGTGTGTAGTGATAAATTACTGAGAGTAACACTGTAGAACTCGCTGGAACAAATTCTCTGCTGGTGTAACTCTACTGAAGTCAAAGGAACAATCTCAGGAAATTTGGTCCGTTAAATTTAAACGCTATGGATTAACACAGAATTCTGATGCATTTCTGTCGGCATCAATATTGCCCTTAAGTGTTGTGGAAGTTTTGTGACTCCATTGCCTAATAAAGTGAAAGGGAATATTAGCTACTGAAACGGAAACAATCCATGACTTGGCAGATCAAATAATTATACTTGAAAACTGCACTGTGTTTAGCTGCTCTTTACCAGGTTAATGCAACAGAAACAGAAAATCAAGCAGAATCTCACTCTACTTCTCTCAGCGCGTGTGTTTAGTACTTTGCATGTGTGGTTAATCATGGTCACTCTTCCTACCAGTCTCCACATTGCATAGGTGACACTTTTTCACAGGAATGAGTTTTTCAAGTGACAGACCTTCTTCTTAGCAAGCCCCATCCCATCCATAAAACTCGAGTCCGCTCTCACTGCGAGTGCAGCTGGAGTGGAAGGTCCCTACCAGCCGTTCCCGTTCGGAGGATGGGACTGTGTGCACCAGTTTTACAGATGTGAATTGGTCTTTTGTAGAAACGTCTCTCTCAGCACCTCGCGCACATCCTGGGCCAACTCGCTCTGCGGTCTGCAGAGCTGTGCCAGTCCACATCAGCAGCACACGTGAGCCCCACCGTTTTGTCTCGGGCTTCAATAAGATAAATGAGTTTAATTCATCCTTTGTGTAAGTAGGGACAACTCCTAGAAATTAGACTGGATTTCTATGCCTTGGCTTAATCCCTAAATTCATTCCTCTAAACAAAAATCCATCTTAAAATCACTGTTCTTATGTCTGTCATTAGTAGGAGACATATGTACTTTAAAAATTCCCCATCTAATAGTCCTCACCATAAAAGATCACTCAAAGCCCTCAATGATATTGGGTCAGATTCTGATGGAAGCTCACCACCACCAGTATGAAACGTAGAGTCTGTAATGAATTTGTATCACAAATTGCATTCATTCACAGCCACATAACAAAAGAAGTCAGAATCTAGGTTAATTATCATGATTATACTCCAACTCAGAAGTCAGTCAGTCCTCAGTAGCAGATTTCTTTTCAAAGGCTTGCACAACTGCTTATGGGAGTTTGCAGCTTATGCACACAAACCTCCAAATTTATAAAGAGGCCAATAATTAAAATAATAATAAAAAAATCATATTGCCAAATTAGTGGAAAAGCAACACACTGAGAAATATGTATTTAACTCTTCCCCACATACACAAAGTTGCTAGGGAACGAGCAAGCGCCTTGCAAACTGCCAGTACAATTACATTTACAAAGAACTGACAAGGATTGACCTTTGCCTACTCCTTCCTGTCTGCCTTTTACCAGGCATGGAAAAGCCTGGTGGCTTGACAAACAGATTTGATGGGCACATTTCCAGACAGCGTGCTGTCTGGACGGGTGAGGTAGTTCTCTTCTGTGAGTCTGCTAAGAACTAAAGAAGCTTTTAAGAGCGCCACAACTGTCAGTGTTCAGCTCTTCTAGTAAAAGGTGGTCTTCCCTTCGCTTAAGCTTTTGTAAGCTTTGGAAGTACGAAATTTGTTTAGCACTTTAAAGCACAGCACTTCCAGCTACTACCCAGTCAAATAGTTCCGTCAACAACTATTGATGAAATTGCAGTATAATTCCTGCCAAAAAAATTAAATAAAGGCTTATATTTCCAAAAGTACACATGCAAAATTTGCCACCGCTTTTGCAAGTTTCAACCGTACATTTGTACCAAGTTGCGCAGGGGCTGAGTATAAACATTGCTGTACGGAGGTAATACCCCAACTTCCACAGAAAACCCTAAAAATATGCATAAAAAAGCACGTGTGTTATTTAGTATAAGCAGTTAAGAAATTCTGTGCCATTATCTGTATATTTTAATAATTGCAACTTTCAATGGTAGTGACATAAAAACAATTACTTTTTGAAATTCCTCTGTGTATATGCATTTGAAACTACACAGCCATTAAAAACAGTCTGTCGAATTAAAGGTTGTGCAATTAATTAAGTGCAAATCCTGTAAAACTGGACCAAGGAGAAAATTCATCAAATGTGTGAAATATGACCTATCTTGTCCAAAAGACAAATATGTTTAAACAAAATATGAAAATTGATGACAAAATTACTGGTAGCAAAATGCACACAGAGCAAATATGAGACAGCTGTACTTTGATTCAGCACGGGAGGTTCACCCTTACAGAATTTGTGATTCATTATCTCCACTGTCTTGTAAAACTTTTCCTAGTTAATCTCTAAAGTACGGCCTTTGTATCTATGCTAGTAAAAATTCTCAATAAAATCGCATGTAACTGTTTAGCAATGATTTACTGTCCCTTTCGGGAATCTGCTTAAATCTATTATAAATTGGACGTGGGTATCCAGCAGCAAGCTTTCGCTCTGACACCCGAAATCTTCGCCTTTTGTGGCTGCTTCTTACAATCAGTGTCCCGGACAACCATGCCCGCGGGCAGGAGCCGGGCTGCAGCGGTGCATGTGCTCCCTCTGCTCTGTCCTGAAGCGTGGCTGGGGCACTAGATTTTGCAAGGGAGACTCGGTGTTGTCTTACCACCTAAATACTTGCTGCCAGTCAGGAACAGAGCCTTCTCAATTTTGACAGCCATGAAGCTGGATGCCTGGAACCCCATGGGCCATGTATCGGTATACCTGGTCACCATGTTCTGGTTCACCTCTGCACACAGGAACTATATTTTGAAGGGGATTACTGTCAAAAAAACAACCCCAAAATGAGACTTTTTCTATTTTGCCCACTGACAGGGAGAGCTGTACACTCTCTGCCTGACGCAACTTGAAGTTACATTCGCAATATCCCGATAAATTATTCTAGCAATAAGGCAACAGTTGTCTCCTGTTGCCAGTTTTGGGCACAAGTCTTCCCACACAAGTATAAACAGCTTATTTGCTGATGGGCTACAACTGGAAATCACTGCAGTGGTATACTGGGGAGTAGGATTTTCTCAGTCTGTTTAATGTTAATATTAACTAGATCAGACAAAAGTAAGATGCAGAGAGTAAAGAAGTTAGTCGTCTAAGAATACTAAGGATAATAATAATGAAATTCAAGGAATCCATAGAATATTTATATTGCATAAAGTAGAAAATGTCACAAAAAGATGTTTGGGGGAGACTGCAGCCAGAAGGGGCTTTACCATGGGGAGAGGAAGACCGAAAGGGTTCATGAGTCTCCCTTTTAAGCAGAGAGAGGTATCTTCCTTCAGCAAACCAAGGAGCACAGCGTGAACTACCTTTCTTTTTGCTTCATTTTCTACCTACAACTTCACAGGACCCAGTGTGCCAATACATCGCCCCAGAGAAAGCAGGGGTATGAGACAGGGAATTCTGCTAGGCAGCAGGGACCCCAGATCTTCTTTGAGAAAATCACTCAAACACACTTAAAATTAGCCTACTTATATTTACATGCGTATACCATTTTCTTCCTGAAGGACATATGGAAACTCAATGATTCTTGAAGAATGCACACTATCTGTCAGGAGCTATGACTTCAAGCAACTGTATTTGTAAGGTGGGCATGTATAATGTTCACTAGACATATTGTATTACATGCACTTGACATTATAAGCAGGTTTAAGACTTCACAAATCAAAATCAAATTGTAAAGTGGATGGTAGAGAGGAGGCGGACTGCAGGGAACGCTAGGAATACAGCCTGTTATTTTCATATTAAAATGTAATGGTGCCATTAAAGTTAAAACCACTGTTAAACTTGATTGAGTAAATTAGTTAATTAACCATAGCATCTAATGCATTCCTCCAAGGCATACCTCAGTTCCTCAAGATAGAGGCTTGATAGAGTTCCAGTTGTACATTATCCTAGCTGTGAATTTTAGTATGATTACACTCGTGGAGTGGCTTACTGTTTGTCAATGAAGAATGCAAGCTGCCTTTTGAATTTGAGGTCGGTCAAAAATTAGCAAGGAAAAATTGGTATGTTTCCTTTTTTACTTTTTTTTGCTTTTAAGAAACTTCTCACATATAATAAAGCCTTCTTACTCTTTCTCTGCCCTTTCTCAGAAAATTTTATATTAAAACAAGTTAAAGGTGGGACATTTTGGTCATCTCTAGTTATGATTAATGAAAGAGGATTTAGTTCCATCCTGTCACAGTAGAACAGACTCTATAGTCATGCCATACCAAAACCACTGCCCAATAAAACTCCAATTTGACCCCCATTAGCTTATCACAACTGAGGCATTAGGAAGCCGTACAACGACTACCTGATGGTGGTGCTCAGCCCAGTTCCCCTCATCGTCTACATGTGATTAGCAGAGAAACTTTACTCAAAAGGCACAAAAGTGCACAAAACCAATTCACTTATGTCAAAGGTAAAATAAACATATGCAAGACTGTTTAGAGCAAGGACCATCACTTACAACCCAGCTAAAACTGAACAGCACTGAAGTCACATCTTAAAGTGTGGCTCCCCAGTCCAGCATGTGGCAACCTGTCCAGGAAGGCGGCTTTCCTCTGGTCTCTTTTACATCCAGACATCTACATCTGCAACTTAACAATGGTAAATAGAAAATAAGGGCTTTTTCCCTAAAAAATCTCTGCACCTTCAGAATGCTAGTGCCATTTATATGGTTAAAGGTCTAAAAAGCACTAATTTGTATGTAAAATAATTCTGCTAGTACAAAATTTAAAGGTGCAAAATCTGCAGATACAAGTTGCGCTACAACACAAAAAAGTCTGGATATGCCCCTCATGAGGTTAGGAGAGTTTCCCTTGGGACACCATAACCAACCACAGTTTTAATTTCTTTCTTTGGCTTTTCTTCTTGAGCAGAAGAAAGATGAATGATGCTAACCATCAAGAATGCTGTGACCTAATTCCTCTAAAGTAAGCAACAGTCAGGTTTGTTACCAAAGCTGAAGGTATCACAATGTGCCAAATATGCCTTTCCACCAAAACTTCTTGGCTGTATCGGAGGATGTTGCTCACTACGTCTGCAGTTGACTTGCTTAATAAATACTGCTACAATAAAAAGCTTAAATGCAAAACTCACTTTCAAATAAAAAAAAAAAAGAGAAGAATAGCGTTTCAAGCAAATAGACTGGAATAAAGGAATTGAAACAACATGCAAAAGTATCATTCAGATTTTTTAAAGGAATCAAAGAAAGGTAAATAAGGTTTTTCAAATATGACTTCTGAATTTAATAATGTAAGTTTTACTCAAGCACCTTTTTGCAGGGAAAAAAGGCACAAAGCTTGGATCATGGATTTTTGCATCTACCTACCTAATTTTCAAATGAGGTAGAGTAAAATACAGATTTTCTGATATAGAAATGCCGTGTGAGCAAGAAGCTACCTTATTTGGAAATCTGTGTTATATTAAAGAAATAAAATATATCTCTATCAAGATAGCAGACTGTAAGCTGAGTACGTTTTCCTTTAACTGCTTCATTTTCAAAGCAGTTGGCTGAGTTACCGTGTTGTCATGAGCATCCCTGTAATCCATTCTTATTACATTCCCAGAAGAAATTTAATTTCTTTTTCAACAGAAATTTTTAAGACTTACTGGTTTTCATTTCTAGAATTGCTCAAAAATTTTTCACCAAAATACAATTTTCACAAAACCCAAACAAATTGCACACTAACATTTATGCTCACATTGTTTCATGTTTGCCGGCCAGTCCATGGCACTACCTCCAGGGCAATGCCACAGTAAGACGACCGTGCAAGGTGTGTTGCACATCCCAAGAGCACTCTTTTTGTGGCAGGTATGCTTACTTTGACTCACACAGCAGCACACAAATAACCAGCCAAATTATTCCGGATCTTTGGAATGTATGGCTGGCCATTTTCTAATTTTTTAAGCGTAGCACTGCCACTGAGATATTTTCCCCAGTCTTCATCGCCTTAGGGAATGCTTAATTTTGGAAGCATTAGGACACAATCATGACAATTCCCTTATGAAAATATGGCTAATTTTCTGCTTTAAACAAACATAAAATTGATCTCTCACGCTGCGTTTCTCTGTTTCACATGATCTCTTTGTAGGCCTTCCACCTTTTTCTCTTCTGCCACACCCAACAATGAAGCTTCCCTAAATGAGGTCTGCATTCTTTTTCTTTTCATTTTTGCTAACAGATATTATTACATCTTGGAAAAATCACCCTCTGCTTATGGATAAGCTCAGTGCAAAGTGCAAATGTGACAGATTTCATTCTCTATCTCACAAATGTCCGAGAGGCCATAAGCAATCTGTATGACAATTACTCAGATTTCCATGGTTTTTTACACCACAAACTGTCTCCTTTACTAAGCAGTTCCTAAACTTAGCGTATGATTCTTCTGTATCTTACATATGGTGAATATGCTATTTTTTAATTTCATGTTTTTTTCATTGCCTACTTCACACAAACAATCTTCCTGAAGGTCAAGGTATTGATCTAATTCAACCCAAGGGGCTCATTCCCATCCAGTGACAGATGCAAGGTACCTGTGGCCTGGGAATAACCCATGAAAAGGACAGTGGGATGGGTCTTCAAAGAGTACTGCTAAAATTGCAGCATTATTGAGTTATTTCTCCTTTATCTCTTCTTGAGCATGAAAATGGAAGCGTAAAGAGAACATGCAAAGAACTTGGGTGTACGGGGTCTTACAATATGCTACTTATGGCAGACCCCTGAATTAATAAAGAAGCAAAAATATCTGACCATATCTGTGACATGGACTCTGCAGTTTTATTGTTAAAAATTCTGACCTGCTATCCAAATTCTACCTAAAATTAGAAGCCATGTAATGACAGCATTTGGCTGAGCTGAGAGAGGAATTTGCTGAAGAGAAAATTCCCTCTTGAATAATTAACTAACTCCCTTTTCTCTGTTTTTCTCCTTTCCTCATCAGATTTCTAGTATATGGAAGGAAGTAACATTCTCTTTCCACTGTTGATGAGATAATACTGATGATCTAAGTCATTTCTTGCTACTCTTACGTATTTAATAAGGCATCTACGATTAGTGGTTAAAGTCAGCTAATTTTACCAAATAATAGCACGTAATTGATTTAGTGATAGGTAGGCATGACTCCGCTTTTATTCAGATCTTTAACATAATCAAAGAATTATGAATTTATTCTGTCATTACCAGACAACAATAGTGTTACATTTTTAACTACTCAGTAATAAAAATTAATGCAATATCTGTGCTGTTACTTGTGTATTTATGCTCATGACCCTTTTCAGAAACATATTCCTAGATTTCTCTTCCACAAGGTTTCACTAAGTGTATGGAATATATCAGCAACCGGGAAGGATGACGGAGCTGTTATCAGATAGGATGCACAGACACGTGCAGTTCAACTGATCCTAATAATGGTGTATCATTGATAAAATTAGCGTATATACAAGAACACAGATCATAGGCTAGTGCTCCACTCTTGTTTTTCATAGTCTTTCATCTCTGTGTCAACTGATTGTCTTCTCAATTTAGAAATTTTTAGTGCTGTGGTTGCGAGAAACTTTCTACTGCCTTGCTTCTCTCAGTCACATCTTATTATAATTGCTCCCTCAGCACATTCTCTTTGTTGGACGTTTTGGTTTCCCCAAGGGATCCTCTTTCTTGTTCCTCGTTCCCTCCCTGCATCTCCACTCTAGGACAACATGTTCAGCCAGATACCTTCAAGCTGATAGGTCTAATGTTCTCATATGCTGTATGTGTTCAAGCTTTAGCTCTTCTTTTTCTTTATTTTATTTTTTTAACACAGGCTCTGACAGCTGTTCTGGTATCTCTTCTGGAGCAACTTGTAACCAACTAGCTAAACCACAAAACTTTCACGTTCTTTCCAAGGTGATTTACCCCTCTTTTATCACTGTCAATTCTTCCTCCTTCTCAGCTTCAGAGATTTAATATCTTTTTCTACTCCTTTCTCACTGTTTCCTCCGTACTGATACTACCACAGTGCTGAACCCCACCCAGCAAACCCTGCTGCTAACCACTGATGCTCTATTACTCTTCTCACTGTTGTAGTGCTGATGGTAGTTTAGTCTGCTACATGCAAGGGTCATTGCAAAGTCAGTAGCCAGGAAAACTGTGTTAATCCATTAAAGTCTTCAGAGTTTACTATCTGAGAAATTCCACGCTCTCCGGCGCCTCAGAGAATTGCTCACCATGCATTACACCATCTAATAGCATCCTGAGTAGGAAATACATATATCTGACTCCATCTCTGAAACAGAGGTTTAGGAAAACACATAAACCGTCTTGTCTGCTGATTTTGTTGGGTTTTCCCTTGATTTTAAAAGTACAGAGCTCAACAGTCTTGATGCCAGCTTTGTGCCAGCACTCAGGACTGGGTGTAGACATTTAGTCCTACCTAAGAAGCCACTTTTGTTATAGTGGTATGTCAAAACCAACGCGTCAGGGATATGAACTCCATAGTAAAGAGTTAATCCTAAATAAGTTTCATAGTTTTAATAGATATTTAACAATAGTTTAAGGAATTATTGTTTTCTTATTTAAATATCCACTGTAGCTCTAAGTACCAGTTGACTCTGGCTTAGTGAAATGCAAATTTTGTAAAATCCAATCCATCAAGCAGAAATTTTACTACAAAAGGGTTTCACAGAAATAATAGCTGTCAGCTAACAATTAATGCACCCAACATGCTTAAGTACTGCACTGAACTTTAATGAAAGGTTACCGAGTCTGTTAAATTGCTTCATACCTTGTAAGACTAAAGTTAAGCAAAAATTAACATCAGTATTCTGGGAAAAGAGCATGCAAACAAAATTCACCTTAATGATGGGGGAGCGTAATGTTTTCACTGAATATTTTGAACTATGATTCCATTAGAACATTGTCAAAAACCTAATAATGTCACTCCATTTAATGTTCAGAAAAAACACGTTTTGGGATTTCATCTGAAGTAATTCCACAGCAGACGTGAACATATGTGTATATTTAGAAACACATGCAGTTCTCCTCAAATAAAAGCATAGAGATACTGAAAACCACAATTCCAGAGTATTTACATCGCTACTGACCCTTGCATTCTGATAAAGGCTTATTTCACCAGCTGGAAAAGGTCGTTTCAAAACAAGGTATTGCAGCAAGCACCACAGCACACCATTTTGCTAGATGTTTGGTAATGTTTCTTGTACTGTTAGCACTCTGAATACTAGGCACTCTCCTCTGCTGAGTTCTTATAAACATTCCCACACTTTAAGTAATACTTGGCAGCTTTACTACTGTTGTCAGGAACTAAAAGGTGCAATAACCCCCCACACAATACAAAAGATCAAACCATCAGATCATAACTCATTCCCAAAGGGCAGTCCAGTAAAAGTGATAAAGGAAACCACACTCCAAGGACTTCCTCAGGCCACTGCCCTGGATCATTAGGGCTACTGATACTGCTCATCTATTGCCAGAAGCACACAGCTGGCTCCTTCCCTGATTATCTTTCAGTCCTGGCACTCTCTCTGCTTGGTAGTCTCTTCAAGTCATCCGCCCTGCTATCTGCAGAGGTAGAAGTTCCTACTCAAATGGACAGCTAGTTAAGCGCTTTGAATATCACCATGCACCCTTATTATCAATCTTTTAAATAGGAATGTTTCAAAAACCAGCGTTGAATATGACTGCGTGGGCTGTAAAGACCACAGTTTGGGAAGAACAGAAGCAGCCCTTTCCCCTTCTGCTTCCATAAACCTTCAGTGAGCATAGTGATGAATACACATGCATATTTATGTTAGAGATAGTTTGAAGATCAAAAGTCCAGATGTAGGCAAGTATATTCACAATGGTACCCTGTCTGCCTGATGAACACACAGTGCTCGCCTTTGCTACATCATCAACTTACCAGAATTGCAGTTAACCTTTGTTTAAAGACATACGTAAGAAGAAATCAAGTACAGAATTAACTGAAAGAACAGAAGCCATCTCTCAAAATTACAGGCCAGACGAAGGCTCAGCCAGAAAAATGAACCTGAGAAGTGGAGGCATTTTGAATGCACACATGGAGAGGTGAGAGCGCTGAATACTGTGGGATGAAGCTGCGTGTACATGCATTGTGTATAAAAAAGATAGCAAATGTTATACAAATAGGAGATCTGTTGCTGTTTGAAGCCAAGTAGCTGTACTTGCACGGTGTGAAGCTGTTTTCCATCAGTATTGACTAGTTCTGTGCTATGGCTGCACAGTTCTCAGGTGACTCGGGCAGGATTGGTATTTGTCCTGTGCACAGGTAGGATGAGCTCGTATCTGCATTATGCACGTAGTCTTCTTACCCGTAACCATAAACTAAGCAGTCCACTAAGTTCTTCTGTGAGGACATTTATCAAAGCACACGTTCAACGGTAAAATGTAATTCCTCCCTTACATTATCCATGCTGACGAGAGCGGTAACTGCTGGCCCCAGACGGGACTCGGTAGGAAGGCGGCTGTCAGCAGAGCAGCAAGACAAAAACATTTAGCAGAATGCTCAGAAACGCTTTAATGGAAATTTTCATCTCTTTCCCTATTTATCTATCTATCGGTAGGAGAATTAGTAGCCTCTAAAAACAAACAAAAGAAGAAAAGAGAAAAACCAAAGACAGACCGCATCAAGGAGACAGAGGAATCCATGATGCAGTCTGGCAGTGAAGCTTAGTGCTACCTGTGCTGTGTCCCCTGCGGATAAACAGAAGGCTTCATGTTCCAGAATGGTAAATTTAGCATCTTTCACACGCACTAAATTCACTTAATTAAAAGTCTCTATTTCACAGTTACCAACAGAGTACTGTTTGTGTGTGTCCTTACCCAGGTCTGCCCCGTTTATGGGCCCACGGAAGGGTCTCTTCAATGCAGATGTGTGATATATAAAATGCAACTGATACAGCAACCCTCCCCCACTTACATATTTTTCTTGAGATTCTCTAGACTATATTCATGAAAAATGATTTACAAAATACAAATAGATTTTGGCGTGGAGTAAGCTTAAATTGACTGCTTTCTATCAGGAATTAATATTAACCAGAGCTTGTCAGTTACTAAATATTTATTTTAGGAATACATACAGCCTCTGCTTTCATGTAGGTTAAGCTGTAATCTTTGGCTTGTCAGTTCCAGGATATAGCAGTGGATAAATCATGCACTCTTGAACTGATAGATGTCAGAGCCGTTGTATACAAATGGAGGGATATGTCAATGAACACCCTAGTTTAGGTTACATTTACTATAAACATTGACATTCCTTTGCAATGAGACCATTTGCTGGCTAAGCAGTCACAGCTTCACAGGATTTGATGCTTTTGTGCTCAATCAGGTTCTAATGATTTCAGATGTTTGCAATTAATGAACCATTAGATTAATTGGTTGAGTATGGAAAGACTGGTTTAAGAATTGGGTCAGAACCACAGACAAGCTATTACCTGAAGTGACAGCAATCACCAGAGGCAAAACAGTGAGAAATTGAATTAATGATTTTTCACTCTCTCTCTCACTTTTGGCAAAAATTAGAACTGGACCGGTGTTTAAACTGAGAGAATACTATAAGCATTAGGGGCAAAGGGTGAAAAAGAAACACCCTCATTGTTCCTCGTCTTTCTAAATGGAGGAGCTCAATCTTCTCCGCGCAGACTCTCCGTTGAATATAAAGAAGTTACCATATTTCTTTTGGATCATCCAAATCCCCCCCAAAAGCTTGCTTCCAAAGTCAATGTATAATATTAATTATGTACCACATTGGGCACCTTAGTAAGATGATTAAGTGTACTTCAGAACCACTGAAATAAATAAGCCTAGCATCAATATATGATCATGTAGGCTTGGTAGAAACCCCAGGGTAGCCATCCTTTAGATAGTGTACATAAGGACGTCTACTCCCAGTAGATCGCTGGTGCTTAAATTCCGACAGTGTGACAAGTTATCGCAATGAGGCGATGGCAGTTTAGCTGAATCTGTAATTTCAAAGAGTAAAATTAACCCTGGATGTACAATATACTTTTTTGGGCCATTTTCTTTCCAGGAAAGGGTATATTCTAATGAGGTTTTCTCGCATTTCATGATGCACAAGTTCAGAAATCAAGTGCATACATGGTGGCTGTCATTGCCTTGTGTGCACTTGACATGAGAGTATTGCTATGCTTTTATGCTTTTAGAGAAAAAGGAACAGAATGCAGCAACCCTATGCACTAGCTCACATGAACCTTGGCTTAAAGGAGGCAAGAACATGTTGCACATTAAAAATAACGGGCATGTGTTGTTTTCTTAATTCTGTTACGTGAATTCAGCATTACAGTTCACGTCTGGAATGGAAGCTAAATAGTAGGAGTGATCGTTTTCCTTCTCTTCCACTGACTCTCCATAGACTTCATCCATTTAAGTTGCAGAAAGTATTTCTTATCGTCAGTGTGTTCAGGATATGGCTTTAAATTACCTTGAATAAGTTATGTATCCCTTCATGGTGCAGTTTTATTCTTGGTATAATGAAGCAGTGAATAGACACTTCCTGAGATAAAATAAACAACTTTTTAGCTTTGTTATTATTCCACAAGGAAATGCAATTTTTCTGGATCTTCTTGTCCTTTTATTTCCCTAAATTCTGATTTTTTGCAAATAAACTGAAACATGCTGTGTGGTTTTTGATTTTTACAGGAAGTGACTTTGTTGCTGCTGAAGGAAAAAATAAATTTTGTGTTTAAGGCATTTTTAAAGTTAACTATGTATTTATATAAATTCCAAGTGCTCAACACAGATCTGCTGTTGAACATGAAAAGAAGCTCAGAACTTGCAATTTTTACAAATGAAACGTCCCACTGATTCCTGAATAATAGCTAGGATTACTGCCATAACTTTAGTGTCACATATTAAGACCCATTTCCATCTTTTTGCCTGTGCCCTATTTAGGTGATTAAAGTTGGGTGTATAAAATTTTCACATCTTTCCACCTGAATTTAAAAATTAACTCATCGTAAATAAATCTGGTAAAACAATCAGACACAAAGAACTTTTTAAGGTTTCACTATCTCACAATAAAACAGAGCCCACTGAGTCAATGGGAGACCTTTCACTAACATTAAAACAACACGTTAGTGACAACAGGAAACAAAGATACAGTATTTTCACACGGATAACCCATGGGATGTCTAAATAAAGGACGCCTGTGATTCAGAGTAAGTAGGTGTAGAACCGGGGCAACTTTGTTCCATAGTTCTCTATTCCCCAAGAGCTTTCCTGTACCTGACCCCAATATCTGCCCCACTTCTCTTATTTTTTTTTTTCCTCTGTATGAGGAATCCTCCACCAAAAGCTTCAGAAATTGCTGAAATCGGAGCCATATGTGAAGAAAAGTGGTTAACAGTCAAGAATGTACTAAATGTGACAGTACGGTAATCAACCTTAACAGGCACCAAACAGTTATGAGATATTTAAGACCTGCAAAGCAGCTCTTCCTTTCTACTGTTTTCTATTAATATATCATATTTATGAGACAGATAAGGCCAAAAAGAGTCAATGAGACCCCGTTGACTTGAACATAGACTGGAAGAGTCACCTAGGACAAATGTACAAATAATCCTATTTACCTGAGTATTCCCAATTAATATCAGTCAGATTACTCAAGTATATAAAATCTTACACAATAAGGATCACTTGACTGAATAAGAGCTTCTTGCTTATATCTAAAGTACAACACACATTCATTTCATGGAGCCGGGGGGGCAGGGGATGTTGGGAGGGGAGAAAGGCAAAACATCCAACAGATAGAATCTTATCCCTTATATGAAGAACAAAGGATATAAATGTGAATCATTAAAAGGCAAAACCAAAAACAAAACCTCTAAAGGCACTGTAAATAAACCCCTGTAATTATGCATCACAAAAAAGTCAACGGCAAATGGTTCAGTAATCTCATTACCAAGCTTACTAATAATCATTGCAATATTCTCCATCTCCCCTAAGATAATGAGCAGCACGGTGGATGTTGCAAAAATAAATAAATAAACATACAAGCAACAATTTCTCATCTAAATATTTAACAAAATGAATGGGCTTGCCTAAAGGTTTGAGATTGAGCCCTAGTGTAGCAAATTTTTAATTTGCACTATTTTCCTAGTGTTAAAGGGGGAGAAAGCTCAGCTCATCTGAGAATGGAGTTCAAACTAAACAACGCTTTCATGACAACATAAAAATAAAGAAATAAAACATTTTTAAATATTTCAATACTACAAAATTAGCCTAAGTTAAAGGCAACAATTAGTAAACAACTTTGTCATATTCAGAACAGTATCTTTCCCATTAACATTTCTATAGTTCCCCAATTACATTATAAATCAAAAGTAATACAAACAGACAATCTAATAATGAGAACACATAGACTGCATCAAAAATTAAGATACCAGCTTTTTCTTTACTCTTGGATCATTCTGTTAACTTGCCCTAGTTTACTTTCTTGGCAGCAGGAGTACAGTCAGAGACAGTGAATTTACACCTTGGTGAATAACTCCTGAAATTTGATCTGAAAATATTCTGAAAGGCTAACAACTTTTCTGCTAAACTGTAGGACATGGCATTTTAATTCCCCAAATGCTATCTTCTGCTACAGAGAGGGAAGCAACAGGGAAATCAAGTCATGAAGGGATCAAATGGTGTACCTGGGCACCGCACTACTGCCCCTTTTGGTAACCACCGCACTGCTTTTCTATGTTTTCCTTTCACCTTTGTGTTTCTGGCCTGCTGATACCTCCTCCTTCCCTGTCAGTGTGTGACTCTCAGGTGATACTACTTCTGGCTATGAAACGGGTCTTTCATAAGTGGATTGGAGTGATCCCAAATATTCCAGATTTTCTCCTGCAGAGGGACAAGAAGGGAAACAAACTGTACCCTCAACACCGAGTCCTGCAGAGACGCAGGGCGGGACCAGGAGAACTCATCACTTTGCTACATCTCTGAATTCGATGGCTTGGCATCCCAACTCAGCTCACTGCGCTTGCTCAGGATCTCTCAGCTCAGCTCCGCTGGTGTGTGGGGTTTTTTGG
>VYZM01010478.1:462515-476142 GCA_013398915.1 Dromas ardeola
TTTTTCTGATCTGCTACATTTCTGTCATATCCATTTACTACATTGGTGTCCTTTGACAAGGAAGAATTTTAAAAAAAACGACTGGAAATGGTTATGGCAGTTGTGAATGCAAGTGATACTACAAAAGAGGAAAGCAACTGACTCGGAAACAGAGAAGCAGAACAGGGGAAGAATCTTAGATAAAGGATAGGGATAAAATATGTCTTCATAGTTTTAAAGTGCATCAGCTCCATTAGAAAGAGGCTTGCACACAAGATGAAAGCACAAGGGTGTGGACAGGGAAGCACAAGGATGTTAAAATAAACACAATTAACTATCAGTGTTTATCTTAATGCACACACTTCTTAAAACATCTCTGCTGCTAATACAGAGATGAATTGTAAAGGCTAGAGAAGGAGATTAAATTATGTATTGTTCCTTTCACACTTTCTTCAGTTAAATAACATAATATTTTCAAGGTTACTGTTAAAATAACAGGGTTGTCCAGTGGAATTTATCCCCACTGGTGTTTGTGTACTGTATATATTTATACCACATGAGCAGCCCATAAATTCTCCTCATAAATGCTGTTATCTCCACCGCTAGCAGTTTCTCATTTTTATGGTAGTATAACTTTAAGGTGTGGTATATGTACCGTTATACCTCATTGCATACAGCTTCTGCTGCCCCATTAGGCTCTGATTCTGGGGGGGTGCAGAGCTCCTTGTCCTCCCTGACGTCATTTGGTTCTCCTCTTCTCCCCGTCCACACCGCAATAAAACAGCCCCATGAGCGTGGCCATCACGCAATAAACTACTGCTTCCAACTCAATCCACCCAGAACGCCCCAAGGTCTGCGCAGTTTCTGTCTGATCCCCATCTGACCACTGTTCGACACCCAATCTCCCCTCCTGGTCAGGACCTCCTCTTCCAGACCAAGAAAAAGAAAGAGATTTCCAAGAAAAGCACATCATGATCCCATTCTTTTAGAGGTGGCCAACCTGATTAACAGGAACACATTTTTCATTAAAAAAAAAAAAAGATAAATACACAGAGATAGATACAGATTATAGAAAAGTTGTTCAAAAGGTCATCTGAATTGGGAATTGCTTAGGGTATAGGACAAAGCTAAGGTATTTTTATAGGAGGAAAAAAGCCCATACACACAGTTGCAATAAACTCTTATAAGCAAAGGAAGCCCACCTTTGTATCGATCTGTCAGTGCATCCACACACACGCAAAATTATTAGTATCAGTGGAACACTGAATTTGCTTGCTGCTCACATCCATCTGTCCTGAAGTTTGGTGCTGCTAACTCCAGACTTCTGAATCTGAACTCAAATGTTGTTTTCTCCAATTTTCTTTCCTTTTATGACCTTTTTCTGTTGCTACCTTGATTTATGGTCATTTGTGTGATTGCATTGCTTTGCTTTATGGCAGTTTATGTCATTCTGGTCTTGTCATAAATGACTACCATAAAGTGAGGTAAAATATCATAAAACATTAGTGAGTCACTGATATTCAAGGTTCTTGAGTACAAGTGCTGACAGGTAGCAACCACAGAAGAACTGTGCCATTCGAGGGATGTATCATTATGAATACATGTGTGTACTGGGATCTGGATGAACAAATGCCACTATGACTTCGGTTGTCAGTGGAAACAATTTAAAAGGGCAACACTGAGTTATTTTTATAAGTTTAAAAGTCCTATATTCCTACAGTGATTTCTTTTACAGTAAAATGCTTGGGAAATGGAAGCAGATCTGTTCCCCTGTAAAATTTCTCATTGCATTTCATGTATACCCAAAAAGGCTATTTAGGAATTAGCTAGGACTGCTAATAACCTGTTTATAGAAATCAGATTACTTTTGTAGGATGATCATTCTTGCTTCTTTGTCCGTCTTTGTTCATGTCTGATTATTAGGACTGAGTTTTGTGCAATGCTTTGGTTTTGCTGCAGTTATTGGAAGGTATACATCCTTGAGCTGTCGCAGGCATGCTCAGAAATCCAAACCAGATTATTTTGATGTATTCTGCTTAAAGAAAAACACATTTTATCCAATAACCTAAGCACTTCTTATTCTTATTACCTTTTTAGCTAAGAGTATTCCAAAGCATTTTCTATTTTTCTCAGTTTAGAAAAATAAGGCATTGCAGTTATATACTTTCCAAATAAATATCAAAACAAAATACAAAAATCTTTTGCCCCGATGTTTGTATTATGAATCCTTTATGCATTAAGAATCAATAATCACTGTTTCCACTATAAATTCCTACTATCAGTTGCCGTTACCTTATAGGATAACTTAATTCTAGAATGAAAATGGGTATTTGCTGGATTTAAAACTGGAATGCATTACCATTAAGAAACATGGAGATAATAGTTCAGAAATTTATATTTGTTATTTGATCGTAAAAACATTGTTCAGATTTTTAAAGTGGCTTTTTTTACTTTCTAATATTATTGCAAAAATAAAAGACCTATCATCTCAAAATCTATTTAGTCTGTAGTGACATTCCATTATTTATTGAACTAGTTCTCTGGATACTTTGGGGGAGAAAATTGTTTTTAATGCAGGATTTTTTTTCCCTTTCTGTGAAAGACTGCACTTGTACAGCATTTTCATTATGTATATTGTTGCATCTAACCTCCAACACCGAGAGCTTTATTGAGTTCACCCACAAAGGAAAATATTAAAAATAAAACGTAGGTTTCCCCCAAATATGCCAGACTCAATTGCGTGTAATGCCAGACCTCTCCCATTTTGGAGGTGTGCAGTAGTTTCTTTGCTGCTTTTTAATGCAGTAACTTGAGATAGAACCACTCGATATCCTTGATACCCAGGGATCTGATTCCACTCTCCACCAATCTATTT
This sequence comes from Dromas ardeola, assembly GCA_013398915.1. Lineage (NCBI taxonomy): Eukaryota > Metazoa > Chordata > Aves > Charadriiformes > Dromadidae > Dromas > Dromas ardeola. The sequence continues at coordinate 465,370 of VYZM01010478.1, forward strand.
TATTCCAGTCTTAATGGTCTTGGCCTTTTACAAACACACTCAGCTTAGATTCACCGCTTCATTTCAATCCCTTTGTGCTGCCCAGGTAAGCAAGTCAATTTGACCGACTGAAAATCCCCTCTGGAAATGGAAGCCCATAGCACTGTAGAGGCTACGCAGTGCTGCCCAGCCCCCGTGCTAACCCCCCACCCACCAACGGTGCCCGGTGCTGCGCTGAAGATACTGTCACCGACAATGCTCTAGGTGTGTAGAAAAATATCGGAGACGAACTTCTGGCAGTGCCAGATGATGCAGAGTCTCTGCCAAATTCCCTCCACCTGCCACAATAACTCCATTTGGAGAGATTCCTAATTTGTGTAAGTGGGAGGGGAAGTAATACCTTCTGGTATTGCACATCAGAAAAGCACAAAAATTTTAACGTGAGGGTGGGGAAAAAGCAGAAAGGAAAATAAAGTGTCTTCAGCAGCCATACAGCTAGTGACTTGCAGGAATAAGAGATCAATCTGCTCTGTTTTTAATAGGTAAGACAAGGTAAATCTTATGGGAAGTATCCCACTGCAATCCTAAAGTTGGTAAAGGAGAACAGAGTAATAATATTTATCCCACCAACCAAATGACACGGGCGCTTGTATATCACCTGAAATTACATACTGCTTTTGGAAGGATATTCCACCCCCCCATCCCCCCCTGGCTCCCGCTATGTGACTTCCATGCTAGTCAATGCTGGAGATGTTGGAACACAAAAAAAGACACCCCCTTGGTACAAAACAGCAGCCAAGGGGACAGTTTCAAACGCCTTCCTACAGCTAATGCTCCCATGGGAAATTCTCTGAAAGAAGGTGCTGTATCCAATTTCATCTCTGCTGGGCGGAGAGAGTTCTTGCACAGTTATCACAGTACTTGGGACAATTAATTTCATTGACACTAGTGCTTATGAAACAGGGTTTGCGTCCTGTTCCCTCTGAATGCAAGGACAACGTTCCCGCTACCTTCAAGGATGACAGGATCAGGCCACCTGTCCTTAATACTTCAGAACTGCTTCCCTCAGCACCGGAGCTCCGTTACCCCCCCCGGTGCCGAGCAGCGCTACCGTGCTGATTGTTCTGCAGAGAACAGAAACCTGAAGCAAAATATCACCGCCAGCAAAACTGCAGAGGAAATTTATTTGCGTAGGTACGTTTTTTGGCACTGACTCCACACGTGAATACCTGGTAACGTCTGTGAAATAATCAATGTAATTTGGGCTTCTATGAGTTCAGGAATTACTGTTTCAGCATTGCATATAATCAACTTGTATCCGATGATCTCCAAATTACACGGGACATCTAAGGCGGATGATCAGAATTTACAATTCGAGGGCACTACCTGGGGACAAGACAATCCTTTCTTCAGAGCAGGCAGAATGGATGGGCAGCTTTAGCATAGGGCCCCCTTAGTATTTATTTATTTTAATTTTTTTTTTTAAACACTGAAAATATTACCTATTCTTTAAGAAACAAATGCATTCATCACTGCTGATTCCCAGGGGAATGTATGAACTAGTGTATCTATCTGAGTTGCTTAAGAAGAAAAATAGTTTTTGCTGTTAGTACTATGGGATATTTGGGTTTTCAATTAATGTAAAAAAGGATCTTTCCAAAGCTGCACTCCCTGCACAACAGAGGCACTTTACCCACAGCTCTACTTTGATAAGAAATATACCCAGGTTGGGTCCACTCATTCAACAGTTACAAAAACTGTTTCTGTTTCTATAATAATGGATATTCTCTGTCAAAAAGGATAGACTGGCATTTTCTTAGAGAGCAAGAAAACTCCTACTTAAAATAATGGTTGAAAACCAACATGCAACTTCCCTCCCCTCAACTTTCCCCAAAAGCTGACTGATTATTTGAAATATATTTTATTACCATCACCTTCCTCTAAGCACCATCTGAGCTGCAATGATGTGTACATGGGAATATCTAAAATTTTGCCCAGCAGTAATTGCTAATGAAGGGCAGTGGTTATTGTTTTCTTTTCTTGGTTGGTTGGGTTTTGTTTTGTTTTTTAAATACTGAGGATGAAAGATGATGAGTTGGGCAGTCAAGGTTTGTTGTCAGAATTACTGGAAATACGGAGTCCGTTGAACACATTCTCAAGCTTTTTGAAGAAAAAATACAGAGATATTTCAGTTCAACTGGCTTACAGTCCTTCACTTCTGCTTTCTTATCTTTGGAAAGTTAAAAGTCTCAATGGAACAAGGTTTAGTGAAAAGATGTTGTTCAGAAATTCAATTTTACAGAAAACATTCAATTTATGTACAAATTTGGAAATATCAGATGCTAGAATTTCCATTAGAATTAAAATGGTAAGACTCACCAAAACTATATTAATTTGAAATTTCTGGTTTGGGATTTTGCAAGACGATCACAATTTCGTCCTAGTAAATCAGCTAAGAAGTAATAAAGTAGCTTAAACAGGGTGCTGAAATCCCTTGATATAAACTAAGTGCAGAGCGAGAAAAAGGGCTTTGCATGAAAAATAAAGAGCACCATCTTTACCTGTGCAGTGATCTAGATCTAGCATGAAAAGAATAAATTAGAAAAGTCTTCTGTTTCTTTGCCTTGTTGTAATATGAAAGAGAATGCATGCTCACCCAAGCACGAAGAAGTCATTGGTTTAGCATTATGAGGACACTCTGCATGATCTATTCCAAGCTTCGTTACAATTATTGTGACTAAAGGCTGAGAAATTTAGCACAACTGAGACTAAGTGATAAATAATGCTTAAGCATATCTACTTCTTGCATTAAGGAGACAGACTAAAGAGTTAATAATGCCTCCGATCATCTTTTAATAGCCTCTAGATGCTTTCACACAATAAATAGATCTGTTGTGAAAATACTTTGGAACACGCAGCGAAATACCACATGCATTGTGCCCTTTAAAATGCTTTAAATAGCACAATTATAGATTTAAAGATTGTAATTGATTTGAATTGGTGGTGGAATGTAAAATTTTATATGATGCATGAAACCTCTTAAGGCTTTAAAACTGTAATTATCTTTGTCAGTCTCATATTGCACCCCAAAGCTTTTCTTTTAATTATTTAGACATTATAGAAAATAAATGAAATGTTCATATGGATTGCCAAACGAAATGCAAAGAGAAAAACCATATGGCGCTGCACCTTTAGGAAGAAGAGCTAGTGTCAGGGTTTGCCTGAACTCTGAATTCCCAAGCCCCAGAAAGCTGAGCAGTAAATAATGAGTAGGTATGCCCTATATTAATGATGCTCACACTTGTTTAAATGCATTGCTTCGTATATACTAGTCTGAAACCTCAGCAGATACTCTCTGCATACAACAAACCTTTGCTGCTTGTTTACATTGGAAAAGTGCAGCCATGGGTATCCAAATCAGAGATAAGACTTTAGTCAGGAATTTAGAGAAGCTTCTCAATGTCAGAGAAACTAATTAATTATTCACTTCTATATTGGCAAAGAATACATGGCAGATTTCAAGCATCTATCACATTTATACATGAAACAGCCATCAGATACTAAGACCTACAAAATATATCTTGTCCCTGCTTAGTTATGGCAACTCTGTCATGTAGTTGTTTATATTTGAGGTTGGAGAACTCTGCCCTGCCACACACATGTGTCTCTCCTCTTTCAAAGGATTCCGCAAAATTCACAACAGTCTGAATACATCCAAAACTCAAAACAAAATTCAGGCGCAGAAGCAAAGAAGTCCTGGTCGGAGGAAAGCACAGCACCAATTCCAAGACCCAAGAGCTAATGCACAATGGAGTCAAAACCAAACTCGTGTTATAGGGTTAATCACTGATTCTCACGATACGAGACTTTGATACTGTTTGAAGCCTCTAGACATTATTTAATACCAAAACAAAACCAACGTATAAGTAGCTAGAAAGAAGAACATTAACTCAAGAAAGATTATTTTGGTTTATCTGACCCATATTTGGAAACTTAAGGCAATTTAACGTAGCACAGCTCCCTGCAGTAAATGAACAAGGAAAAATCTTCTCAAATCTGTTTATATTCCTGCAGATGTCAATGCTGATACCATTGCACAAACAATGAAATAAACAATTAAGATGTTCTTTTAACTTCTGCTGCTTTAGAAATCCAGTGAAGAAAAAACCACAGTGAATCAATGAACTAAAAATGGACAGGGTCGCTAGGAAAAGAGATTGTATTTTCCAGCTAAGAGGATATTACCAACAATAGGTAGTTAAAAATGGAATTAACAACTAATAAAAGTAGCGGAGCATATCTTTTTAAAGACCAATTTGGAAGGCCTTCCATTAAAACAACAACTTTAGCCACAAACCTCCAGGTAATGCAATGAATAGTAATATTTGTGGGCTTGGGAGGGCCAATTACCTTTGACTCCGTATTTATGAGTTCCCATTCCCGATGGGACAGGTACCAGAGTTTATTCTGGTGACGTGTGTTTCACAGAAAGTTATGCATCAAAGTAAACCCTTGATATATAATCTGACATTTTTTCCCAAATTGACAGAGGAAATGTGGCACATTTAACAGTCATTATGACCTCAGCGAAAGGACAGACACGTTCAGGCTGTTGGGAAACAGCATCATTATAGCAGCAGAAAGATCAGCAATTAGTATGAGGTGAGAATGATTTGCTACAGAAATACCGTTTATGTCTTTGAATTTTTAAGGTATTACAGAAAAACACTGATACTCATAATACGTGGTTGGCACAAATAAGGTAATGCGTAATATGTCAAGGGCTTTTTTTTTTTTTAGAGGGCATATGGAAAATAATGTAGAAAGTTGTGTTTTCATAACCCCACATGGAGTGGCATTATGTTTGTATTTTCATGGGAAGCAACCAGTAGCTGAGAAAATGAAACTATTCTGATCATTTGAGAGAAAAAGAAAATTAATGCCAATGACATTGACCAGATTGCAAAGTACATTTATTGATTATTTTAATTTTCTTTCTTGACACACAGTTAAACTCCTGTTGGCTGAGGCTGCAAGGTAAGCTAAAGGTTCTTTCTCTTTTTCTTTGTCTTTTTTTTTTTTTTTTAAACAGCACAGTTGCAGAGTGAATGGGAATCCTGTAAAAGGTTATGCTACAGTATAAAAACTGAGATACTAAAGATCAGTGTGTGTAAGACAACACAAGACAATAACAAACAGAGCACAAGCATGCGCATACACATGAGCACGTGAAACAGTAGAAAAAATTCTGTGTTTGGGGAAGAAGACTGGCAAACAAGGAATGTAAATTAAAAAAAGATAAAAACATGCCATTCTCACTGATTATATGCTCTAAACTTGATAAAAGCGCGTGTTAAATTAAAAAAAAAAAAAGAAGTCATGAAAATATGTTAGCAGAACACCATGTAAAAGCTTAGGGGAGACCGGTGAGATGGAAGAGGTGTGCTTCTCTGCTGATTCTGTTCACTACATTACTATTGCCCTCATCTAACAGGAATCCTTGGTCTGTTTATGCACATAGTGAACTGATGTTTTTTTTTTTCCCCCTACAGATAAAGTTCATGAACAGTAAAGCTCTTATTCGGAACTGATTCTGGCACTTAAGCTACTATAGCTAAAGCTAGAACAGAGACACCTAAGTATACAATATGCTGCAGAGAACGAAGATACTCAAGTGAAGAAATTCCACCGGAGGGCCAAACTTTTTCTCATATAAAATGGTGTGAATCGGAACTAACTTAAGTCAGTGAAGTCAAGTTAACTTGCATCCTTGCAACAGAATTTGGCCCTTAGGTATCATTTCTGCTTTGCCCCATATACCACAGAGGTACTCTGTATCCTGAGTTAATAGAGCTTAACGGCTGCATTGCTAGCTGGAAGGATAGGTTTTAAAACCAATATGCAAGGATCTGAATACAGACTATCACGTTTTCATTTTATAGATTGGTAAGCAGAGATAAGAAATAAATTTCAAACAGTATCTAATGGACTTGAACAGTTGGGTGTTTCAGTCTCACAGTTTGCAATGCTGGACCTACTTTAGGTATTGCCAAGCACGTGCAAACCACAGGGACCCCACGGGCTGAGGCTGTGGAAAGTCCAGAACTTTGGAAAACCAGGTATCAAAGACAAAGTGGTTAAAAGCAAAACAGATTTCTAATAATAGGGAGTTCAACCTGAGTACGAAATGAGCAAGGCAAGCACAGCCTTTTAGTGGTACGTCTAATAAGGTACTTGCTATGGGAAAAGAAAAAAAAAATATCATTTTCAGCCTCTTTTGGATTTAAACATGTAGTCAAGGATTTCAGAAAAAATCTCCTGCAGCAGTTGCCTGCTATTTTCTTCTACCCCCTACCATACTGTCATCCTGTTCTGAGTGCTGCACATGATTTACCAGATCCTACCTGTCTAAATGATGAAAATGAGAAAGCTTTTACCAAGTATGTATATCATAGAAATGTAACTATTACATACATTGCACTGAATGTTTTTTATCTGGCTAAATACAGTAAGACCATTAATATGAATACTAAGTACAGGAGTCCTCTTAAAAACCCACAAGATGAATAACAAATCATAATACTGGCAAAGCCAAAAACACCCTTGTAAACCATTCTTTTTCAGAAGCCTTTGAAGATACTAGTGGGTATTTGATAGTTGATATAAAGTCCAGCATGAACAAGATCTCTGGGGTTGTGGAATAATGTATTACGGACAGTAAAGGAAACCCCACTGTTTAAAAGTAGCCTGGAAAATAAACTCTAGAAAATATATGGTAAGAAACAACCCGCACTAGCATGGTGGGTGCATAGGTAAAACCTGAAACGTCTCTCTTTTTTTTTTTTTCCCCCTAAATAGTATATATCTTAAATCTTGGCCTCATTAAAATGAAAGGGAGTTTTACCATTTATTTAATCAAGGCCAGGAGTTAATTCTATAATTTAGGGTTGTGCTAGTGAAAGAGCTTGGTAACCCAGCTGACTTCAAAGAAGAAATGTGTTTTTACAAGTTATAACTAATTTTAACTAAATATTTTAGAGGAATGTTTTGAAAGCATTTGCAATGTCTATCAGCTGCCACCGATGTCTGCAAAGAAGCTGAACTTCCTGTAATTTGCCTTCCAAGTTTTCTACCTTTTTCGTGAATTCATACATGAACTGAAAGAAAATGCTATTCAGCCTTTCAAATGACTGAAATTATCGAGTTCCGTATGATCTAGGCTCTGGTGTTGAAGGAAAAGAAAGACTGGATCAAGCATGATAAAATATCTGTTGAAAAGGTGAAAGTCAGGACAACAGAGCAAAAGATGTTTTTTAAGAATCCTGCAAAGCGTGACATAGATGCACCTCAGCATTCATTATCATAAAATTCACATTATCACTAGGAAATAATGTTAATGCCATCCTGCAGTATGGTAAAAGTTTATGCTTTCCGGGTAGGGAAAAGAGGCCTTATTACTTGTGTAAGAAAACAACATTTCAAGCAAAATTACAATACACTGTTTCGCTTTGTTTCCTAGCAGGAAAATGGGCTACATTCTCATTCTAGATGAAGGATTTACATGCAGGTAAAATTTGGAAGAAGCAAACAGAAATGTATTTGCAAATACCTTACCATAAGCATTTACATGAAAAAAAGTATGTTTTGTATATGTAAATAAAAATTTTGCAAATGCCGCTGTTTCAGATGTGTTATAGATGTATCTTCACTGGTGCAACAAAAGGAGGTTAAAATTAGCCCTATGCAGGGTTATCAATTTGATATTTTTAAATTGGAATGCAGAATAAGATTTTATTTCTCAGTACTTAAACTACAGGGACTCTTTACTGCCCTGGCAGTATAGTTGGTACCGATAATACCAATTAGAATTAAGTAAGAAAACTGCTGAAGGGAGAGCCTATCACAGCAGGTGTTATGACCTGACCTCCACCAGCCCTGATGGGCTGGCACAGCCTGACACCAAAGGTGACATAAAATCTCCCACTGTCGTTAAGAACCAACCAAGAGTTCTGCTCTTTTTTTTTTTTTTTTAAGAGCCTATTTGAACGTATTTGAGTGCTAGCTTTTCAATACATGTAATTTAAGCAGGTGCGCCATTGGCTAGTCCGTGTTTGTTTTTGGTGGCTTATTTGGCATGAGAGTACTGTGACCAAACAATTCCCAAATAACCTTTCCCAGCTTATTATAGAAACCTAAATTATTTTATTCAATCTGTTGTTCAACCTCCTGTCCACAGGCCAAATTTCCTCTTCAAAAGGGCTGGTAAAGGATGGTGTCTTGTTGTCCCTTTTAAGAATACGAATGTTGGACAAAGAGACCAATTCTAAATTTAGCTATATATTTGGCACGCAACACCCATCTCTCTTCTCTTTCTTTACCTGCCTGTTTTTCAATCTACATCGGGAACAGAAACTCCCCTAGATTGCAGACCCATGCACTTCACAGCAAGCACTCCTTACAAAACATTATTTTGACTATATTTATCACTTCTATGTTAAAACTCCTCCAAGGAAGAAACAACTGGCCTAAAAGTTTGTGGCTTATTCACTGTACCACCAGTGACCCCGGCTCATCTATTACACTGCCATAAGAAGAATCAGACTCCAAACCCATTTGTCTGCTTTAATACTAGGTCTTTTAGGTTGCAAATGGAACAGATTTTTATTTAAACCCCCATCTAAGAGTGTCATTATCCACAAATCTGCTCATAAATGTTTTGGCAACTGACAAAAAAAATTAACTTCAGAAGAGGAAGCCATTAGGATGAAAACATTTCAAATCATGTCATTCATCAGATCTCTGCTCATCCAACAAAACTTGCTTTTGTTACAGGCAATTGTGGTGCTTAATCTCTGTACTTTTCAGCAACACATTTTTCTGATTAAAAAAACATAATCATACTGGCAGTAGTTAGAGATGGAAAAGACCTATTAGTTCACTAAGCCTAGCTCCCTTCCATAGCAAGATATAATCCCTGGCAGGAAGTATTTCAGATAGTAAATTGATCCAGAGCTTAGTTTTAGCCAAGGGACTGAATATGGAAATCCGTATGCAGGTGTCACAACACTTTGAATTTAAAAAGCCAAAATGGCTGCTCTTTTTTTTTTTTTTTTTTTTAATTCATTCATACAGTCTTCCCCCTTTTCTGATCTGTGTAATTGCAGACCGCGCAACTGAGGTTCAGTAGTGGGAACATTCCGCGGTGGGAAACAGTGGGGGAAACCCCACGCCAGGTCTGCGACCGGGAGCGACGTAGCAGTGCATCCCTAAAGCTGCGCACAAGCCAACTTCCATCGGGATCTTCTGTGCTCCTGCCTGTGCCACAGGTGGGGACGAGCCTGGGGGGACCAGGGCAGAGGTGCCTCCTGGAGCGCGTCCCCCCAACCCGACCTCCCCGTCATCCCCAGTGGGGCCAGAGAAGAGAGTGCTGGAAGCCGTCAGGGATATCTGATGGATGCTGAGACGCAGCACGCAGATGGGAGAGCAAAATGGCAGAGAGAAAGGGGAGGGACCAAGTTCCTTCCAACAGAGCTACTGTGTGGTACGACAGCAGGTGAAAGACTCGTGGGGAGTGCTTTGCTGGAGATTGAAGGCGATACTGATACTTTACATAGGTTCATTCTCAATCCTTGCTCCTCTCCCATGGTTTCGTAAAGGCATTGCATACAAATTATGCATACAAATACTTAAAGGGTGGGTGTCAGGAGGATGGGGCCAGGCTCTTTTCAATGGTGCCCGGCAACAGGACAAGAGGTAATGGGTACAAACTTGAGTGTAGGAAGTTCCATCTCAACATGAGGAGGAACTTCTTTACTTTGAAGGTGGCAGAGCACTGGAACAGGCTGCCCAGAGAGGTGGTGGAGTCTCCATCTCTGGAGACATTCAAAACCCACCTGGACGCGTTCCTGTGCAACCTGCTCTAAGGTGACCCTGCTCTGGCAGGGGGGTTGGACTAGATGATCTCCAGAGGTCCCTTCCAACCCTATGATTCTATGATTGTTTGCTTTGATCTGTAGAGGATTCCTTTTTCTAGCCCCACCCTGCTCCATGCAAAAAAAACAAAACAACCCCAGGTAGATGCTATCAAGCACCCAGGTCGTGACTGACTTCCTCTCTGTTTGCTTCCTCTAACTATGTCACGGTTACAGACACATCATCCGTCCCCGCCGCACGCAGCACGGAGCTACTGGAGAAAGAGACAATAAAATACCCTGCTGCTACCAAAACATCAGCAGCAGCTCAGCTGAACTAGAGAGGGGGGTGGAGACGAAATCTTCTTTTAATTACATTTAGAACTGAAAAATTAAAGAGGGAAAAATAAAGAAAATCCCTTTTGCTCGGAATCCTGATAGTCAAAGAAATTTATAAGGAGGCTATTCTTCTAGTCGCCTCCATCGCAGTAAATCCATCAGCAATGAAAGACTGTTCATGACCTCCACTCACCCTTTTTAGTTTAGGCATCTCCTTGTGGATATGCTCCTTTAAACATCTACAAGAGCTTCCTCTTCACCTTAACATTCTTATATAATGGTTTCTGTACAATTAAGGAATTATGAAGGCCCACATGAATGTGTTACTGTAAAATTTATTGCCCATATATATCAATACCACTCAAAAGTTTTAGCCTTAAGTTTCATTCTAAATACATCACTATTTCCGTATAGCTAGTACAGACATTTAAATATTGCTTACGGACAATAAAAATGTCTTAAAAAAACCCCAAACCACAACAAAAACTCAAGGAAACTGAAAACCCCCAAACTTTGAAGCCCACCTACAGATTAAAAAAAAAAA
>VYZM01010478.1:476201-531571 GCA_013398915.1 Dromas ardeola
CTATTTTAAAGTTTCATTAGAGGATTATTACATAATAATATACACTCCTGCTAAGTGAAAGTTAGCGGTATTCATTTTAACAGATACAGTGCAAATAAACTAGAACCTGACTCTTCCTCTCTGCCACCCACATCTTATTTCAAAGTTTACCTCCTCCAGCTTCTTTGTTTTCTGGATGGAAACAGAAGACAAAGAATTTAGCCTAACAACTTCTTGCATACAGGTGTCCCCCTCACAGGACATCACTGAATTCAATAAGTCTTTCAAAAAGTGGGGGCATTTGTCCCTGCATACTAATCTACAGAATTAGAGAAAAATCTGTCAGCCTCTGAAATAAATAGAAAGACTCCCATTGACTTCAGTGGACGTTGGTTCAGATGTCAGATATTACAGGAAAAATACAAGGTAGTTTTATGAGCCCAAATGATTCGTTCAGCCAAAAAATGTTTAAAATTCAGTGCTATGAAATTTGTTACATTTTTAAATTATATAGCAAATAGAGAGGAGTTTTCTTTTAGGTTCTAAAACCTGTTTAAAGTGTTTTATAATTTAATAATATAATTATTAGAAGAAAAAGATGATGTGATATTAATATATCTACCTAGCTATATGTTTTTAATTTTGAGAATTGCAATTAGAAATGGAAAGATGGAAATTTAACAGCTATATTGAAGATGATCAGAAGAGTTCTTTCCATAAAGGTTAACAACAGATAATTACTTTCTCAGGAAATCACTAAAATGACATGATTTTTCTGCTTTGTTTTCACTGAAGTTTTATGATGCTCCCTTCTTGCCACTTAGCAATGAAACAAATGAGGTTAGATGGCAAAGATTATGAAAGAAATTAGCAATAATGAGTCCAGTAACTAAAAACATTAGTAGAGAAAATTGAGTTGACCTTACTTTTATAATTATTCATTTTCTTAATTGTTTTTTTTCTGGAATAATTGGAATGAAATTAAATAATACAAAGTACCACCCTCACATGTGATCATGGATTTGGCATAGATTAATAACTTTCCCAAATACACAATGCATTGCCCATTCTAGGGGTCACCTCCGGGCAAATACCTGTTCTGAGCTATGACCTAGCTACAGATACTCTGCGATAGCGATTCTTTCTCTTCTAACCCTTCACTTCAGGATTAATACACACTTGCTTCCCACCAGCCATCAAAAGCTTGTAAAGTTTAAGAAGTTATACATGTAGTCGCCAATCAGGAGATAGGGAAGTGGATTTAAATGATAACCACTATAGTATCTTCCCAGTTCTGCAGCCAGCTCCAAAGTAACATGTTTCTTGGTCGATTCTTTTGATCTACCTCAATGGAGCAAAGTGGAAGTCTACAGAATTACTGCTGCTACTGAGTGCACTCCTTAGGCAAACGTGGGGAGTGTCTTCCTCTCCTTCGGGCAAATAACAAACATCTGTCCCACAGCAGTGGAAATACTGAAGGCGAGCGAGTGCTACCCTACGCCCGCTGATGTTTGCAGAATCCATTCCTGTGTTATCAAGTGAAACAGTACGATTAGTTCAGTCAGGTAATAAAAGATAAAAACTGAATACTTCTCAAGTTCAGGGTTACAGCCCTCAATATTTATACAGCGGACAACTTTGACGTCGCAAAGCTCTATCTAAACGCTCTGCGATATGCAATCCCTCCCACCTTGTGCGCATTTCTTTTCAGAGCGGCATTCCCTGAGAGGAATATCAGACCACCCACAATTCCATGGCACAAAAATTTGTAATGAAGGGAACAAGGGCTTTTGTGAAATGGACTAAAATCTTGTGGGATATTAAAATGCTGAAAGCAAAACTTAAGGTAACCTCCCCTTCACAACTGTATGAATCTCTTCATTCTCCCCTTTGTTCTTTAGCTTCATCCATCTTCGAAACACAGTACTTTACACATGACAAATATTAAGAAATTAAGGTCTCTCAATACTCATATAAAGCAAAGAAGCATTATTATTATTATCACTGCCTTGTAAATAGGAACCCGGAGTACAGCAGCTGAATGACGTACCCTCAGGTTACGCACAAATCTATGACTGAGCGAGAAATCAAAGCTACAGCTCCCAGATCTATCCTTTAGCTACAGGAAAGCCCCAAACCAAGTCAAAGGGGTTTAAGGGCTTTTTCAAGTGAATGGATCAGACCTCAAGCCGACCTGGTTCAAATCTCAAGATGGTACACAGGCTTGTGGAAGTTGCCTTGGGTGTGCGTTTTTTTTCCCGAATTTTACTGGGAACTTCAGTGTTGATGCAGATTCAGCATCAACAAAGCGAATCCCAACACACTTCTGTGAATCAAGTGCCAAACAGTTTCATACAGTTCTTGTTCTGTGTTTAAATTCAATTTAAAAAGTAGTACTAACAGGTAAAATGATTGCTGCTGAGCCAAGATACGTCGTGCGTTTAGTTTGATACATTACCTCGTACTAAGTTTCAAATGGGGAGATGGGAATTAGTGGACTCCCTCTCCAATTATTAATTCTGCAGAAACACACAGAGCTCAGCAAAGGGACATAGTCCCAAGCTTGCCATAGACAAACAAACTGAACAGTTCAGAGGATATGAAGGTAAAAAGTGGCCTTCTGCATGCTCGCTTTCCACTACGCTCTCAGGTTATTTCCTTTGTCAACAGACCTAAAAAACGATTATTTTTTTTTAAGCTAACTACACAGCATAAAGAACAATACCTAGTTTACACTGACATAACTTGTAGCATAATTTGTATAAAATAATGAAACCAGCACCCCATTGCACAAACGTGCCACTCATCTGTACCCGGCCCAGAAGATCCTGAAATGATACACCAAAGTAGTACCCAGGTGCCCTGGAACACGCTGCGCCTCCAGGCTCCATCCGAGCTGCGGTGCAGCAGCTCTTACCTGGTCCCCACGTGCGCTGCGGCGGGGACAGGCAAAGCAAGCCCAGAATTCAGTGCATCAAAGCACCCTGCTCACTTTCCTTCTGACATCTAAAAGATGTGTCCGAGTAACTTGTCCTAGGCCCCTTCAGTAGTGACTGAAGAGATGTAGGTGCTTAAAATGGAAAAGACACCTCTTCCAAAATGTCCATTTCAAACCAGATATTGGAATTCCCCTGCTTATGCATTTACTTAGGGGCAGCGGGTAACCTGGGAACAGTAACCTTTCCAGCCTGTATCCACAAACCAAACCAAACCAAACCAAAGACGCGACGCCACCCCTTCGACTCCCCAAATTAAAAAGACAAAAAAAACCCCAACTCAGTTTAAAAAAAAAAGTTTTCATTTTCTAATAAGGTCTTAATTGTAAAATTGTGTACACCCTTTATCCATGTATGTAATTCCAAGGGCAGTCCTTGATCTTTCTGTGGCTATTCCCTATCATGTATTTATAATTACACAGAAATTTAACAAATATAAACCGGCTTATTTAAACAAGGCATTACATGCTGCCTGCTGATAACAGACCAATAAAATCTTATTCAGAATGTGTCATTAAAGTTGTATTTGTCCATTCCTATTTATTATAATAAAAAAAGAAAAGGAAAAAAAATGCATTTGAGTCACATTTCCTGTGAGTTCATCATACCCTGGCACATAACATTTGTGAATTTTATTCAATTCATTTAAAATGATTTCTAACACACAGGCAGCAAGTTAAGGACTGCAAGGAATTCAAATGATCACCAGGCATGCAAGATTTCTCAAGAGACAGCTTTCAAACCGCAAGTGAGGTATATTTTCCTTTAGGAATTGTATATAAAAAAAATTAGATCTAATGACTACATATTTCTCAAAAGAAGACAGGCTTACTCATGTTGTGAAATCAATTGACTCACATACTCTTAAAAGGGCAGGTACTGTTCTCTACACAAATTCAATCTGAGATGGGCCAAACTACAGCAGTTCAACGCATTTCACTGGCTTTAAGCCTAGCAGGACTAGAAGCAGGAGAACTGTTTTTTACTGGCTCAGACCTCCCCGTGACATATTTAGCATGTCCCCCCCCACCCCCCATTTTCTCCCTCACACCAGTGTTCCATCCTGTGACTTTCCTGGCACAGGACGGCGCAGAGCCCACAGAGCTGCTCCCATCATCTCTGCACAAACAGTGGGAAGGAAGGAGGAAGAGGAGAACCCAAGCGTGCTTCTGCACACCAGCTGCAGCCGCAGACCGACGTACTGCACTGAAGAGTGCTGGCAAGGCTGAAACAGTTCTTGAAAAATACAGTGAATCCTTCAGATTTTTAAAATAGTATTTTATGCCCATTCACATTTGCTCAATACATGACTTCCTAATTGCCTCCCCTCCTCCATACTATCTCCCTTGTGGTTCCGCTTTCTAAATTTCATAGTTTTCTTCCCTTGCTGGCTGACTTCGCTTTCTACTGCTCCCATCAGCAGCTCCACCTACTTTTCTACCCCTCTACATTCTTCCCTAAATCACAAATCCAGGTCTCATAAATTCACTCACTCTGCTTCTTCTTCACACCTAATGACATTAATTTCCTTTAACCATTTCTCCTTCCCCAGCAGCACTACACTCTTGCCCAATTCCACTCATCAACACATTGGTCATTCCACTTGCCATTATTCTTTAATGTTCTTTCTAGTCATAATTTCAGTGGTTCCCTCCTCCCCCCTCAGCATTACGTTTACAACTTTTAACACTCAGTGTATAAGAGAATTGCTGTTATGTGGGGGTTGTAAAAGAAGTTGAAGAGAACAGATATCACTGTTTTTGTTCTAGTAAATCAGAATTAGCCTGCAAGCTTTATTATCTGGGATGACAATTAACCTTTTATTAATCAGCCTTTACAAGGAACGTATCTTAATTTTCCAAATGAAGGAAAACGCTTCACTCAGTCCCCAGATTTGATTTACAACCAGTAACACTGTGGACTCAACAAACAGAGATTGCTGACTACTGAGAACAATGAACTTGTTAGTTAACAGAATTAACAGTGCGTTGTTTAACTATAATGACAGCAATAAAACAGGAGATGTGAAGTTGATACAGTCACAACTGAATCGTAATGGATGAGATATTTACGGCAAAGCTGTTAAAACATTGAATAAAATATGGGAAGAGCAAAAGCAGATGTGATTTTATTCTTCAGAGTTGAAGCTTGTAAAGTATGAGATAGCATGAGTAATAATCACAGGTTCTAGTTCACAATGCATTAATAAATATTGATATGATGCCAGCGCTGAAACTTTCCAGATACCGAAATAAAGTGAGAAATCATGCTCTTGCATTATGTATTGCTAAGTTTAAATTTTACGGCACACATGGCGATATATTCATTATGATATTACACACCCCCCTACACTATCTCACACACACACACCTCTCTTTATTTAGGACCTGAACAAGCATTCAATTTGCCAGTCACCAGTGTTACAGCCCCCACTGCTGCAGGTACATCCCCCATAGCAGAACTGACAGCATGGATCATATAAGAACTCTTTATCTATTTTAGCGCAGAATTATCCACCCAGGCTTCAGTGGTTTGGGAGGAGAGTTTGGGCAGATCCGGCTAACTTGGCTCTGCAGCCTGTCAGGCGTCGCTGATGGGGCTCCCTCTGACGGTGGGATTCCAGGGGAAAAGGGCTGATGAGCTACCCCGGGTAGTGACACTGCCAGCTCCTCCAGCCAAACCCTAAAAGCATCACCTTCCATGATCTTACGCAGCTACTGATCACACATTTCTAGCTACAAAAATGATCACGACCTGATCAGACACCAGGTTTTCTGGCTGCAGTTTCATACACAAGTTAGGATAGTGTGAAACCAATATAAAGCTAACCAGGAAAAAAGATTTACTGTGAATCTGAATCGGTTTCCTTCATACCTGCTCAGACACATTTGTGCTGGCATGGCCACACTGCCAGCTAATGCGTGTTTGCATACATAAAACACTTCACAAGTCTGTACACACCTTTTTGTTTTGTTTTACTTAAAATACATTAATCACCCTGACTACTTCTGCATGACAAAACAACATTTTCTTCTTCCCACTGATTCCAACAAAGCTACTTGCTCTCCTTCCTCCCCTTCATTCTCAGAGAACACGACTGTGCTACAGCAAGTTTGCATCCCAAAAGGATATCACCTCTGCACGTTCTTCCCTTGAGTTCAGCCTACAGCAAGAGAAGGCTAAACAAATTACCTGATATTGGACATCACGTAGTGTACAAACACAGAACACTGAAACTCTCCACTCTGATTTGTGCCCTGAAAGTGGATGGCAAACATTTACTACTGTGTGTGCCATCATCTCTATGAAATTGCATAATTACATATTATTTTATTATTTTTCTAGAAATTTCCAGTCTGAACTCTTGGGAAAGGGGAGATATATATCTATTTATCTCCATCCATTCTTCACCAGAATGGATATAATTTCCCTGTGACTTACTACTGTACGCTGTTCTTCATTAATCATCAATCCAAATCTCAAAAGGAAGAAACATAACACCAAACCTCACTCCCTTGAATTAAAATCTCTCTCAATGGATATCTTTTTCTGATTTCAAACCACGAAGCAGATTTACGCTGGAACAACTTGATTTGGCTGGTCAGATATAAGGCACTGTATACTGCTCAGGAAGAGCTAACAGTTTACATCTGGTCTGGGACTCTCCTGCAGTTATAATCAGCCTAATTTAAAAGGTGGGGGAGGAAGAATGGAATGAACCTCCAAAGAGAGCTCCCTTCTGAATTCCGTACTATTTAATGTAATGTGTTCTATACACGTCTGTTGTTCCTACAGGGTGGGGCCATCAGATATGGGCTCTGAAAACAGCTCTGCAGCAGAATTCCCCAGATTTTGATTTCGTGCTTTTCGGTTTCTACATAATTCCTATCTTCAGGACATGGCTCCCTACTACAACATTTTTGTGTGGTTTATATTATCTCAAAACAATTTTGGGACAAGGCTGAGGAGGTCACATTGGCATGGTCCCACGCACCTAGAACCCCCAGACACCTAGAACTCCCCACCCCCTTTATCTTGTCAGGAATTCAAGATTCCCAGTTCAGATAGGAGCCTGTAGTTACAGTCACACCACTAAGCTGTTGGCATTTGTCACCTCTCAGACCTGCTCCTCAAGCTCAAGAGATGGTGGTTTGAGCATATGTCACTCTCTCTGTGACAATGCCGGCATTTCTTCATCTGAGTATCCTGCCTAACCCCGGCCAGAAATTATCTCCTGGGGTAGATGTTAGCTCTTAGTTGCAAATCTTTCTGTGATGAAGGCCCCTTTAAAATTCAATGTAGTTGCTACTAATTTTTAACCTTTCCAGAGGTTATAATTCCACAGCCCTGGCAGGGCAGCCTGCTCCAAATCAAAAAGTGTTCCTTTCACCAGTCACGAGGCCTGGAAAGACGACCTTCAGAGTGGAAATCTCCTGTCCCGAGACTGGGGTCTCACGGCACATGACTGCTCTTGGGTCCCAGATAGGTGGGATTTTCTCTTCCCTGCCTTCTGCCGCAACCTGCAATGCTCTAAGCTCATTCTCTATATGTTTGTGATGATGAAGTTCTTTTACAACAGAGGTCGCAAGCCTTTCAGGAAGGATTGTTCTTTACTCTTTGCAGAGCATAGGATGACTAAGCACCTGTACTGACGAAGGTCTGGATGTTTCTCAGAGCACAATTAATAAAAATTTCCCAATCAGATAGCATCTTGACTCAAGTATGGCAAAGTTTCTTACAACTTACATGAATGCAAGCCTTAAAAAACATTTGACTGTGGGTATAACGAGATTCACACCGCAGCAATGAAACATGAAACAAATTGTACAAATTGGCATCTGGTGTGAACTGGCATCAGTCCACTGCAACCAACATATCTGCATTGACTTGCATGAGCTAAGGATGTAGCCCTGCAAGTTTTAGTCTAGCCTAGCCAGTAAGTCTCACCCTGGAGTTTCTGCAGTACAAAGGGAAATGGCAAGAGTGGAATAAGATCTGACATTCACGGTTTCTGCAGTTGTATATGCAATTCAGGAAACTGCATTCAAACGTCTTTTCATAGTCATCTGAAAGCACAGAACCCAAATCCAGAGAATCCAAGGGTACCTGCTAGGGCACTTCATGTTTACGAGTCAGCAGGTTTTGAAAACAAAATACTAGGACCTACTTTGAAAACATCCCAATTGTTTTCCCAAATCTTCCTTGAGGCACTTCACATCCTTAATGTTATTATCCATTAGTTTGACCCTCTTCAGAATCAATGCTGTTATTGATGTTACACTGCACCGGCTGATTTAGATGTCTATGACATATGGACTCCTGTCCACTAGGTACTCAGCTGCGACCACTAAACTCATTTCACTTAGATCTCAACTCCGAATAGAGCATTAGGGATAAACGGTCAGTGCTTTAATGGTCATTTCACACTTCATCATCAAGTCATCCATTCTCTGCATGTGCCACTTAAGTCTCCCATTCTGTTCCCTCAAATATATCATAGCAAAAATGAACATGACAAAACAAATGTTGAAAAAAGCAACCTTTGCTTGTTGTCGTTGGGTTTTTTTCCCTCTAACTAAATGGCGAATTGTCCCATTATACTCATTTCCTGCAAAATATGTATCTCCAGGACCTTCAGTGCCGCAAAGCAAAGCACTGCTATAGTCATCTTCTGTGTGGAGTGCTTCTGTTTTACATACTGACACGCATTTTAACATGAAAAAGGTCAGAGATGGAAACAGCACAGCTTGTTGCTGTGACAGCAGACATTTAACAGAAAGACTTCTGGACACACTACAGTTTAAAATAATTTAGTAAAATAATTGCCATGATTGATTTTTTAGGTCCCCGAGTTCATACCACACACTTTTGTGTGACAACTCCCTTCAGTGCTGTTTTTTCTTCCTTCTTTTTTTTTTTCTCCAGCAATGACAAGAAATGCATTTCAAATAAGTTCTGGGTTGTTGTCAAAGTTTGATCAGATTCACAAACTCCACCATCATTTGTTGGCTAAGGCCAGTTAACAGACCTGTTGCCAATTCTTTATCCAAGCAGCTGGTAGCATAAGGCTAGCAGAAAATCATCTTGTTCAAATGAACTTTCCATAGCCTGCCCTTATGACAAGCTAAGCCCTATTTGCAAGGAATGCAGCACTTGCTTTTGCTGCAAACACAGACGTTGCTACAGCAATGGCCACATCAGGACTGCACAATACATCTGTCCCTGAGAATAATTAGTATAGTTATTACAAATGAAAGCCAGAAAGGATTACGTTTGAGGGAGAAAAGGAATTGTGAGATAGCAGAGAAATAAGCAGAGCTTTTGAACTTTGGAGAAGCACAAAGTCCAGTACATACAACACCACACAGCCTGGAATTCACTTCGTGTTAGCTACCCAATTTAGGCATAACAATGTCTGCAAAGCTAAACCCCACAGAGCTTATAAAGCTAGACTTCCTCCATAGTCAATGGAGGAAAACAGGTGCATCTAAAGACACCTTCAGGGTGCTTGTAAACAACGATCATCTAATCTTTGTAAAGAGATTTGGTACAATCCCAGAAGAAAGCCACCTAAATTTACTAATGGAAATATTGGTACAGTGATTATATCAGGTATATAATATCAGAATATATATAATCAGTATATATACTGATTCAAAGCTGCAAAGTAGATTTCCCAATGTCAATTCAGAACGCCAAGTCCTTTCCAACAGGAGAAAAATTAGTAGAAGAGATTATCATATTTAGCGTAAGTATGTAATAGAGCATTCATCCTAAAAGCAGGAGAAATTGTTTCTAGCCGAGCTGGTCAAGGGGGTTCACAGCTACACTTTTCAGAGAGGTGACTGATTTTCAAAACTTTACCTCAGTGTCATTCATATGGTTTACCTAATAACTCTATAGCACAAAAAGCATAAGCTATTCTTACAGAAAGGACCGGAAACTGAGACAAGCTGCCTTGCAATAAAGTGCCTTCATGTGAGCCAATACATCAAGTTCCTATGGCCACACAGTGTCAGCAGTGGTGAGTGATCATGAGATGCCACCCAACATTGCCTATGACTTGGCAGTTTGTGTACTCTTCTGGTCTGCAGAACACATGGAAGAGGACCTAAAATTTGATTATGCACTTCCTTGAAAAGTATCCCTAATCACAGGACTGTACACAGCACAGCAAAGTGTGTAAGAAGAACAGACCATCACAGTTGCTGCTTTGACCTGAGGGCGAGGGAGGGGAGGGCTATGAGGGCAAAGGCGCGGGGGCAGCAGCAGGAGAGCGTGGGCTACCTTCTTACAAACGGTCTTAGGAATCCAGGTTGATGGAAGATCTCAGGGTCCTTAGGCTTTATTTACACGTGTCCTAAGCCTTTGACTTAGAAACCAGGTTGGTTGGGAGCAAGGTGTACGACTATACCTTTGCATGGTCAGATTATTAACCCCATGTAAGAAGCTCTGTCCCTTGCACAGTTTTACCCTTATTAAAAAAAATCACCAGTTTGGTCTGAATCACAGTCCTGGTTAGCACGAGGCAGCAAGAAGGAATTACATAGTAGAAAAAATAAGAAAATTCAAAAGACCAACACAAGATACCAGTGGTAAAAAGTAAACAACGTTCATTATATGCAAAGGGGTTAAAAATCTAAACACAGATCACAGCAGAGGCCTCTATTAGAAAGAAATCAAAAGGGATTTTGTTTTCATTTTAAAGTATAGGAAAACATATTTGTTCAAAATAAAATCCCTATGCTGATCACCATTCTGGACATGGAACAATGAAGTTGGATGTTTGTCTCAAATATAACTTTTGTCAAAAGATAATAATTCAGTAAAAAGCCTAGAGATATAGAAAAAAAACATGAAAATCTTATAGTTCATGTTTGCTTACAATGGAAAAATGCTGTTCATGTGTATCCATATAAAATAAAATGGTACAGAAATGCCAAAGACAGCCAAAACCTCGCTCTCAAGCTTCATATGATGTTTTTAGAGGAAAAAAAGCCTTAAAATAGATTTTTTAGAGCATAGTTTAAACAGCTGTTTTTAAAACAACTGTAACAGTAGACGAACTAGATTCATTATATGTATCTAAACTAAAATCCCAGGCCCTCATAATTTTGATGTCAGGACTTCAAAGGATGAGAACGTCAGCTCTGGAACTTGCAGATATCTCTCTCTGGTACCCAGAGCCTGCAAAAGCCAGACATGAAGACAACACAGGAAGAGCAGTTTGCATAGAGACCTTTCCTCTAACCATGAGATCATCAAATAACAAAATACATCATTTTGCTTTACAAACATAAGCCTCAGCTGTGGAAAGCATTTACGCTTATGTGTGTAAAGGACAGCGGGAGCTAAAGTGCATTCCTGAATAGAGAGGATTCCTTGAAGAGGGTATACACGAGTCTAGATTAATAGCAAAATTTTGTTTTTCCTTCTTGTATCTTGCTAGCCATCTCGAACGTGGGGTGGAGCAATATTCTCTCCTCTCCAGCCACAGCACCAGACCTCCTGGTCTGAGGTCATGAGGAAGAAGTGGATTGGCCCCTTCCTTGACAGAAGGGTGGCCTATCCCTCGCCCTCTTCCTTGCTCTTACCCTGCATTTCACTGTATGTGGAACATTTGTTCCAGAACCTCAAAGTGTTTCAGTATTACATAGTTGTTTTTCAAACAACAGACAAGAGTGGAAATATTATTGAGGAGATATATATGTAAGTATAGATGTTGCACAAGCTTCAGATACGGCATTGGAAAATTATGCAACTTGCCCATGGTCACAGCATGTTCCTGTTGGAAACACAGACCCCAGGCACCTGATTGCCACAACGCTGCTAAAGAAGCTAGACTGCACAGTCTCTATTTTAAAGCTAAATTATAATTTCCTCCCTTCAAAAACATAACACAATCACTTTGCGATAGCATTGCTAGTGCAAAGTATTACTGATACGAAACGCAACACTTAAATATATGTTGAAGCATTTTACTTCTCTCCCGTTCTTAGTACACTTAATTTTGACAGTTCTAAACAAATGTCAAACTTGCTTTCAATTTCCTCCCTCCTCCTCCCCATATTTTGTGCTGGTGCGTTACTAACAGAATTAAAACTTGAAAATAGCCTTAGGCTTTCTAACCACTTTTGAACGGTACCAGAGGCTTTTGTCTATTTCAGAATTTAAACTCGAAGATACTAATTTTGCCATTTTAAAAAATAATAAACTAACAAATGTTCATAGCTAAAATCATAAAAAAGGGCTGTAAAATACAAAGAACAAAAAAAGAAGGAAAAATGGATACCATATTGCAAAGGAAAAAGAGTTAGATTGTCATGAATCTGAAAGGAAATCAATAGGACAACTTTGGAGACCCATTTCAATCTGTTGTTGACATTGTTTTCTAGTAGTAATTTTCTCAAAATGTTAACAGTATTGAGTTTGCTTATTGATTCTATTATTTTTGACCTTGCATTAGTGTGGGCTAATCTTACATGCCATAAAATTTCCTTTCACAGCTGAAGTTATTGTATGGCTCTAGGGGCAAGTTACAATCAGGTCACAGCCCCCTTAGGATTCTGATGAGCACAAAACCGGCAATAATGAGTTATTTTGGCTTTCTCTATACCTTTCTGTTGTTTACATTTTATTACAGAGTTTAGGCAGGATCGTCACACAGGTGATCAGTATATTGACTAAAATACCAAAATCATAATAAATTGAAAAGTAAACTTAGAGAGGTAGAGCAGTAAACCTGGAGATAGGCCTATCAGTATAAACAGATAGACAGGGAGTGTGCTGAAGCCAACGTGTGAGTCGTTTGCCTGGGGATGCAGCTGCAGGGCACGCTAGGGCAGAGCCAGCTGTTGCAACATTTATGGTTCAGCAGCAAAAAGAGCGACTCCACTTGTCTGCTATGTAACGCTACGAAACACCATATAACAAAGAGGATGATGAGATGATCCTCACAATATAAATTTACGTCATGTATTCCAATACATATGCCTGTGAGACCTCATTTTCATTCCACTGTACTTGTGCACTAATTACACAGCTATTGTTTTTGCTCAAGATTCCTGTATTAAGTGTTCAGAACGAACAGTGCTAAATTAATCAGCAGCTACTACACGGTTCAGTAGTTGAGGACCATTACCAGTACTTAAACATTTCTCTGAAGACAAACCCATTTGTTTCAGGGAGGATCTTCCATGACGCCTTTATGCTGAGTGTCTGAATACCTCCCAAGTCAAGAAATGGAAATTTCAAGTTTCAAGCCACACCGAACTGACATCTAACGCGCTATAATGGACACGCAAATTTGCTAAAAATGCGGGTTTGTGTGCAAGCTGCACATACAGTTGAGGCTAAACGGTTATTTTCATAACCTCAGAAACAGTCTGACATTTTGAGTTCCTAACAGCTACAGTGGCTGTTTAGAGAGCATCCAAACAGCCGACAGTCAGGCTTATATCAAAAGGAGATATTTTGGATTCTGAAAACTCATAAAGGTCTAGACATATCCAGATGTTCCTTATAAAAGAACTTTAACACCAGAGAAAAGACACCCAAAGATAGGCTAAGTGCCCTGCTTGAAGGCTGCATAGTATATATGTCCCCAGAGAAGAGAGCTGGAGGGAGATTTATTGTTTGAGGCTTTTAGCCTCAAGCTTAATTTTTAAAGGTATGTATTTCCCTAGAAACAGAAGAGTTCCATTTAAAAGTCACAGGTGCCCTGAAGCTCTGCTTAGAAGATTACCTCAAGTTTCATTTAATAAGGGGCTTGAAACTTGAGTCAAATTATTTATTACAGTGGGCAATATTTTTGTCTGTTTTCCCCTTATGGTCATCTTAGGTGCTAAAAGGGCTCAATAAAAATTAAAAATGATAGCAGCTTATACTGTTCTGCCAATGAAGGGGTTTTGTTTGAACCGTCTTTAAACCTGATATATAGTTCAAACCAAGCCTTCCATGTAATCCTAAAATAAAAGAAGTAGCAGTTCATCCCAGTTTATCCCAGGCTAATGTATCCCAGTCTCATGTTTTGTTTTTACAGTTTTGATGTCCAAATCCTGACAGCAGTAATCACTATGGGAACACAAATATGAGTTTGCACAAAAATGCAGTAATTAGGACTGGATAGACATTTACACAACAGTTAATAACACAGATTTTTGTACAGATAATGTTTGGAAAATTGATCAAAAGAGGCATCAAGAAGAGCTGAGCCAGATTTTTGACTTTCTGGACAATTTTGAAAGTTCTGAAAGATTCCCCCTCTCACTCTGCATCTTGTTTAGCAAAAAACACAAAATACTTGTTCTAAACAAACAAAATCAGGTAAAAAGGAAGGGTCTTGCTGTGTGTGTTAAAGTTGCAATTTTAAAATAAAAATTTAAATAAAAAAGAATTTTTAAACAGTAACAATTCCAAAACAAAATGAGAACTATGTTTAAAAAAAAAACCCAACCAGTTTTCTTTTTTTTTTTTTTTTTTTTTAACAGCTTTGGTTCTCTGACCCCCATAAATACAATCAAGTGGCCACACACTTGTTGAACATTTGGGTTTTACTGAATCAGTATTTTACCACTGAAAACAGTGTAAAAATAGTTTCATCACAATGGTGTCAATATTTCTTTACTAAATCCTAAGTGATACATCTTTTCCTTAAAGACATGTTTTGCCTTTTTCTAGAAACACAAGCATACAATAGCTATTAGGACTTTTTATTATTTAAACGATTTAAGAAGACACTTTATTAACTACAAGAAGAGAGCAAAAATTTATGCAGTGAAAAATCCTATTTTGCTGTAAGGTCTCTATTGTCCTTGTAACTTCAGAAAACAGCCTCCATCCAACAAGCTGAAAATGCCGTACACACTACCGCATAGTACTTAAGCCCACTAAGAAAATACTTGAGCACATGCTTAAATATTATCCAGGTTGTCTAATCTGTATTGTCTACTTTTGCTGTTATTACATTTTTGTGGTATTGGAAAAAGAACAAAGGAAGAAAAAGTTGGAGAAGATTTAAAGAACCACGAAGCCAAAATAACTTACAATAGTGGAATCTTTTTTTTGACCTCAAGGGGGAAAGCGTTTTCCAAGACCTGATTTGATAAACAATCAGTTTTGTTTCTCTGCAGTCCAGTTAAAAAGGAATTTAAGAAATCAAAATATACAGAGAGATATTTACTCTATTAAAATCGCATAGGCATGAGCATCTTTTGATTTTTTTGTTTTAAGAACTCGAACACAGAGACTCAAAGATGAGACGAGCCCAAGCCAGTTATTACAAGACCCATTTACAGAAACTTACAGAAGCTCTTACATGCAAGAATAATCATCATATATGGGTTCCTAACACGGGATTTTGAAAGGGGACTTGATATGGTCAGCAGTTTTACAGGCACCATTAAGTCTAAGTAGAAGTTGACAGAATTTAGGGGACGAGTCTCTTTGAGCTATGACTATCTTATATGTCTTTGGCAGTGCAAATGCACCTTAAAGTGAGCATAAATTACATTCAGTAACAGCTAAAAAGTTTCCAAAAAGCATCAATGAGAGGCAATGAAACTTGAGCTTCAAAGTCACTTTGGTGCTTTTTGAAACCACTACAGAAATCTCTCAAAGCCCTCTAAAAGGCAGAAGAAACCAGGACACCAGCCTGAGGAACACATCGAGTGACTCTAGGTATGAACAAGGAGCAGCATAATTACATAGGTGTGTCCAGTAAGTATCTGATAAAACATCTGTGTGTTGATGGGTAAATTATAGTTACTCTTATGTTCGGATGGATCTGTTGCTGTTCCCTAAGGACGCTGTGTTCCTCAGGACAGTAACTGTCTATGGATCACAACGCAACAGGACACCTGGACATGGACACCTGGATATTCCATATGAGTAAGAGTAAGCAAAAACATTCAATAAGCTTCTGACTGTCTTATCTTAGAGACTTTTGAGCCTTTTTGTCTATTTCTTTGGGTTGTTTTTTTGTGTTTTTTTGGTTTTTTTTTTTGCCTCAACTCCAGCTAGATTTAAGGATTAGCCCTATGGGGCACCATAAAGGGACTCCCCCTGCTGTAGAAAGGCTGCTGCAGGAGTGCTAAGAAAGCTGAGCCAATGCCCTGAGTCCCACCTACTAACCCTCGGATTCAAATCCCCCTCTACGCTACAGACACTACTACATAAGCTGATCTTAGGTCACTCTAGGTAACTGAAAATGCGTGGATTAATTTTTCAGGCACTGTGGGAAATAGAGCTTTTTACCTCTTCTGTCCTGAGCAAAAACTCTTATATCTGTGCCCCTGTACTACGGAGTGAGGGTCTGCACCTTGCATGACATAGGGACACCCAGGAAATTACTGCAGGCTGTGATTTCAAGAGGAAGGAGAGCTCTATTTCATTCCTAAGGACATTTGAAATGAAGGACTTCTCAACACCGTCTCCTGTCGGCCAGCTTCTGCTCAGATTTCTGCTAGTTTCCTGCTGAATAGGCTATTTTGGATTCTAGACTAATACATATACAAGGGAACTACTTATCAGAATAGGGATCTGGACACCACTCCAAAATGTTGAAAATTTTGGTACCACACCTGGTTCTTTCCACCTATGCAGTCTATATCATCAGATACCTATATGGCTAAAAGCCCCAACCCTCAGTTTCTTTGCTCCTCTCTGTTTCACAGCTCTAAAATGGAAACATCAGGGCTTTCCCACCCTTGGAAATCTAATGCAAAAGCACGCACTTAAACACAGGGAGGGGTTTGGGTGCTGCAGTGATGGAGTCGTAGAAGTTGCAGCTTTGGACACAGAACAGACCACAGAGCCTTTTATTGCCCCCTTTTTTGCCATCCACCAAATGCTTGTTTTCTGATGCATCTGTCTTTAAATCAGCTCTGAGCTGCTCTTTTCTGTCTGTTACCTCAGAATTTGCTGGAATTAAACTCATTTTGTCTACTTCTTTTTAGAAAAAACACAAAAGACAAGACAGAAAATGATGTGTGCACTGCGGAGGAGAACCGGCACATTGAGTGGTGGCCTTAGGTTACTCCCTTTATAACTCCAAAATCCCTTCTGATCTATTTTCCCCCCTTATTTCAGGTTTACAAATGAATTTCATTTGGAATCAAATTTAATTCAGTGCTACCTGAGCTCTGCCACCAATCACTTAACTGTGTTCGCTGTGATATATATTTATTTAGATTTATAGAATGCATTAAAAAAGCATCTATCCCAGGCCTCCAAGGAGCCTTTGCCATGTATCAGTCAGTATGCCAATACAACATAACACATGCGTAAGTTCTCTAAACTGGTAAAGAGCTATTAAAACAAGAGATGTCAGCCTTTAAGATGCACCAGCCTCTGTTCTCTTACTCTCTTCTCCTAAAGTGGTTTTCAAGTTGTGGTCCCCGAGCCCCACAGATTATAATCCATAATGGATTTGCAAAACGAGGTGAAGAAACATCGGTTTATAAAACCATCATTAGGAGGTTAAATTTTAGTGCCACAATAATCAGCAAACTGGAAGTTTTACGTATGAAAATGCAAGAGGTGAACTTCAAAGCCAGGGAGTCCCATTGCAGAGAACTACCAAGGTCAGCAGCACCTCCTACGTCTGTTCACTTTGGTTATAATATTACTACGCCAAAAGAAGTGGTAACTTAAATATGCATATATCAAATGGTGATAAGGTCAAAACTACTGGCTTTATTTGCAAGCCAGACTCCAGAGCGAGCTATCAACCAGCATCAATGTGATACAACTTCTGAGAAACGCCACAAAAAAAGTCTGCTGTAAGAAACAAAGAGGAAAGAAGAGTCTATGAAAGCACCTGTGGGTTTTGAAATTATAGTAACAGGTAGTAAATCTGCTACCACTGCATCTCCTTGTTAAGGTACAAACCCGTCAGATGGGCCTGATGATTGGTAACATTCACCGTTGGTTTAAGCCAGTAACAAGGATGAGCACTCTCCCTCCCTTTCATAACACCAAATTCACCACCTAGCTTTGGTAAAACACTTTCTCGTGTAAGTTCCGGGACAAAGAGAGAGGCAGGACAGAACAATCCAATTTGCACATGCAGTATCCCACTACTGTACCCAGAGTTGATTTGTCTGCTGAACATCGTCAAACATTCATTTGCATAAAAAATTACCGAACCTGACAATTACTTGAACGCACAGTTGGAGTAACTACAGAGATTGAATAACTGTGCTTGTTTTTGTACGCGTATTTACATCATGAAGTTTTCCCAAAATCTGGGATTGTTACAAGAATCACAGCTTCCTAGCCCACCTTTCTTTGTCTGCAAACTCAGTCTCTTCAGTTTCTGGAAATAGCTACTAATTCATTATTATCACTGACATTTCTGGCAATTTCATGTGTTTCCCTAGCAGTGCCTGTTTCCTCAGTTTCATTATTATCAAACAGCTCTGCTGTGATAGACTGCTGATCCTCATCTTCATATTGATTAATTTCATTTTCACATGCATCATCCTGATTTTCAACATCTTCAGCACAGTCCTCTTACAATGAGTCATTTGCAAGACAGATTTTCATTACTGGAGTCATCTTCAGCGTAGGAATGTGCTGGACCTGTTTCAGGTAGAAGGCCATATTCTGCTTAGCTAGATTAGTATAAATTAGAAATGCATGTACGAAACTTAACAGAATTATTCAAAATCTCCAGTGGAGTAAGGAATAAACTGAATCTGGCCCACAGATTCACTCTGCCTTTTGGCTGTCTCAGGGAAGGAATATGCCAATCATACTTGGGCTTGATCATTATCAATGTAATTAAAATGCAATTTATGTTTTTGGATTAATTTGTAGATTAAACAGAGTCATTTTATTATGTTTATCTCGGACATCTAAAATATTTAAGCATTTAACATTACCAAGTTAGCTAAATAAATCTTTAATTTAGTATAATTAGATTTGTTTAAATTAAAAAATGTATTGATATTCCAAAATAGTTTCATATTCATTTGGAACACTAAATTAGAACTTAAAATAACTTGCAGTTGTCCCTGCTTTTTCAGGTCATGGAATACTGTTATCTAACATGATGCATGCTCTTCTATACATACTAATCCAGACCCTTACAACTTATTATACCGTATCAGTCCTTCAAGCTCATTGTGGCAAGAAGGGAAAGGCATCTGTCGTGTTCAGCATCTATAGCTACAAAATGCTCTGGAAGGGCTCAAATGTAACTAGGCAAATTCACAGAAGGAAAACCCACCACGCCAGGTTTGGCTGAGGCAGTCTGAGCTGCGGCCGTGGGGCGTTAAGGACAGTGTGTGATGCTCCCCGGTGCTCAGCCACTGGCTCTGCAGACAGGGCGCTGCCCAGACCTCTGGTGTGAACCTCGACACGAGAACATAATGGCTTTAACAGAAAGATTATTGCTCTCTACTGCCCTTCTAAAACCTAGAAGCATGAGATGAGGTTGCCTTCCTTTTAATGTGTGCAATTACAAATGTTATTGTAGGACATAAAATTATCAGCTATTACATTAAAATCCAGTTCTAGAGCCAAAATTCAGCTGGTAAGAGGACTTGGAAAGCAGAGCAGTCAACGGAAACAAACTATATGATACAGACAAGCCAGAAGCAATGGTGTGTCTTACATTTCAAAAAAATGCACTCTCGGGAGTGACTACAGAAGCATCATTTCCCCCCTTTTTCTTTTTTTGTGAACTTTTCTTCACTAGGCACAGACTCCAGCCTTCCCTGCAGCAAACTGTCAACTTTATCTGTGGAAAAAGGAAGAGAGGAAAGAGAGGGGCAGGTGGCGGGTAGAGGGAGAGGAGCAGCAAGCAGGCATTGTGAAAATGGACCATTCAGAGCCACCCTAATTTATTTAATCTTTCCCCGTCCTCTAGATTTCCTCAGTCTTTCTCCCTGAGCTCTTCTTTGGACTCTAAGGTGCTTTCCACATTGCCCAAACCGCAGTACTCCAAAACAGATGTAGCTGAGCAGCACTGGACAGAACAGAGGGAGGGTCACGGTGGTCTTCATACATTCCAATTGCTTGCCACAGAATGGTATTGGTGACTCACACTCACCTTATGCTCAATCGACTGACTCGCAGAACCTGCTACGAAGCAGTTGTTTCCCTGTCTTCTTTTTGCTCAGTTGATTATTCTTGCTGAGGCACCGGACCTTGAATTTGTCTTTCTTGAACTGCATCCTTCAGGTTATTTCCCCTGCCCGTATCACTTTGAATTCTAATCCTGTCTTCCAACATAATCACAACCCTTCTCAGTTTGTGTCATTTGGAATAGTAATGAGCACTCTCCCTGGTCCATCACACAGATCTTTAATGAAATATCACTAGACCTACAGAAACGCACTTAATATCTTTCTAGTTCTACAGTAAGCCATTGATAAGTATTTTTGAAGTGAGTGTTTCAACTAACTAGTATTTTCAACTGGGTCATGCTGTTTACTGGGATGTCCCGTGAAGCCCTCCTAAAATCCTATGCTGAAGAAATGAGCATATGAGTACAGACACCATCCACAGGGAATGGCTACAGTTTTATTTTGAAAGACAGTCACTCGAAGTTTTGAGATGCTGGCAGTGAGCATCAGTATTTTCACCTGCTATTTTTATGTCTTCCAGATGCAATAAAACAATATAAAAAGCAGGTTCTATCTATCAGTTGTCAAGTTTTCTTCAAGCCTCACACAGATTTAAATCAATTGAAATGATATTCCAGGGTTCTTTTCAACTCAGCCTTAACATGGGCACACACGTGCGTCTGCATACTTGCATGTGTTTTCTGCTGAATTCTGCTACTACATTACATTGGGCATACACATTAACAACTTTACATCCAGTTTTACAATTTACATGAAGGTGACTGCGGATCCTGTTATTTGCAGTCATAGCTAAACATAAGTCCAAAGTATGAACAGGATTTCGTGCTAATAAAGCTGAAGACAGTTTTTCCAGAGACTTTATATATTTCTACACAGAGGAGAATATGAGCTAGATTTATCTGTGGACCATATAATCACATTGGACTCAAAAGATCTTTGTTTTGGCTACTCATGTTTACTATAATTATTTTGCACTTCTCTGTCAGGGAAGGTTTAACAGGAGGTTAAGATGATATAAGATATTTTAAGATGATTATTTTCCTGTCCTGCCACTATGGCCAAACCTCTCTCCTCTATCCACAGATTTGTGCCTGCGCTACAGCTGGATTCCCATGTGTGACTGCATCCACGTTTTTCACGTGTCCTCTGGAATTCCTTTTGCTGCCTCTTACAATGGTCAGTCCCTAATTTTAGGAAACTTTTCTCATCTGATGATCCAGCTCTTAAAAACCTCACTTTAAAAAGCCATTCCATAAGCACTTGCATTTTTCATGAACTTTGGGTGCATCTGGTTTCAAGGATGGTATATTCTTTATTTCAACATTAGGAAAAAAAGCCTAACATCAAAAATCCTGTGCTATTAACAGATCATTTTGTTCGATCAGTTTAAAGAGCAGGACTCAGAAGTAGCACATTAACCTTGATCCTACAGCTCCTCTATGCAGCGATCAGCAGACCATCAGGTTCTTGTGGGACACTGTACCTGTCTTGACTTTACTGAGCCAACTCATGGGGAGGACAGTTTTATGAAAAACTGAGATCCCCGGAGAAGGGCGTCAGACTTTGTGCAGACGAAAAGCTGGCAATCCCGTGCACATATCCTTCTGCACATCATAAAGAGGTGACAGTTACAATAGCGTTTATTAGAGTGGAAATTTTTCATGCTCCTGTGGCATCTGATAACTGTTATATGCACTAACGAACGACTCATGAATGGCTATCAGAAGGAAGCTGGAGCATAAAGTAAAACATTCAAAATTCAAAGGGAGCTTCAGATTTGCAGGCAGCAAGGACTTCTCACATCTCTCACACACCCATCGAGCTCGGAGCATCCCAGTAAAGGACCAAATGCACTCTACTTCACAATAAAGCCAGGGAGATGCTACAAAACAATAATTACACAGAGACTCTGCCAGCTGCCTGTATTCTTCCCTTTCAGACACGGGCGTTCCATAGACTACAAGATAATGGCCATAATGTACCATTGGAACCAAGTTTCCATTTAGCATGAATTCTGCAGGCATAAAATTTCACAGTTGCAAATTAATGCCCGGATCTCATAAGATAAATGTTTGAGTATCTGAAGGAAAAGGAGGTTGTTTTCAAATCTCCACTTTTTTCCCCAACACAGTCCTGTTCAGCCATGAGTCTCACATGGACACCAGCAAACCTGGCAGGTGACTCTGAATATGCACACACCCGCCAGACTTCCCAGTATCATTTAAAAGACAGGCTGCTCAAAGGGGACACAGGTTGTCATTAGGGTGGCACCCTTTATTACTGTAATGAAGATGCCATTTACATGTTTTCTTCCTAAAAAAGGGTTCACATTGCCTTTGTAATTCTGCACCTGTTGTGTTTAACAGCCTGGAAAAACAATCAAGGAGATTTTCAGAATTTGCCCTGAACCTCGGTGTTGCAGTCACTGCTGAGGAGCAGGATGGGTCAGTGGTCGAGTGGCCCTGAGTTCTGCACTGACACTTTCCCCTGTTTAGCCAGCTGTTCACCTGTAAAGCTTTACTGAACCGCCCCCACTACAGCACTTTTAGCCTAAGATAGAAGCGACTTAGAACATGGACAGTTATCAAGGAAGCAGGAATCCATACGTTTCATATAGTCCATAAAAGGACTGTCATAAATACGTGCAGTTCCTTTTGCTGCAGAAACGCAGGATAGCATTGTTGCCTCTTCAGAGTGGGCCACAAGCCCCTTTCCTCTCTGTATCAAATATATCCACCCTCCGTATGGCTGAAATATCAGAGGAGCTTCTCTTCCCCCTTGTTTTTCTCTAGGTAATATAAAATTCAGCATCCAAGGTGCTCTTTTAAAAGTAGGTTACCTCCCGATGAAAATAAGAGTTCATATTTGTGCTGACAATAGTGGATGATGTTAGCACTGTGCTGTCTGCATCAAAAAACCCACAAAACACTAAGAACAAAAGATACATTTACTTCCTTGCTAAAATTCCCCCAGTTAGAGTCAAGGACACCTTTCACCACTTCAAGTAGCAAGCAAAAGCTAAACTCCAACCGAACTGTGAATTGCAGAGCAACACTCTCACTAGTTTCACAACAAGGTATGGAGACTTTCATAACCGGAAAGATTTTTAGAGGATGCCTTTTTCTTTCCCTGAAAAAAGAAAGCTTGGATTTTTACAGGAAAGATCCATCCTCTGTGTGCCCCCCCACGCCTTGGAGCTGTAATTCCTTCAGTACTCCCCGTAAGATCTCTAATCTTTACAGTCAAGCACAAAAGCTGCTAATATAAATATTTGCAATACTATCATATACTGGAGAGTCTTGAGTGATGAACTGTTCTGTAATTCGCAGCCCACTAGCTGTGGGTGCTGTTTCCATTATGCAGAAGGAATGTGGTAGTCTGACAGAAAGTATTAAACAATGGGAAGGTTTTACACAATGCTAAGTATGGGGGTTTGCCACTTCAGAGCGAAATACTACAATGTATTCGTACTACTTCTAACAAGACAAGGATAAGTAAATCAGGGTCACCAAGTGGACTGTTCCAGTGAGTTATGAAAGTGAGAGTAACAAACCTGAATTTACAATGCATGCCCTTTAGCTAAATCTGAGATTTGTTGCAGTTATTTTGGCCTTATTAAAGTATAATATTAACGTCCATAAGAGAAAATTTGTTATTGCAAAGACACTTCCATACCAAACAATGCTATATTTAGAGACAATAACTATCCTGCATTGCATAATCTGGCATTTGTACCACAAGGGAGTCATATGGCATTATTCACTAATGACAGAAAGGCTTCTGGCTCCTTTTCCTGGTGTAATAAATATCTCTCTAGAACAAGCAAACTAGAGGGGGTGTACTGTGGTACTGTGGAAGTGAAAGTTTTTGGGGTTGGTTGGTTTGTTTGTTTTTTTTTAAATTGCAAATTAATCTGAACTGTTTTCAGTCCTTATTATGACACTTATTACTACTAGTGTAGTAGGAGTTAAATGATATCAAACTTATAAAACCAATAATAAATCAAATAGAACTACCAGCTCACTACTGAAAACGCGGCTCAAGCTTAATCATGAAGAGGGACCTGTCACCGTTTGATGCCCTGCACGAGTTTGGCAAACCCAGGCCAAGGGAATGGGGTACCCATAAGATAGGAATCATTACCACAAACTGCAAGTACCACATGGATTTAAGCTACTGCTCCTTCAGCAAGGATGAGATTTCACAACTGTTCCATGACTGGACCAGTCTTGGGCTACAACACACTATGAATCAACTATTCTTGGCAAACCTAACTTAAATTTCTTCTTCTCAGGAGATTTTGGCAAGTGGAGTGCAATTCTAGGGGCCATTCTTAGAAGAATAACATTGGTTAAACAGCAGAAACTAAGCATTTAGGGAGAAAAAAAGATTCTAAACCAATAAGCCCTGCATACACCTATAGTACCTAAATCCCCTGGTGAGGGGAAAAAAAAAAAAAAGTCTGCATACTTCCTTCAGACTTCCCAGGAGACATGTCATCTTCTGGTTTCTCTCCCCTTTGAGAGAGACTTGACTTTTTTTTCAAACTTGCCAGAGTAGATCTGATTGCCTGTGTTCTTTTTCCTGTCCTAGTTAAAAGTAGTTTTGTCAGTTTGATGATTTTTCCTCATTCTCAGCAAGGCTAATGCTTTGGCATTGGTCCTTAACAACTAAATGGTTTGCAATAAGATGGCCTGTCACAGACCTCTCCTGCGTGAGCTTTTCCTTTATCCCCAGACAGTCAATCCTCTGTTGTGTTAAATCAATTTGATTGTAAAAAACAAACGATGAAAAAATCCAAACTCCCATAAAAATAACCAAACCAGCATGTCGTCACTGCAGAACAGGTTCAAATCCATCAGTGTCACTAGGGGTCTGATCTCCCCAGTGGGCTGATTCACAAAGTAAAAGTGATGGGTGTCTCCAAGAGATCTCCAGCCCAGCCAAGTGCTGTTTGCTGCAGATGCATAGCCAAGGGGGGTGGGAAAGCAGGACAGCACGAGAGCAAGAATCACACAAAGTCTCCAAACTGCAAAGAACACATTCTTCTGCAAAAATCTCATTGGAACAACAGGCTGCAGGTTTATGAAGTTAACAGAGTTTGCTGCTTTGAATCACAACGTTTTGCTCTGACTTGGTAGTACTCCTAACTCCTCCTTTTTTGTCATTTTACCCCCACCTCCATCTCTTTGCTCCCCAGAGCCCTTGGCAAGCTTTCTTTTCAACCTATGAGATGTTTTTGAGGCATACTGGTGGGTGATGATGGGGTACCCAGATTATCAGCATCAGTGACTCACAAATTCCTCCCACTCAGAGCACTATAAGGCATCCCGTATTTATGTGCCTTGTTAGATTTTGTCATTCTTCCTTAAGGATGCCTAAATGGGTCTGACAGACATTGAATTTATGTTGTTATTTGTAATGAATAAAAGAAGAGGACCACACCTGATAGCAGCTGGCCATTGCCTTCAGAAATTTTGCACAAATGGAAAGATCTGATCCCAAAAGTGCAGCGTAGCAAAGTCTGTATTTAAGAACTCAGGGGGCTGGGAAGATAACTTGTGTAGCTGCTTCTCATTAAGATACAAGTACGCAATAAAATGGAATGCAGAAAATTAAATCTCCATGGTTTGTGGCATTTTGCCATTTACCTTCAAGTTTTCAAAAAAAAAAAAAAAAAACAAAACCAAAAAAAACCCCAGGCATAAGAAAATGATAAAGAGAAGAAACATAACCAAAAGACTGAGGGAAATAGTGTGGCAGTGAGTAACAAAAGCCAAACATTTCAGAGCACTGAGCAGTGCCCACAGCCCTTCTCCCACAACCTCCTGAAAAGGCAGCGAAGACACCCCCACACCACAGATCATAGGTTGACAATTCATTCATCTCTTTGGATTTCGTGGAGTTCAGTTTAGAAAACGACATCCAGACTTTCCCTTCCCCCAAAAAAGGCCTGTTAGCCACTTCTTTTTAAAGAAAATATTTCTAGAACACTGTAAAAAGTATATTGCTTCCTTTTTATAGAGCAGAGCTGCTCTGCAACAGGTAAATACATATGTTCTTTTATATTTTTCATGCTCTGGATAACACATCAAGGCATTTTATAGACATCAGGTCAGCACTGACACGTAACCATCGAAACCGTCAGCTGCACAGAAAGTAACAACCCATCTCAACTCTATCCAAACGTAGGAAGTGAAGACAGACTCTGCATCACATCAAAAGTTCGCCAGCCCTTTTAATAGGCGGAACACAATTATTTATACTGAATTCTGCCAATCCAATTATGATGAAACAACTATAAATGACGTACGTACAAGGAGTCGAAAATCATCTGAAATGAGATCTATTATAACATCATATTGTCCATTCTGTGTGGATGCTGTGTAAAAGAAAAGTAAGGAAGTCCACAAATACCCTAGTGTCTCTGTCTTAGATCTCTTTCCATTCCAGCTGTGAGAAGTCAGGGTGACTTCAGTAAACACTGGACCAGAAAATGAAACCTGCCACAACCATTGTGCAAGACAGCTTCAGGCAGAGTTTACTTCTCCCATCATTAACAATGCATATTCTGATGAGACGCCACCATTGCAATCTGCTCTAAAAGCCCAAAATAAGATTCCAAAAATTTTATGCATATTGGCAGACACGTATTTTATACAAATGTGATTTTCCAGTCAGGTCATAATGCCACCTTAAACTCAGAGTAAATTTTTGCAGCTAGGTTATAAACCCCTGAAAGCAGCATTTTATAATGGAAATGCTGATACAAGCTTAACCAGAGCAGCAAGAAGAGTGCCATACACTATAAAAATAAAAGTGAATCATAAAGCAGTTAACGTTTGATTACTATAAAATACCTGGGCTTGAAATTTTGATTCAGACTTTTTTTTTTTTAATTACCTCTCATGACCTAGAGATACTTTTTGGTCAGATAATGTCTAGGGAATTAGATCAAAGATCCTTTTTGTAACTTCAGAATACAGCACTAATGTGTTCGATGGTCTCCTTCGAGCATAAAACATGAGACTTTGAAAGTTATTTGGTGCGCTTGTAAATAACAGTGTGAAGTGGAGCTTGCAATTAAAGAGAAACTCCTTCTCTAGACTCCAGCCAACCAAAATCGAGATTTGTAGGGGTAAACCAAAAAAAAAACCAACAAAAAAAAAAAAAAAAAAAAAAAAAAAAAAAAAAAGAGAAAAAGGAAAAACCTCCAAGATTTCAAAGATGCCTGGTAGGAGTATTTCTTAATTGAGCCATGCTTTAGAGCTGCATGGAATTGTTCTTATTAAAAATTAAATAAGAACAGAGGAGAAGAACATGGAAGCTTTTGAGAGATTAGAGCTGTGTAAGATTTACTTAAAAGGTTTCTATTAGACTTCAGGGGTTCTCTCACACATGAAAAACTCACCTACACAAAATAGTCTGAAAAGCTAGGGTTCCAGCTATCAAAACCCGCAATCAGCTGATCAGAAAAAAAATAAAATAAGTCTTTCTTTCCAATACAGTAGTATTGCTTATGTTGAATCCATGCAGTTTTTTTGTTTGCTAAATAATCATCACATTGTTTTGGTTTTTTTTTTTAACTCAGCACATTCATTTTCAACCTACGTTTCTTCCTTATATTTCCGATTTAACTAATTTAGAACCAGCTCTGCTTGTCTGGGCACCTCACAGTTGTCTTGTTTCCCATCTCATACACAGTTCGCAGTGGGCTGGGTGTATTTCAAGAAGTGCACACAACAAAAGTTTCTTTACACTGACTATGAACTGTGAATCACAACATCCACAGGGACCAGAGATACTGTGCCTCTACTTAAATAATCTTCTATAGGGTGAACAGGATATAAAACATGGCTTAAAGATCTTGCTGCAAATGCATGCCCTTCTGGAATTTTATCACCTTTCTTCACTAAAAGTGCAGGTTTGCTTTGAAATCCTTAAATATGCCACCTGCTATCTTATTTTGGAATCCACCTGCAAAAATGGAGCCTTAAGATTCATCAGATGGGGACAAAAAACGTTCTCAGTTCTTTGGCTCCCATCTGTGCTAACCCTGTCTCAGCAAGCGCACCTTCTGCACCATGCCAAGCTTTCAAGTATTGGCAGACTTTGGGGATTTCACAAATGAAACACTTAATACTTCTGGGCAACCTGAGGAGCTTTGCTGATCTTTGTTCATATTACGTTTCTAGCTCCTTCAAGTTGGCTCATTGACCAATCTCCCATTAGGTTTTTATCAAAATCTCAAATGACACATTCCCAACCCATTCCCTTCTTTGCAAAGCTATTACGTGTTTTAAAAGGAGCTAATCCTGACCCCCATGTAACTATCAGTGGGCATAGGAAGTTTCAAAAAATGCTACTGGATCTGGCTTGGGCTGATATTACAGGTACGTGGAAATAAAAAAAGGCTGCTAATAGACTCAATATATACTAATGTAATAGTAATGCAAGCTTTATTGCTTGCTTTGGTTTAAAGAGGTGCAACTCTTAATGATCAATCAGAAATCTGTACAAGATTGCTCAGGAAAAAAAAAAAAAGGAATGGAGGAAAAGCAAGTATGATGGATCTGAATTCAAAAAGCTTGACCACACGGGGTGTCTGGGTATCCCGATCTGCCCAGCCCGCTTTGCTGCGGCAAACCCAGCAGCCTGCCCGGCCGCAGAGCCTCCCTGGCTCCGGGGAGCTTCGGAGGCTGCAGCACCTTTCCCTATCCCACACTCTGGTATTAGAACACATTATTAGTGAACTATTAGCAAACAGCATAAGCTCAGTCTCTTTCAGTCCGAAATCTCCACCACATGGGCAGACTGAGAGGATGTCAAGAGGAACACCTGATCAATCCAGGTTCCTCCCAGAACAGCAGCAAGTGCTGTTTGGGCAGGACAGAGGACATGGAGACTGCAAGCCCTAGTATTTTCAGATCAGTAAGGATTTACAACTTGATCTTTATAACTCACTCCCTAAAATACAGAAATTATTAAAAGCAAGTAAGTGGGAATAAAAGGATGCTACTTCTGTGCCCAGTTCTTCTGGGAACTGTGTTACTTCTGCAGTCAGTCCTTCTGCGAACAGCATTTCAGACCTGTTGGTGTATCTGTGCTTTCTATGGACTAGAGCCAAGCAAGAAACCAGAATGAACACGTTAATCTGGAAGTTTAAGCTTTTTTATATTAATGCTACATGTATCAGCAAATTATGGTTTGGTATCATTGTCTTTTAACTCATTACAATAAATGCTCTGAATTTTAAATTAGAAAAAAAAAAGAGTAAAACAAGATATAAAATAATTTAAAGATAGGACATGGTTAACAATAGCAGGGAGCTAAGTTAGACGAAGGCTTACAATATAATTCAGTAAAGAGGACAGCAAGATGGGTTACACAAAGAGAGACAAAGACCAGACACTGGCAGCTCAGCTGTGCAGCACGGGGCAGCGCAGCTTTAAGGTGCTCAGCATCAGCCGGACGCCAATAGAGCAGAGAGAGTTTGCACGACAGCGATCAACGTGTTTCACAGGCGAGATGGACAAAATGAATGTACATAGAAAGATTTTTGAGCACGTGCAGCTGAGGGACAGGTAAGAGAGGAAGGGTAAGATATCTCTTACAATTATTTCCTATAGAAAGATGTAAAGAAAAGAGAAGAAAAAATTGTGAGCAGTTTAAAAGGTACAACTGGGAATAATGGAAACTTCAGGATTAATATTAGGAATTAGAATTAGGGTTGCTGTGAACTCTACCAGCCCAAAAAATAGCGTCACAAATTACGATGATCTTTACCACTTCCTTGCTAAAGAAACAGTGTGTCTAGCCTGGAGAAATTTAGTCCTTGTCATAAAGAAGGAAAAAGGGAATAAAGGCAAATTAAAATAAAATCCTAACCCCCTTCTTATTATGTTATGTCCATGAACTCTTAACGCCACCGAATATATGTTCTTTATATACAATACTCATTCTTTTAGTATTGTATTCCTGCTTTCAACGTAACTTAGATAATTATTGTTTTCAATGAAATCCAAGATTTTCTTTATGCATGCTTATAGAACACACACAGAATCACAGAATGGTTCGGGTTGGAAGGGACCTTAAAGATCATCCAGTTCCAACCCCCCTGCCATGGGCAGGGACACCTCCCACCAGACCAGGTTGCATGTAATAATGTTCCTTCTCCATTTTAATATTCTATAATTTGCCTCATATCCCTATACGCATTTCATATTGCAACTGTTAGACTCCACAGCCTGTAGTATACAGAAATCACACTGCGGGACTCCGAAGAAGCCTTGAGCAAACCAGGTTTGGTTTTTTTTCTTCTTCTTTTGTTAAATCAATAGCCTGCTAAAAATCTGGTGGTTAATCATCTTACCGATTTAGGTATTTATAAAGGTCTCCCTAGGAATATTCTTCTGTCTTAGAACTTTAATATCCCTTCTAAAAATGACACTGCACAACCAACACCACAGCAATGGAAATTAGATTTTCTTAAAATGCTAAACACTTTCTTAAAAGAATCTTAAAGGGATTTTTAGGTTTTCTTCAGCAGGGCAGGCTGCCTTGTGGTTACAGAATACTAAACTGTGATTTCAACATAAGAGCTCTGCTCTTCAGTATTAACTCAGACAAGCCACTCTGAGGCTCTCATATATATCCTAGCACAGAACCACGATAACTGGAGAAACTTACCTACGGCTTAGTTTCCCCTCTTTCTTTAACTGGAGATTACAAAGTTATCAAGAATTTACCAAGACTGGTCTGAAGAGTCACCTGAAAAGTCCAGATGTAGTACAAGATATGAGTAGAAAACACATCATAATTTTTTGAGGAAAATGTCTTACAGCCCATATCATTACAGATTTTTTTTATGTATAATTTTTAACTGACAACCTATTTTTATGATAGGCTAATTATGAAAAAATTAATAATCAAAGGTGAAATGGATCAGTACACACTGATATACCAGGCAAGGACAAATAGCTATATTTCTCTTATTCTCTGTGTATGAAACCAGCATTTTTTAATTCCTATTTCCACCAGAGTCAGGGACTACACCAGTTTTGTCAGGTGCTGGTGTCAATTAATTAAATTAAGTGTTGAGTAACAATGAAATCCAGTGATAGAAAAAGAAAACTAGCAATGTTTTGGGGAGTTATTCAAATACGTATTTATTGTAGGGGCTATGCTAATGCAATGCTATGCTATGTAGTTTGTTAATACAAACCTCCTTCTCCCTCTAACACTGTCCTCCCTTATTTAGGGTCATCAACTGCTCAGTCAATGGTATTTAATTGTTTACTGACACCACATTAGCCTCAAATCACTTCCATTCTAAATGTACACCAGAATAGCACACACAAAGTGAATATATCAACATTTTGTATATAACAGATATAAGTCTAATGGGCAAAGTCTCCAACTGCTGCTGCCATTCATTTTGATAAAATACTAGCCATGAATAATTAGTATTCATTTGCTCTAATTAAGGAATATAGATAATGGAAGCTGGATTTAGAATAGCGTGAAGCAGTTTTCTGGGGCCTGTCACGCTCAGGTCGTGCCAGACCCAAGCAAAGACGTGGGCGCTGCCTGCACAAGGTGGGCAGGAGGCTGCCAGTGCCCAGCTCGATAAGACGGGACCCAGGGACAAAGCCTCGTGCGAGGAATTACCGAGCGATTTCCAACAGCAGACATAGACTGCAGTATTTCTCAGGTCCTACACTTCTAGCACCGGTTTCTATGAATTATGCCTAAAGCAGAAATACAGTACTAGAAGTATAAGTCAGCATAGCAGATACACAGATGCTTTTCTTTATATATTATTATGCAGTAAACTTGTGTATGAGTGAACAAGTAACACATGTACCAGGCCGAGAGCTTTTACAGCTCTGTTGGGTAGCTGATTGGGCGCAGATGAGCTTTGCCCAGTGGCTGGAGCAGCACAGAGAGGAGATGGAGGTCTGCTTTCTTGTCTGTCACTGCGTCAGTCCATGGCCACGGACGGACTTGGTCAGTGCCTGCATTCATCTGTTTACTCAGATGCAAGGCACAGAGAACCGTCACACAGACACAACTGACATTAAGTTTCAAAATCACTTGAAAAGGTTCTCTTTAGGAAAGGCTAAATATAAGTGCCAAATTACCGACAGATTCCACTGGCCTAAAGCAAACATTTATTTAAAGAAATATACTCCCCTGTGGGTGTTGCCAGGCACAACTGGACAGACCTGTCCTGAAACACTGCGACGGTTTCCCCTTACCCCTCTTTTAAATTACTGTATCTGACAAAACTGTGGCTGTCTTCTCCAGGTTCAACCTGTAGGTTCATCCAGCAAGCCCAACAACCCACTGCTATCGCATCCACACCAGCTGGCAGAGGCAGCCACCGTTGTCAGCTACTCAAAAGGCAGTTTTCAGGCAGGACACACACCTATCAGCCCAAACGCCTGCTCCTTCCACTCTGGGGCTTAAGTAAAGGTGCTTGATTTCCTTTTACCACGGGAAGAGCATACGCACAGACACCCATCTCAACCATGAGGCATCTGCTCTGGCTTCCTGTTACCTGCCCGCTTGATTACGGCCTGCACCATTTCTTTGCTAAACTCCATCACCTTAAGCTTTTTACTACAGGCATTGGTGGAACAGCAGTCATGATCTTTTATCTGTGAGTAGATAACTGGCAACATTGCTTTTCATTGCAGATACAAACGCAAATATAAAATTTGTTTCTGCTTGATTTCTAAGAAGCAGGTCCAACTTGCGTCTGGGAAGGGTCCTGTTAACTGATGCTTCTCAGGAACAAAGCAGAAGAAAAGCACTCGCCCAGTTAGTCTCCAGGCTCAGTTGAGGAGTGATACTATTAGTAGCTGCTTCCAAAAATCATTCTGCGTGAGTGCCCCTTTGCTGCAGCTCCCCGGGAGACTGGCAGCAGCCACCAGTCCTGTCTGGGAGACGGTGCCGTTAGTCAGGGCTCCTGAATCACGGCGTGAAGGCTGAGCGTTTAGACAGCTGAGCTCTAGCCTCGGTGGGGACACAACGACCAGCAGTGAGGGTAGCAAGGAGCAGCA
Source organism: Dromas ardeola (assembly GCA_013398915.1). Taxonomy (NCBI): domain Eukaryota; kingdom Metazoa; phylum Chordata; class Aves; order Charadriiformes; family Dromadidae; genus Dromas; species Dromas ardeola. The sequence goes on from VYZM01010478.1 coordinate 509,337, forward strand.
TACAGAGCCCTTTTCTCAGCACTGACAACCCCCTCTGCCCACCCTGTGCAGCAGGTGGCTGCGGTGGACATCAGGGCTTCAGGACCCAAGACAAGGAGTGCTGCATGCAAGGCTTGCAGGTTTAACTATGTGTACTAAGAGAAACCAGGAATCAAATCAGAAGTACAGAGCAAGAAAATGGAAACGTAGCCTGGGCATGTAATTTCGTGTTTCCTCTAGAGAACAAACAAATTTTCTATTAGCTACGGAGGTCTCTTACAAAGCAAGAAGACAGAAAAATACATTTGGAGTTTAAGATCAGAGTACGGAAGAGTAGCCGTATGACCTGGGCGTCTAAAACAAGCTTCAAAAGCTTCCATCATTGACTTTAAATAACATCAATAGTTGAGGGCAATATGTAGCCCATTGATAACTGGAGTGCTGCTGGGAATAAACAAGGCACGTTATACCTATTGCATTATAGTTTTGATTTTTCTATCCTTTGAAAATGCAAAGTCATTGGCATTTTAAAAAAGAATTCCCACCTAGATTCTCCTTAAATGCTGGCCCTTCACTAATTCCTCTATGTTTTCAGTTAATTGAAAGAAAACTATTATGCTTGTTAGATAAGTGGAATTTACAGTGCAACAGAGCAATGCTCCACCTCCGAGCTTTAAAATGGTAAAAATGATTTAATTTTTTTTTTTAAAAATCACAAAATGAATACAACTTACCCCAAATCCCACTTTTTTGTTCCCCTCTATAAAATACCTTCTGGGAGGAGGCCAAATTACATACTAAGCACTTCTAAAGGGCTTAATAACACAATCAGATTTGATGTGAAAATGGTTATAGATTCTGCTCTACAGTGGTGTTAGTTGGCTCAGCTATAAAATATCTATATCTCTGTATCAATGATAGATGACCCAGTATAATAAAAGATCTTGACTTGCGTGTATGTTAACAATTAATGGGATGTATAATGTATCACATACTGTGTGTGGAAGGTAATAAAGAGGTGTAAATGAGAATTACACTGGTTAATTGGTGTCATTAATGGTTCTTTTGTTCTGCTGGAAAAGCAGTATCTTACTCTGAAGATGATATTGTAGGGCTGACTGCAGACTTCAAGTCAAGAGTTTAGATGAGTTAAAAATGCCAGCTCAGCTACGAAATTGCTTCTTCAGGGACGCGTCCTGACATGAAACCAGCTTAAAAACCCAGATTCGGTCCTATCAAATAGACTGGTTTCCTTCTTGTCATTTCCCTCAGACCTCACCCATGCTTTGCAAAGCAGATCACCATATGGCTCCCTGTAACAGATCAGGCAATTGCTCTCCATGACTTCCAGGCAGTCACAGTCCTGGCTGGATTTCTTGTTTCAAATGAGCTCAGTCATCTTGTGATCCTCTCTGCTTAACCTATCCTGTTTCTATCCATGTAGCACACGCAGAAAGTCACTGCAGTAGTGACGCTGTCATAACCATTTCTGCCCTCCCCCCCCCGCCTTAGTTTTTTTTAATTTGACCTGTTCACTGATGCAGCTTACTGACCTGCCACAGAAAACACTTGATGACGATGACAATGAAAACCAGGAACTGCTGGTTTTGATATTTAGGATGGACTGGCCTAAAAGTGGGTGTCACAATGTGTTGTTGTGCCATTAACATCCAAGCAGACCCTCTAGGCAAAGATTTTGGATTCTAACAGCTTTGGTAAGGCATGGCACATATGTAGAGCCAAGAAGGAAGTCTGGACTAAGACTTATCTTCCTCCCATGAATCCATCTGTAAACAGAACACAGCACAGAAGAATCATCATCTTGAGGAATAAAGATGAGGAGGAAGCAAAAGGGTTCCAAGATCAGAGCAGAAGGGAGGGATAGAAATAAGGAGCGTATATGCCATTATAGCAACATTTCTTTTGTTATTTGGAAAACCAGCTTCACAGCGCTTGGTAAATTAAATCCTACAATGATCATCTAGCTAGAACTTGTGTAGTGCTTTTTATACAGGACCGTCCAAACATTTTGTGACAGATAGGTCTGATTCCAGCTGTTGTGAAACAGAAGAGGAGTTAAATAGCTTCTCCCAGTTCAGAGAGGAAACTGGTTCCTTGGAGTGAAAGCCAGGTTTCCAAATTCTACCCCATCCACAAGAATATGCTGATATTCCTCTACTCGAGAAAAGAAAGCATGTGAAAATGCAAAGCACTGCAAAACCTCTGCCACTTCAGTACAAATCTACCAGCCAGTGGCTCTGACTCGACAGCTTGGGAGAAGAGCCAGCATGCATACATCATTTTAAAGGTGAAACCCACTAACCACACCAAAAAATATTTAGCAATTATAATAAAAGATACCTTTTTAATGAGCGACTTTTTAATCAGCTCTACAGTGCTGTAAATCAAACCGTGCAGGATGTTTTCCAAAAGACTAAGTGCTAGAGCCACTGAATTTAAATGGTCTGACAAACGATGGGCCATATAGTGCCCGCTGACATGAGCAGGAGCTCTGTAGTGAATTTAAGGCAATGCAGAACTCTATAAAATCACTGTATCATATTCAGAGTTTTGATTTTCACATCCTTCTTCAGTATTTGTGTGCTAATTTAGTACTTGTGGAAGATGCCGGGTATACCGAGGCACAGGCTCAGCAAAGCGTCAGTAACGTTAAGCCTCCAGATATGCTGCTAAATTTGGCTTTCAGTGCGAAACATCACAATCAAATTGAGAAGTACGTCTATACGGGCAAGCTCAGACTGATGCAAAATCCATCACCCTACGCTCTGGGGTTGGTGGACATGAATGTGCCCGTTGAGAAAGCAGGCAGAGATGTCTCCTGAAGTCTGCCCCTACCTGCATCTCCAGATACAGCTGCGCTCAGTTTAATTCTTGTGAATCTACTGTGGTGACAGCTGTGAAAGACAAGTGTGAAGGTCAAATACACAAGATCCTGACTGAAAGCTTTATGCCTAATCTAAAGTCTCCAAGCCTAACAAGATTTCTTGTGAGATGTATGCCCTGGACAGTGACAGACCATAAGACAATCTTTTCTTTTTCAAGTATACCATCGTTCCTATTGTGTCTGAGGCCAAAACTAGGATCAGCACCCCAGGGCAGCGGCTGCTTACTGAATACCCAAGCAGTGAAAGACAACGTTTACCCACAGGAAGAAGGTCTGGATTTTCCAAAGCTGTTTAATCATTGCTCTGGCCACCATTGCTAAACCCAAGTTATTTAGAGGGTTAACGTGCCTTTTCAAAAGTGACTTAGGCACACTGGAAAGTTCATTTCAATTAACATTTTTAAGAAATGAATCGAATAATAATAAAGAAACCATTGCACAGATGAATGCAGCTTTCAGTCCATCTAACAATTCACTTCTATAGAAAGCTACCGCTGAAATGGGATGCCTGAAGAATACCATAAAGACAGACCATAATACTGTGAGTCTCCCCAGCCCCTGTTATTGCCCTGACCAACGCCCTATTTTACTTATATCTGGAACCAGCCTTGAACCCCAAATCAGTACCTTCCCATATCTGGCTGGAGAGCATTAACTTTTCTTCTTTTTTAAAAAAAAAAAAACCAAAACATTCTCTCACACCACAGACATCTGTAGGTTTTAAAAATTTTAGAGCATTTTGAGTACATCGTTTCTCTTGAACGAATTTGCATAACTAAAAGCAAACAGGCGATATAAAAATGCATTCGTGTGATCATCATTTTAAGGGGTTGACTAAAACCTTTTTAGGGAGACAATTAGAAATGCAGAGGGAGTGTGGCTGATTTATGTGTATGACAGATTCACTAACTACTCTGTCTTGGTATATTCTGAGCTCTCTGTTCCCATCACCAACTGGTAAACACCCCCATTAAATATTTCTCTTTTGACCTGTACACTTATATTTCATTAGCATACATTACACATGGGCCAATATCAGAGTAATTTATCCAAACTCAAGTTCTGTTGGTGCAGTCGGTTTTGAGAGTGGAAAGTTGCATGCAAAATTAGAAGCCAGATAGAAATAAGGTCCTTAAACTACGCAGAACACAGTTGCGGTTTCTAAATAATTCAAAGGTTATTTAACCTTAAACTATTCACCTAAAATTTTTGCATATGTTTATATTTGGATGATACAATGATAAAGAAAGCAGAACAGCAAACTATGTTAACTGTGTAGGAGCCATAACAGCAAAGGAATTTAAGAATGTGCACATTGTAACGGTCTGCCTTTCTCTCTAGCAACATCATTTTACCTAGTTGCCTCCCTCCTGGAACTATCCTCTTCAGGGGAACCTGAAATGAATTGACTGTATGTTTATTAGTTATTTGGGTCCTTTTTCCATTTCTCAAGGACCTCTCATGGTGAGATTTCTCACCATAATTAATTACTCCACTTGTAAAGACCACAGCATTCATCACAACACTAACAGTGATGCAATTTAAAAAATTCAACACCTTTTCTTTTTGGCAAAAAATAATTATTATTTTTTTTTTTTTTACTTCTTACTTAAATGCTATGAAAACATTCATCAGCTGTTGTGAAATGCACACTGTCTTCTTGCACAGGCACCATCAGTGCTGAGTCCGTGTGAACTCACCGTTCTCTTCGAAGCAATATGGAAAAACAACAGGGCACTTCCTAGGGGAGCCACAGCATTTTTCTTGGTGAGGAACACGCTGCTAAGGCAAGATACAGTCTTTACCATCAGAGGTTTCTGATCTAGGATTTGTGCTTGCAACTATCACTTCCTTGGTTAGGAAAGGGGATGGCAGTAAAGAGAAATACTGGTAGCACGTTAGTCTGTAATATAAGGCAGACCCTATTCTCTGATTGCTGGTTAGGAATTGCACAGTACGTCTTATGAGAAGGAAAAGTATTTTGATTTAAGGTAACAACACATCATGCATATGTCCAAATTCTCATGTTGGCTGCGGAAGAAATGAGCTCACACGTAAGGCAGTCTGCACAGCTACCTCACGGGACAGAAATGAGAACTCGTGCCTACACCCTCGCCACTCTATTGAGTCAGCAGTCCAACTTCAGGAGATGTTTTGGATCCAGACTAGCAAATAGATCAGATCCCAGGGAAGTTCATATATACAGATGTGAACATCATCACTTTGACAGTAGTTAATAAAGATCTCATGGAAAAACATGCCGTATGTAAAGTAAGGATGAAACACCTAACTGACTAATGATTTTCACCACAGGAGAATGAATATGAGCATAAAAACTATTCCTCCTCCTTTGCTCTTTTTTTTTTTCCCTTCCCCCCAAGTAACTCCTGGAAAGGGACAAGCCCCCACACTTTACACTTACACAGTCTTATAAACTTTAACGGGACTTCACATGGGCAGAGACGGCAGGACAGCAGCACCGAGCACATTTATCCCCGGCAGCTCATCTTTCTGTTTGCCCGGGCTCCGAGATTAGTCACCTCTGACACTGCCAAAGGTAAACCACATTTAGAGGACAGGAATAACAATTGTAACATTCAGTATGTCACCAGAGTCCTTTATCCTTTTATTATTCCTAGTCAGCCTGTCAGGAAACATTTGCTACATACAATAGTGAAGAGGCATGGCACCAAGTGAATAACCAGAGACTAATCCTGACCAACCTCAATTCATTATTTCACCCTGATTCTTACAGGATGAGTTTCTAACAGAAGGAGCAAAAGGATATTTTGATATTCTTTCAGCCTTCATTGGGGTGAGGTTCTCTCCGCTACAATCCTATTATCACCAATCCTGATGAAAGCGAATTTGTATTCCTCCAGTTTAAGGACGTGGCCCAAGACGGCTCAGTCCAGACTGTCACCTTGCATCGACTGCAATTTCTTCACAGGCTTTTAGATTCAGTGCAAGGATTTTTATTTTAGTTGCTGTATTCTGATCTCAATCCAGATTAGGTTTAAAAGCTAATGATCAACAATGAATCAAGTTTACTTCAAATTATAAATCTGACTGTACTGAGGATGCAGCAGCTCTTAAGAAAAATAGGCTTTCATAGAAGACATGATATTTTTTCTTTCCTAAACACATCAATGTAAGACAGACCACTCCAAAATTCCAGTTTCATTTAGTTGTCATTGACTTCTTCGCAGAGCTCAGTGCTGAAAAGCACACATCACATTGTCTCAGAAATCAGGGAAAGATTTAAAAGTAAAGCTACAAGGCACACAGTAGAAGCTCACAGATGATAGGTGTATTACAATGTATTTTGATCTCTGCGCAAAAGAATATTCCCACTACTATTGATAAGAATAGGATATACACATCCAGAGGCAGAAGCACATGTTTTTTTTCTTATAAATAATTTTTAAACTCAAGAAATAAATGTGTCAATATTGTTTTCACAGACCTCTTAGATTCAGGTGACATTATGAAGATCAGAGTGACCTGACTGGGAAATAATTTCTGTTTCAGGGAGCTCATTTCTTTGAAGCAAAGAACCTGAAAGTTTACAATGCTCACTAGAAATGAGTAATAATTTACTACTTAAGATACGTCTGTGCTCTGAGGTGTACGGGACATGGGATGAAATCCTGGGCCTATTAGTAACAGAACTGCCACACTTTAAAAAGCGTGTTAGTCTCTATAATTTACACTCTAAGAGCAGATATTGGGCCCTGAAAAGTTTAATTTGAACTTCAGAGAATAATTACACTATATCAGACTAGAAATCTTTCACTGATTTTAGGAATCACTTGACTGGCTGAAGCAACTGCATTACAGCACATCTCCACAGATGTCAGTGAATAATATTTATTTAAACAATGAATGAGACATAATTTAAAAAAAGCCATGGCAAAACCACTCAGAAGCAAAACCCAAGCTCATATGGACGCAGAACAAACAATAACATGAAAAAAACCCGTAAAACAATTCAAAATCTTCAGGGAAATAGAAAACTGGTCCGCGCTTATAGGAGCTCATGATTAAAAAAAACAGAAAAAAACCTCACACTGACAGTGCCCTTTTAAGTGTACAGCTTTCTACACTGAAGAATATAGTCTGGTTGAAATTAGTATAAATCTCACAGTGTATTAAAGCATCAGAAGATGAGGGTAGCTATGGTAATTCTAGCACTTTATTAAACACCAGACAAATTGAAGAGTACATTTCCTGCTTTTTGAAAGAAATGAATGATATCTTCTGATTGGGGAATGCTAAGGGCAAAGGAAGCTGGCTGAAATGGCTTAAAACAGTACCGCAGTACATTTATCAGGACATTTAGTGTGGCTTTTCATGGGAAAATGGTGCAAGGAGAAGGGGGGAGTGATTTTTATTGCTAAAATTAATTTTATTGTGGTGCTAACTAACCCTCTTCCCCCCTGGAATCACACACAAATAAAGAAAAATGACTGGGAATGCTCCTCCTCTTTGTGGTTTTTCAGTACTCGTTTGTGTTTTCAGCAGCGCAGAGCTAGATCTGGGCTGTGCACTGCACCATTCTTCTGCCCAAACTACAGCATCGAAAACAGATACATAAAGAACGAAGAATCTGATTAAGAAAAGTACATTTATATTTTGACTGTGTTTTATTTTTAACATAAAACATCTTGAAAAAAGTTTTATGATTTAGCATTTATGAATGACTAGATTTTAAGAGAATTGTAATATTTTTTTAGGGTATTTCAGCTCTATGAGTTATTTCTTGTAGATTCGGATAATGACATTATAAATCTTTCTGTGGAGGCAATTACTAAGGCAGAAATGGCCTATTCCCCATTGGCTTTTAGGCTCAGCTTACTGACATATTACAAGCAGGCTTACCATGGTCATTAAAAACTGATCTGGGATTTATTGTACCTCTTTAAACTCTCAGTACTTTGAAAAGTATTGAACAGAAAGGAATACAAGGTGAAGTTACAAAGAGATCCAATGAAGCAATCAGGGGAAAAATAGGCTTAATTTATCCCAGCAAGGCCCACCAGAAGCGCCACAAAAATATTTGAAATTGAGCTTTGAGTCCTTAATAGAGATCACTCACAAGAGCTATTAATCATATCAAATGGAAACACTTTTAAACAGAGGGTCTGGGAACACAAAGGACATCAACACAAGATTAGAGGGCAGAAAACAAAGCCAAGATTTTAAGTCTGCCAATAAGGACAAAACAGCTGCCCAACGCAGTAGATGAGCATGAAAAAAAAAATCAGGTACAGCAACTTTTCTTGCCTAGATCCTGGTCACCTGCAGCGCAAGCAGGAATTTTATCTATACCTTAAGTTAACATCAGACCTCAGATCATTGCACCGTAGTCGGTTTTCAGGGTAATCTCTGGTGGCCAGCAGTAGGGCGGGCGTTCGAACAAATGCCTGAGAGCACAAACGCACCATCACCTTGTGCAAATGGATCTAAACGAAGGCCAGAATAAGAGAAACACTGACTACACCACTGGATTTGAGCAGGACTGGCGTACTCATTAGCAGGCAAAGGTCAGTGACAAAATTTCTGTTTCATCATCTGCCAGTTAACCTTCAGTTCCAGGTTGCCAATGACAGGAGCTGCATCTTCAGAGCAGCCGTAGTCCCAAACTGCTTACAGCCCTTGTTCCTCCGGGATGTACCCCGGGGCAGAGGGTTTGGAGCATTTGGAAACACCTTCCACTTCTCAGGGCTTTTGTCTGGAGCTAAAAGCTGCCTTCACAGGAACAAACTGCTGCTCGGGGGAGCTACTTCATGGCTGTTTTATATTCTCCTACGGTCATCTCCAAGAACCCCATTCATTTTAGAAAAGAAACCCACCAAGGGTGACTGGTGTCTCAGGGTGTTATACGACTTTACAAAATACAACCATTATCTGTGTTTTGCTGTAAGTAAATAACCAAACCCTTAGTTTTATCAACAATTCTTTCAGGCAATTGTGGTCTGCTAACAGATAAAGAGTACAGCTTCACTGTCTCTGTTTTTTTAGAGCACCATCTTTGGTTTTAATTCTCAAAAATAGGTGGCAATTTGGTTATCTTTCAGGAAAACCTTGAATGGGCATCAGATTTGCAATGGATAACAGTTCGGTACCTTTCTGAAAACCATACTACAGATGTTTGAAGGCTGTTGATCTAAGAACTAAATGTCACTTCTGGCTTGTAAGTCATCTTTTGCTTTCTCAAGGTGATCCTGACAGACGCATACATATTCTAATGTTGTAGAGTATGTTAGGTTGGTCAACACTCATTTTAAAGAATATGTTTTAACATAATATTCATTTCAAACCTGAAACTGAATTATTACAGGTAGTCTAAAAATACAGCCCTTTCGTCAAGTTTGCATTTTCCAGAGAGATTTGTCACTCTAAAATTCTCTTTACTTTTCACCAGGAATAAACTGAAGTGTATTTGAAAATAATGGCTTTAATTATAATTGGCATATCTGAGCCTACAGCTAGTGCCAGTCACTTTACTAAGTGACATTACTTATGACACTGGCAAGATCAGAGTCTTTTATCACTTTTTTTTTTTAATTATTAATAGGAGACCAATTTCCAACCTTCTCTAATATCTGATTATCTCTGGATAACTGGAGACGGGTAAAGATAGAGGATCACATCCAGAACTGGGCCCCCACTAGTAATCCCTAAAAATCCATGGTATTCAGAGCACAGAATCTTCTCAAGATGAGCAGAAATTAAAAGATTTACATCCCCTTTGACTAAAGTGGCTGTCATACAATTGCTGTATATAAATCAGGGGTGAGAAAACCTACGCCCCAGAACTAGGCACAGCCCACGACCTCAACTCATATTTTTGTTGCATGTTAACGCACAATCCACCAAAAGCGCCTGACAGACCTATTCATCACTGCTAATATTATGAAGAAGTACTTGCTAGCAGAAATGGCATAGTACTGCACCAGCGCCCAAAGGGTAGGAGGTAAAGGCTGGCAGGAGAGAGAAAGGGGCAAACTGGCAGCGGCTGGGAACCTCCGTGCTCCACCAGCCTGGTCCAGCACCAGGGATGGGCGAGATGAGGCGTGCAGCATTACATTCCTCTGTCCTTCCTCTTGCTCCTCGTGTGTTTGCCTTGTATATACAGCCCAACTCAGAATCACTTTCAGTGCCTATCTAGCAAAACTAACAAGGTTAACGCAATCATTAAGAAAGAACAGCAACAGTGCAAGTTTGTTCCAAGTAAATTCACCTTTCACTACAGACAAGGGGAAGTCTGTAGACCCGACTGCAGAATATGGCGCCATACATGGTGAATCTGCCTCCACATGTGCAGAATTTGTCAAAGATACTCTTTCCATTAAGACAAAGCTCATTCGGACCCGTTCTTCCTCCTTGGAATGTACACAGCATTGATTTACACTTTAGTAGTAATAACTTCAGCTATTAGAGTGCTCTTAGTATCCTTTTTAAATTGGCTTCAAGGCATTTGGGGAGTCATTGTCAGGCCATCTAGAATGTAGATAAAGGGATCCTATGGCAGAGTAATATTCTGTATAAACTCCAGTCTAGGGACGATGATATATTTCCCATAACTCTTGCATTGCGGGCATTCCGATAACATGTGGACAAAGTGTTCCAGAATATATATTACATCACCAGCCCCTTATTATTCAAAACACTAGCAGAGTGAATCCCTTTCAGAGTCCAGAAGATCCGCAATGTAATTTTGTTGTTAGAGAAGACCTTAATCACCTGGTGATTATTTTGACTGCTAGTACAAACATTATCCCAGGCTTAGGCTGATATTTGGGTGTTTGTATCTGAACCTCTGAGTTCCTTCAGCATCCTTAGCTAGGTAATATTATCCTACAGAATGATTTTTTTTTTTTAAATTTTTTAGAAGAATATTTTCCTTAAAAAACTAGAAGCATCAACTATACTGTATCAGATGAGTCATTCTGGTTTAAGACAACGTACTTTACCCACATGTCCGTTTCCTGATATTCCAGAAATGAGTGAATAGCTCTCTAATTTGCTTAATTCTGTAACCAAACCATGCAAGTGTTATCCTTCTGGTATTCTGGTTTGAATGGCAAAGTCAAAATGGCAGAGACTGTGTCAATATTAAAATACAGATTATGGCTCTAATTTTTAAATTTACTTAAACTTAATGTTGTAGCATCAGCTGCAAAATATGACAATGAGACTCAACTCCATTCCCTACCTTGTAAACTCAAGAGTGGTTAATATTCTGGATAGTTTCCTTTATCTCCTTTCAAATTAGTATCGTAAGGACTACTTCTGAAGGCAATCATTTTGCACTTTTCAAAATGGAAACAATAGATTAACACGCAAGATTATTTCATGACAACTGCTGAAGTTTTTCTCAGACTAGCAGAAAGAAAAAGGACAGGCCCTCAAAGATGTAACTTGAGAATGCTAATTTGTATTTTATGTTATAAACATAAGGATAACTATAAATGATAACTGAGAAGCTGAAGTTCAGTGAATGTTGATTGCTTAATATAACATAATGTGTTTTTTTTTTCTTCTGGGTGGACCATTATATAGAGACACATAACTTAAAATAATAGTAACCAGAATTGTAGTGCAGCTGGAAGTCAAGGGTAACATAACCATACCGTACGACAAGTTTGCGCATACAAACATATTAACGTAATGACATTGCGGCACTGCTGCAACTAGCAACAAGGAAACATGTACAAATGCACACGCTTGCATTTTACCTTTGAGTACAACTTTTACATTTTTTCCTAATTGTGTTTACTTATTTCCTGAATATTTCATCACAAGATGTCCTACCTGAGAGCTGGGTTGGAAAATCAGCAGCTGCGCACGCAGACAGAAGCGGCTTCTGTGGCACCATGGATGCATACCAAGGTGGCTCCTCCCCTTTTCCAAGTTCCCTGAAGTGTTGGCTCTTCTCTGCTTGGCTTGTGTGGAGAACCTGCAGGAACAAGGTATTGTGCTGCTCAGAGCTCAATACAAGTTAATACCTCTGCCAGTCCTGCTCATATAGAACAGCCTTGCGGAATATAGCCCCAGAAAACTTGGAAAAATGTCTTTCCAAGCATTGATCACTCTCTTGGTGGTCTGGTGGATTGCAATGCACAAGGTAGATGGGAGAACTGGCAAGCTTCAGAACTAAAATCTCAAAAGCTGGACTTCCACAAGACAAATCAGAGGTGGAAAGCACATCTAATTCATGTATTCCTTTGCTTTGTCCACACATGCCGTAGCCGGCAATCTTCTACTGTCTTCCTTCACAGTTATTATGATAAGAGACAGTCGGCTGATATCATGACTAAACTGACACGTTTCCATGATAAGTTATTAGTGCATGCAAGCAAACATATTTCTAAGATTGTGAAAAATATTTACTCATTTGGGGTTTGGGAATTTCAGTTTGGAATGCCTATCTAAAGAGACCTTTTTTTCCTCAGAAGCACACGTGGAGCAGAGGGAACTGAAACATTGATAAGTTTCTTACTGTAAACCACATAACTTACTGATTTCAATGCCATACCAAGAGTTCTGGCACTTATGCAGACTCTAAAAGATGCCCACTAATCTAACCCTGGGGCACGTAACGATTCTCAAGTGTCAGCTGATACCTTCCCCAGGTGAACTGGATGACCTCCAGAAGTCCCTTCCAACCTAAATTATTCTATCACTCTATAAGCATTTTGAATCATCATTTTCTGTGCTGTATCACTGGTGTTAAGAATGCCATTTAGCATGCTCAGAAATCAACTGTGCAGCAACCAAGTTGTAGTTAGAAGAATGCAATTTAAAACACATTTTCTTCACAGATAATACGATATGCAGTCTTCCCAGGAGTGACTCTCATGACCTATTCCAGTCACAACCCTTATTTATAGGTGGTGATGGAATGAATGAAACCTGCTGCTCCATAGTGAGAAATTTTTGTGATGCAATAACTGAAGCAGCCATCACAGAAAATTAGGTCCCTGTAAGATTCTGCATGAAAACAACTTGAGGATTCTCTCTAGACTAAGTGAATTACAGTAGAGAAATACTTCTCACTGCTACACAGCGGGTCCAAATGGAATCTTTGATGGAACGGCTGCAATTCTGAAGCAGTGCAATGTGTCAGCCCACCACCTGACAAGAGTTAAGGTGGGGGAGGGAGCAGCTCTTCAGTATTTGCCCTTTTCCTGCAGGTTGGCATAATTGCTACTAAATCAAATTCAGGTCCATCCAACCCCAGTACCTGTCTCCAACTTTTATACCAGAAACTCAGGGAAAATGAAAGAAACAGCAGATAGTGAATAAGGATACTCAATATCCAGGAGCAAGTGTTCTGGGGTCTTCAAAAGGCAGTAGTTATAGATGGATCAGTGCTTAATTGCCACCAGTGGAATGAACCTCCCTGAATTACCAAAGCAGAAAGATCAGGTGCACAAAACTTTTCATGAAAACCAGAAGATTTACACTCCAAAGCTAATGAGAAATTCTAACTCTCCAGGCAAGATCCAAGGTACAAACTGAGACACAAATGACATGAATTGTAAAGAGAAATCACTCTATAACTAACTGAGTGAAAGGAAGTCCAAGTGAAGTTGGTTTGCGCTAACTTTTTGACGTGCTTCAACTCCCAAAGGTGAAGGAAGCCATTGGCAGATGTCCTCAAGATGGCCTATGTATTTATTACTTATTTGGGGGGCGGGTTGCACTAGGAAGACAGAATCACCACAAGGCCATAGTCTTTGATATGAAAAGTTAGAAAATATTGGGGCAATTTAGATATTTTTGAATCATTTTCCTGCTTTGTGGTCCTTTCTATCTCATCCTCCCTTATTTAAAGGACTAAAGCTCAGAGGTATTAATAGTTATTCTTGAGAACTATAGAAGAATGGGTGAAGTGACAAAACACAGAAGACAAGGGAATGGAAAAAAGAACTAACCTGGAGATTATAAAGGAGTTCCTTCTTTTAAATTTCTGGGAAAACTCTGAAACAAATTATCTGTATTCTGTAAAGATAACAAGCAGAAGAGCTTGACATTTTGTTCTTGAAGACTGGCTGTTGAACCAATGTAATTTTCTTCTACAGGGAAGGAGGTTTTGTGGTCAGAAAACAATAGATGTCATTAACTTTTAGAGAAATTTCTGATTACTATAAGATATCTCGTAGTTAAGCTAAGAAAACATGGTTCAGATAAAATAATGCTAGGGTGAATATAAAAATCAGTTTCAAAACTGCACTCAGAGTATTTATCAAAGGTTCATGGCCAGAACAGGAGGCTGTACAAAGTGAGGTTCCACAGGGGACTGGGGTTGGTACTATTCAATATTTTCATTAGTGACCTCATTGATGGAATAGATTATGCTTATTACATCTGCAGACAGCATCAAATTGTGAGTATGCCGGAAGGCAAGATTAGAATTCAAAATGATCATGACAAATCGGAGAAGTAGTCTGAAAAATAGGATGCTGTTCAAAAGGGACAGGTGCATCAGATTTCACGTAGGCAGCAACATTCAACAGTACATGATGAGCGAATAACTAGCTAAGTAACAATTCTGTATAAAAGAATTCAGGGACTATAGTGGGTCACGTATAGCTTCTATCAAAGTTGGACCTCAGATGTGAAAGAACTGGCAAGAACCACATCCATATACTTCTGTCATCTAAAGCTTTAGCCGACAGAAGAAAATCACATATAAATACTACTAGATTATTGAAATAACCTTTCGTATTATGCTTAAAAACCCTTCTAGATGCAGACATCCAAAGCTTAATGTTTCTGCAGAGGTGCAAGGCTACTGGAGAGATACCTCCACTACCAAAGTCATGGTTTTGAATTGCTGATATGAAGAGTTGCTGACAGGAAGAATTTTACCTCACTAATTCCAAAATATGGGTTACTTTAGGAAGAGGGTGACATGATCAGTTGCTTTGATGCACTTGAATGACAAGAGTTGTGTGAACGTGCATTAAATGTCTGATACTCCATTAAGCTAGTGAGTGGCACAGAAAGAGAAAGTCAAATAGTGGTGTCTTTTAGATGGTTATAAATAATGGACTTCAAAGCAAAAATTGGTTAACAGGCCTTGTGCCAGAAAAAGTCCATCTATACTGAATCCACTGGGGAAAATTGCCTGAAAAGAGTTTATTTATATGAAAATATGACCATAGCACTGTTGTCAAGGTCAGTAAGACTTATGGTGATCTGCTGAGTAAGTCCTATTTGTGCAAGACTGATCTGCATCAAGGGTACCTTGAGTTTATGCAATAATCCCATCCTTCCATGAATTCTTAGACAGATTGATAACATTAGTCTGGAATCAGTTCATCTGTGACAATATCTTGAATATCACTATATTTGCATATCTCAGGCATCTTTAACGTATCTGTCTCGTTCTATTTAGATACTGGTACAATGGTCTGATGCAGACATCAGACAAGAAAAGAGTTCAACGTTACAGCATAGCGTTACTGGGAAAAGAAACCACCCCTTACACTATCTGTGGGTGTTATCTATCTTTACCTTGTCTTTATCCATTTTGATGCTATCCACGCAACATTTGAAATAGGTACCTGGCTCCAACTTGCACCCAGATGAATGACAAATAACAGCAGGAAAACTCATTTCACATAATTTTTTAGTAACACGATCTACTAAAATGGCATTAACAACTAAAATTATGTAAAACCACCATCACAATCAAAAACGTGGAGGAGTAGTATGTAGGGCATAAGTAACAACCAGATAAGGCTGTTGCATACAGTACTTTCTCTCTGACCCCAGTTCATTAGAGAAAAAGCAATGATTTAAACTACCTAGCTAACCTCTTCCACAGCTATAGTTTATAATCATAAATCAGGCACGTGACTACCTGGAGGCATCAGGGAGTTTGCTGCTACACTATGTTACAGAGCTAGGAGGGAAAGAAAGTTCCTATTATTGGATCATGCAGTAGACATTGGTGCTTGAAATTTCTACTTACACTACATTAGCTCGAGGCAGTTCATTTGCTAAAATAAAAGAAACAAAGTGTAAAATATTCACTGACTTGCTCAACAAAGCAATCAACGAAAGGGAGAAAGAGAAAGACGGAGAGAGAGAGAGAGAGGGAGTGTGATTTTTTTTTTTCTACTATCACACTGTTGATAAATACCATTAGTGTTTTAAAATTATCTCACCCATTTAAATTTAAAAGTATTAGTGGTATTATCAGTCTGTCTATCCATCTCCCTTTATTTCGTCTGTCTCCTGCTTCTATTTTGTGTGAAATTTCAAGAGATGAATCCCATTTTCTATTAATTCAATGGCTGTCATCTTGCATTGCATCATGTAGCCCAGATCACAACAATGAAATCTAAGGGTTTAAATTAATAATATTGCAACACATCACTTTGTAAAGCGTTGTACTCATCCATATCTAGCCAGCTCAGGTACCTTGCCTCCAGTCTGATGCCTTTCACTGGTAGCTATGGGTGGGATCACACCTGTACAGTTGCAAACAATTTATAATTGGTAACCGAATACTCAGACTTTGTGGTGGATAGCATTACTTTAATAGGGTGTTGAGACTTAACAAGATGTTTTTGCTTAAAAATAAAATAGTTGGGAAAAGCTTCAGGGAATACGAGATCTCTGTTCTCTGAGTGGCATTTTCCACACCTACAAATATATGCTGACAGGTAACTGTATTGCATTACAATTGCCTTACATACAATGTCAGCTAAAGCTACATGGAAAGTCAGCATCTTGGAGCACCTATGCATCATGAAACAGCTGATAGATTGGGTTAACTATTAGAAGTTCAGATATAATTTCATTATAGCCACTAACCCACAAAAAGGAAAGAAAAAAAGAAGCCAAGATTATGTGCAAGTAAATCATCAGAACCACTACAAATTCAGGAAGGAATAAAACATTATGCCTAAAGGAAAATAACATACGAGATCAAAAATACATCCTAGCCAACATTTACTGTTGTTATTCAGGCATAGCTCCTATTATGTTTTGTCATGTAGAAACAAATCCACTAGTGGGAATCTACATTTTTAGTTTGTGAACATTTCTAAAAGAAAGGATAAAAAAGAAATATGACCAGAAGTTCCTCAGTGGCCAACCCAAACTATAAGAAACAGATGTGCAACCGGGAGTGCCTACCTTTTCCTCCCCTTCCCTCAGAGCATACTTGAACCTGTAAGAATATTCGTAAGACTTTATACACTGACAAACACATGAAGCACTTGGTAAGCAGATAGGCACAGAATTATATGGGCTTCATTAGATAGCTGCTAATCGTCAAATAAGTTCCAGGCCAACCTGCTGAGTGTAAATGCAAATTTACCACCTTTGGAGCTGCCTCATTGTACAGCTATTGATTTATGTTTGAATGGGAGTTCAAAAAAAAAAGTTGTCTTTTGAAGCTTTACTATCTGAGCATGGCTCCTTTGTCCAGGTGTCTTGGGGATCTCTTGCTGCAATTTTGATCTTTGTATTCCAAAAGCCTTAGAGAGTCAATTCAGGTAACTTAAAAGTGAGATATAATCAGAAAGGATTTGGAAATAAAGTCTTTGCCTTGTCACATTAATGCGGCCCTATCAAGTGGCAGTTTATCAAGAGGCAGCTCACAAGGTTTTAATGAGCATGCTGCCTGTTCTTGTACAATACTAATTAATCCCATTTTTTCACACTGGTGTGATTGCTTCATGAAACCCGCATTGTTTTATGCTCAGCAGCAAAGCGGGCTCTCACTGATTAAATCTCCTTCCCAGAGCTGGAGCCTGACAACTGAATTATACCTTGCTCAAAATAATAATGGGTATCAGCTAATAAATACGGTTTAACACACACAAAACTATGCAGCCAAAATCACACCACAAAATAGGAGTTTGACTTATAGGCACAGCAGTGTTTCATTAAACATCTGTATTATAATTCACTGGTTTTCCAACTGATGTAATAACTTAATTGATGAGAACAAAGACAAGCTTATTTATTCACCCAATTGCTTGCTTCTTGACTAACGTTTTTCCTTGGTGTTATTGTGGAAATAAATATGCAATATTCTTTTTATAGAAGTCTAATTTAGGCCCTTTTTTTCCCCTATTGAGAAGTCAACATCACAATCTGTTTCTGACAAGTTCTTGCTGCAGTGAAGCAGACCGCATTATGATAAGACAGCAGTGTGTTGTTTACCCTAATGTTCAGAGATTCCAGCAAAGGTGAGAGAGGTGTGATGCTTCAGGCAGTTAATAATGAATAATTGTCTGCAAATTTACATTACAGGGTTCAAAAAGCTTGTTTTCTCTCTTTTCCCTTTCCCATTCTCCCACATGATTTAAAGCTTCTTCCACCTCAGCCAGGGAAGGGATAACTGCAAAGTACTAATGAGAAGTACAGCACTTTTCTCTGCAAGACCAAGTTAAATTAGGCACGTTATAGATATAGAATAATCTGGGGGAAATAAAAAGGATTTTTTTCCTAATTGACAAATACAAAAAGGTATTTTTACTCTTTTACAATGCTTTGGTCGCATGTTGCAGACTAAGATGGTCAAAACTTAGGGTCTCGTTTTGCTTAAGAACCTCTGAAGAAAGCTACTTTACCACTTAGATGGTATTCCCTTCAGAAAGTGCTCCCTGCAGCCAATAAAACAAAAGAAATCATTAACCTTGGATTTAATATAGATTTATATACGTAACTTTGGATGCCCTGGGAGAAACTGTTTATTATTTATCTCTCATTTGTAACAGTGCCAGAAAAGTATGAGAAATTTTACAGCTGGATCTAAAAAAAAAAAAAGGGGGGTATTTTCAAGGCAGAAAGAAGAGTCCTACCTCCATCTCCTTCAGTACCATTAACTGAATTTTGCAGATTAATTTAATGGGAGAAAAATCAGTAAAAGTTTCAAAAATACATAATATTTACCCTAACATCATCTTTCTGAAATATTTACAGTCTAAAGAGTGCCTAGTGAGAGTTAGGCCAATAGAAAAAACACAGAATGAAAATATTTTTCATTAATTGCTGGCATATAAGCATTTGCACTAGGTATTTTTGTTGTTAGAAGTATTGGTGCAACTAGCACTTCTATAGGTTTAAGAATCACTCTGAATCCTTATGAAAAGATGACTCAAACAACAAATTGGAAGGAATGCATTCAATTATGAAGCACAGATGAGAAGGTACTATGAGATAAGGCTTGAAATAAGGTAAAAATAGCAGGTTTTAAGTTGTGCTGCTTTTTGATAGAATTACCAAAATGAGAAACAAGACAGCTTAGGAAACATGAGCAAAGCAAAAAATAAATCCCTTTCTTTTCAATTACTCCAATTTCATTCCAGTTGTTGTGATATCATAATTTAGCTAAGTCTCTCTAGTCCCCGTTCAAATCTTCAGCTGATGCAAGCTGTGACTGTCCTGTGAGGATCTTGCCCATGCAGCCTTCCGCATTGTCCCCTCCAGACAAGAGTGGCATTTCCACGGTATTCACAACGGCATGAAGCGAGCACATCGGCTGCATATGATGGTTCTACCAGATCAGGATTCCTCACCTGTCCCTTCTGACTATGGCACTACCTTATCACTTGACTAAGCGTGTTTTTTCACAATCGAATGTGCAATCACTTATACTTCTACGAGAAGAGTGGGAAGGGACATAAAGGCTAACAAAGCAGAACGGTTCTCCTCCCAGTTCATAGACAGTTTGCAGAGGTAGAAGTTCCTGGGGAATCAGGAACTACATCTATGCTCATGAATGTTGTAACTCTATGACAGATCAAGCTATAATTAGATCATGACCTATGCCTGATATTAGAATTCAATTTGTAGAACTGATGTGCCGTATGAAGTAAAAATAATTAAAGAGAATAATTAATTTATATTAGAAAAACAATATTAGCCATCTGCAACAATGACTTCTCTGTGCGCCAGTGACATACATATTGGCAGAAAAATGCCCAAACAACTTATTTATACTTTTATATATAAAAATACATGAAAGATACTTTTGGGGCCCAGATTCAAACTATTTTTAAAAATTTGTTTGTAAGAGCAGAAGGATTTGAGCCTATCCCTAAATAAAATAGCTACTACATTATTTTCTAATAATTTTCTTTAGAAAAAAAACCCTTTTCCCTTCTTCTAGAGAATCTAATTATTCAGTGACAGCAGTTGGCTGACTTGGGCACAACACAACATGTCAATTTTCAGTTGCTTACACAGTATCACAGAAACTGTTAGAAATTGTTTTGAAATCTGGCATACTTTTCAGTCATCCTAATTCCTCCAAGTGAGCCAAACCTGATTACATTTGGCTCACCCACAAAAGATCTGCAAGATGGGGAGAAGAACAAGTAGGAAAGAGAATCAAAAATCAACAAGACTTCCTCCCCCCTGCCTTCAGCTATGTCTCGCTGTAACATTAATCTCCTATGCTACCTGAAATCACATGGATTTTAATTTTCTAAACTAAAACTAATTTTTTTCCTTTTTTAATTTTTGGCATATTGATACTGCATCTACAGGAGGAAATTATGATCTGTCCATGAAGCAATAAAACCCCTACTTCAGGGGACAGTTCACAAATATTAATTCTTTTGAAATTTATGTCTGAAACCACTCTTCCCCATGCTAATGTCTGCTGGTCCCAGTTACAGCCTAAGACTAATCACAACAAAAACATCCTTACCAAATTTATCATATGTAGGATATTTTTGGAATAGCCAGCTTCAGAACATGGTAAAGTAGGTAAAATATTCCAAGTCTGAATACGAATTCAGATGCCACAGTGAAACTACACTGAATTTCATCAGATGAGAACCTGGCCCTTTATATGGGAACTATTCTACTTTTGCAACATATTGCCACCACATCAGTAACGTTCACTAAAAGGCCTGCTGATTTAAACTCTTCCTTTAATATCAAATCAATTTGATGGCTTTCCTTTTGAATTTAAGTAGAAGACATTTATGTTTCTTACAAAATACTGTACTTTTCCAGTTGCCAAAAATATACACAGCTCTAAGTGTAGAAGCACAGACCAAAACTCTTGTTGCCAATATGAAATAAAAAAAGCTTACTTATCTTTAAAGCAAGGAAATTTAATTCACTCTTTACACTGTAACTACGGGATTTAAGAATTTTTTGGGTTTTTTAGGATTCTTTGTTTAATAGACCAATGGGAAAAATTTGAGGGCCGTTATTCAAATGGTTGTGGACCCTTTTAGCTAATGGATTCAAATCGATAATTCTGCACTTGTCAACTATTCTTCAATCATATTAAGACTGCATAACTCGGTTCAGTCCAAGTCTTCTAGGACTCTGCTCTGCAAAGCAAATAACATTTCCCCACGGGGAAAATGTGTACTCATGATATCTAATTCTCAGGTTCCCTCAATGTTTCCTTGATTTTTTTTTTGGAATGGAGACAGATTTCTGGTAGGTGTGGCCCCATTTACATAAAACCTAGTCCCCTCCATAGACACATACACAAAGATATTCACAATAGCATAATTCTAGAGCAATTGTCTGCGTTCTCAAAGATAACACCAGACTTCTTTACACTAGGTTTTCAGAGAAAAGTCTGTGCCTTATTGTTAAGTAGCTTATAAGGTAAATAGTTGAAAAGTTTAATTATATTTATGTCTTTACGGAAGCTTGCCTCTCCCTTCCCACATTACATTATTAAATTAAAAGCTGAAATGATCAGAAAAGTTTTGCACAAATGAAATTCAAATTAAAAAAAAAAAGAACATTTGGAGGAAGTTTCATTAACCGTGCTTCTGTTTGAATGGTGATGAGAGACTGCCAACCTGAAGAAATTATTAGCTGCATTTTTAGAGGCCTATAGCACGGCAAGTCCTGCACAAGGTCCGTAACCCAACAAGTCCCTTAAATACAGGATTAGTTTGGACAGATGTTTCAGTTCCCACTTGAATTATAATGCAATTTACAACATGTGTATCAAGAATAATAGACATGTCTTTTAAATAAGATAATAAGCAATAAAAGTTTTAGCAACTATTTACTTGACTACTTTCATTTTCACCTCTGAAGGGAACGCTGGAAGCAATCGGAGAGAATATGCCCATCACTGAGGAGGTTTAGGTAACAGTGGTCATCTAGGACATTTTAGAAAGCATTACCCAGTTCAGGAAGTAGCATTTAAAATTCCACATTAAAAAATATCTCCAAACTTTCTGCATTGTCTTTTAATACGTCACTTCTATGGTCCTCAGTACTAGAATTCAGTACTAGAGATAAAACTGTGCTGATTAAATCTGGTGTTTCTACTAAAAATAGAAAATTATTCTTCTAGAATATAACACATACAAAGTTGTTGTGTGCT
>VYZM01010478.1:540704-557489 GCA_013398915.1 Dromas ardeola
TTACAACACTGCAGAGGATTCTCTTGAGTGTGTGTGGGGTGAGGGGAGCTATCTTACTGAGATTTGATTCAAAAGGAGGAAAAAGAAAAACATTTCTATTCACATTAGGTTTTGTAAAACCATTTAGTGTTATGAAAAGCCTAATGTTTAAGCCTAAACTAAGTAGACAGTGATCCTTTAAGTCCCTATCTTCCAGTACATTTCGCCATTCTATTCTTTCAGGGAAAGTTAGGTTTGTTATTCTTTCACCTTCCAAAGTCCTTGATGGGTTATTTCTAGAGAATATTTAAATCTGTAAAGTATTTTTGTCGGCAAAGATGTCTGTAGAAATTTCCTCAAACTCCAGCATGTATTTACCCACTGCTCAGAAATTCTTCTTCCATTTTCTATTAATATTATTTCACTGGGATCAATCTCTGTTGAGAAATTTAGTTTAAGCTGCCTAGCAGTCTTAAAAGAGGAAGATCTATTAATTTAATCATTTATATGAATCATGTCTAAATGATCTCAGCAGAGAAAATGTGTTAGCCATTTAAATCCCATCATTACATATTATATAATAATTACCACTAATTCTAGTTTGGATGGGCCACAATATTGCTTTACATACCTAATATATTCAGAACATCTACCTTACCAAGCTCAGTCTTTTTGTGACCTTTGAGTTTATGCTTGTCTCTTGATTATGAACATAGGACAGGCTCTCCAAGAAATTAGTTATGCAAAACACATACACAGTACCACATCTATTTAGCATGCACAACTACCACTTCTTTTTTTTTTTTTTTAATATCTCAAGTTCTTTTTGTCTCTGGAAGATATCGAGCATGCTATTGATACAGTTCTAATCAAAATAATATTTATTTGTTAAGTATTCTCAGTGCTGTATATGTCACTAATCCACACTCTGTATCAAGCTGAGCTTACAGTGTAAGATAGGGTTATTCACGGGAAACTACAGGGTGTAACTTCCACTGAATTTCCAAATCCCTTACCCTGAAAGAGCTGCTTAAACATTGTGTGTGCAAACAGACAACTGTACACGTATGAACTGTATGTACATTCTTGTCTACAGCTCAGACTGAGACAATTTGCATGGATTTCTTCCAATAAAAAAAGGAAAATATTGATTAGCCATAAGAGGTCTCTGCACAGGTCTGAGCAACAGTTTCTCCATATACTATTACAGAGCACTCATGCATGCAAGGCCCAGAAAGGGAATAAAAACTACATGGCAATGAATGAACAATTTACCAATTGTTTCTCTGTCGGGCAACCTCAGTAAAAACCATCAACATACAATTCCTCACTGGGAGCCAATCCATTTCCACATGAACATGACAATCCAGCATTACTCAGTAAGCAAAAAATGTGTCCAAACGTTTTCCAAGCACCCTTGGATGCGAGATGGTGCTACTGGCTCCACCTTGAAGACACACTAGCCTCCAGAGTTAGAGCTCTGCATCTTGTGTCACAAATAGTGCTTTCAGTGACTGATTTTTAGAAGAAAGGCAGAGTTCTCACTAGGCGGCCATGGCTTCAGGACTGCTTACAGATGTGGGTACCTGACTTCGCCCTTGAGAAAGGTTGAACTGTGCCTCTGCCATGCTAGAACAACTTGAATAGCTTCATCCAGTGTGGACGCTCAGTTTAATCTTTCTTTAAAACAGTAATTATTCTTTATTCTTTTTCACCAGCTCTGCATGAATGCATCTGCCAGCAACCTTTCCTCTACTCTATCAAAATTGCAATACAAGAAACACCCCTGATTAATTACAGAAGAGTGAAACTTCCAACTCTCATATCCCAAGGGTCAAATTTATCCCTGGTGTAAGCCAGAACTCAGTAGTGAGACAAATTTGGCCCTAGGTGACTTTTTTCCCCCGACTAACTCATTACACCGTCCCTTCTATAGCTGATGAATTGAGCCCCTTGTGTTCTGTTTGTAACCATAATTAGTATTCATTTTGCAAGCTTAAAGTTCACCCCTGATGCAGGACTGAGCCTAATGTTAATCACTGCGGTGTCTTACCGCCTTTGACTCTGATCTGTCAGGTTTGCATTACTTGTCCCATACCTAATTTTTTGCCCTTACCAGCCAACTAGCACCTCGACATCACACTGTGTCAGAATTAGAAACTTTTGACAGATCTGTAATCATCTGGTTCTCATCAGCTCTATGCATGTTAGTCACTTCATTTCCACATTCTAACAGTTAATATGCCTTAATTTCTCTCACTTTGTGAATATTTAATTCCTCCCTTTTCAACATCATTTTTAGGTTGTGTGAATCATTTTCAAAGCCTTTGCTATTCTCCCTCCACTATCATCTGCATATTTTATGAAATGGCACAGTTGAATCTCTGAGGGCTCTTGATAAAAATGAAACTGGCAGGCTGCTCATTAGTTGTTTACCTGGAGCTGTGTGAATCCCCTAGAATGGTGGATTCCCATTTGGATTTGAATTAGGATATTCTGACACATAAGAATTGAAAACCTTTCCAAGATAAGTGTGATTCTTCCCCCGCCTCCCCTCCCCTTCTACCCCAATTAATAGCTTTTCTAGGAAGTTTGCTTTCTTTTGACCAATCTGCTAGTAGTGCAGTACCACGTACACCAACATCTGAAACAACTGGATTGTTAAAAGGTGAGAGACAGAGGCTGTAGCCAATTAGCAACTCTAACGAGGGGAAAAAGTGTCCGATCAAGAATGCACAGAGGGCAGCATGAATAAAATGTGAACTTTTCAGGCTTCCAGAGTCAAACTAACTTGCTGGGACTAGGGCCGTGGTTTATTTAAGCATGTATTTTAACAGGCAAGTAATAAAAAAAAAAATTACATTCAGTGGAAATACTGTGAGTAAAGTTTAAAGCATAAATACTTTACAATGACCATACCTGGCGAGTCTCATACAACAGTTTTCATTATTTCCTTGATCTCATTTATGCAATAAGGCACTTACATGTCTCACCACTGAGACAAACTTAGAAGCCACAGCTCAACAACTAATGACTTATATGACAGAAGAAAGGACACCCTTGTGTTTACCAGAAAATCCTGGATTATCAACAGAGAATTCAGTGGGTTATCTATTCCATCCCTGAATGCAGAAAAATTTTTCCCTACTCCATCTTATTTCTCTCACTCAGAGGCTGGGTGCATGCTGTTTGCTTATCTCCACGCAGTTCTCCATGTCACGCATACAATAAACCATATCATTACCTTCCAATAGTTCTAGATTTTATTGTCCACAGATTTCCATTTAGCTTGATTTATTTTTATGCTGATATCATGCTCTTACTTTTCATAGATTTTATTTAAAAGCAGTAATGCTATCTCTCTTATGCACTAAATTTTTTATGATTTTTTTGGCCTTTGCTGACTTCCTAAGTAAATAGGGAATTGAGGCCATTATAAGACGAAGAGAAGCTTTCCAGCTGTAGAAGCTGCATCTGCATTTGTACTTTGGTCAAACAGGTGTTTTGGAGAAAGAAAAAGCAAAAATAAGAAATAGAAAGATACTTGGTTTTGATAGAGACCATCTTTCTATTTTATCTTCATGTCCCACCTAATGCATCTTAGCCTTAACACACCTCTTAAAACTTTGTACACTGAAAATACAAATAACAGAGAACCGCGTTTATAATTAAAATTCCATACAGTTTCTGGCCATTTGATGTTACGTATTTTATTCCCTGAAAGGAACAGAAAAGAACAATCAGGACCTCGCTTCTCTAGTCCCTAAAACTCCATCTCCTTAGTACCAATTGAGAGGATAGGTAAGAAAAAAGTTTACTTGCATACGACATTGATTGATGCTAGCTCTCAATCTAATCTTGTGGCTCATATAACTTGTTGTACTTGTTAAAATCCCATCTTTAAGAAACTCCCGATTATTTAAAAATCTAATAATGAAAACTGATATTTTTATATAGCCTTGGCTAGAGTGAGGGTGGATTTAAGTATGCTTTGTTTATTGTAAAGACTCATAAATTAGATTACATATTAAAAATTATTTTCTACAGTCTCATGAAGCTCGGTGGCCTGTATGGCTGGGTTTTTAATTCTTGCATTTGACAGTATTGCATTCTTTTGATTTGTTATATACGCTTCAGATCTATTACTTTTTAATTGGACATGAACATGCCTATGAACTGAACTTGGTCTCCAAGGGTTTGCATAAAATTAGCCAAGGCGTGGGGAAAATGGAGTTGTCATTACAACTCAAAACTATCAGATATTGCAAGTAGTTAAAAATAACAATAGCCATAAAAACACTCATGCAACATCACGTAACTAAACGCAATAAACAGCAGGCTTGGTAGAGAGACATTTTAACTCAATTTTCAAAGATTCTTTCCCTACCCCCACTACAAGCTAAGTATTTAGCATTTATCACTTTCTGCATTTTAATATTTTTCTATCTTATTAAATATTGGTTGAATTCAGAAATACTTTTATCCTATCAACTAGAAGCATACATATCATTCAGCTACACAAGCATCATCCGCTCTCAGTGATGTCAGCCTTTCAAAAATCTTAAAGATCTCGACCTACAATGTGATTATGTTTCAAAAAGACATTCTCACTGTTACAATTGCACACAAAAGAACTACAACAATTATTTTGTTAGCTACTACTGCAAGTTACATTAACTTGTGACTTCAGTCTTGCAATGGTGGCAATGCCAGTGTGGTTACCTTAGGACAAGGAACATTAATGAATTCACTCTCAGTAAAATGTTGACACATATGAGGACACACTTCTTTAACACTGTTCTTTATTTGACGAAAACAACTGTCGTATCTCTTACCACTATACCACTGCACATTCTAGGCAAAGCGAAGGACTTCTTTGGGAAATGGCAATTTAAAGCAACAGTTCAATTGCACATTGAGCCCTTGGATCTGTTCCTACTCTTGACGGAAATCATCTGCACCAACCTTATGCTGCTGATCCGTGCTGACCACAACACTGTATCGAGCAGAGATCACTACCAACCCAAAGCCATATAAAGTAAGACGAAATGCTGCTGTTCTAAGAACGGGGCATTCCTCTGCACGGTGACTATGTAATAGGTAGTGCTCACAGGGAAGTACAAGTGACAACTTGGTCACCCTAACAGAAAAACAGAACACAACAGGGGCTGTGTATGAAATTGGGGTGATGGTGGTGTAAGAATACATTACTCTGGGAATGAAGACAGGTCAAGGGACTGGAATTACAGGGAACACCAAACCATTTGAGGCAAGCAACTGAAAGACTTGACCAGAAAGGCAAGCTCTGTCTGAGAGATACTGCTCTTTTCTGATGTAGTTGTCAACTTTTTCTAAAATTCTTTTCAAAAGAAAAGCTTTCCAGTTTGGCTTGGTACAATACAGTCATGGTTTATGCTTCTCTACTCTCCCTACCCCTCCTCCCGCATGTTAAACAGACCAGAGACCTGACATTTTATGTTGTTTGTTTGAAATGATAAACTTAATCATGAGTGAAATGTTAGGAAGTGACAGAGCTGGCCACAGTAAGGTCATTTCTCGTTTCAGCCAAGTACAATACAGCTTTCCCCTTAATTGCATTGCCAGTCCTTGCCACAGGAGGACCCAGGCATTTGCAAGTGGGGAACTGAATCTGTCTTTGTGATAATTAAACCATGGACCTCTGTAAAGACTGCCAAATCTGCCATATGGTAGTTTTATGACCTAGACTGCTGTTATCTCTTGAGAAAGCTAACATCCTAATCTCATTTTAGTTATCTGTGATCAGAACCCATATTTCTAGAGGGCAAAATGCAGGAGTACTGCTTGTCTCAGAGCACCATAAAGCAATGAATTTTTTTTCAGTGGTTCACATTAATAATATGAAGAGAGAACTCATTATTGACATACTGGAATAAAAACAGAAATCAAGAAGCTAAACCCAAATAACCCCTGGGTTACCTGCTCATAGATTGTAACAACTCACTGTGAAAAATTCCTGGGACTCGACTTGGGATAGATGAGCACTCTGATGAGTAATTAAAACATTCATTGCAGGAAGGTTTTGAAAAGGCCACTGAATTTTTCCAATGCAAACGCGTTGTTTTAAAACACAAACACAAGAGTCTAGTGCCTTTGAAAGTCTGATATCATTTGTCACACCCACACTGCTGTATGAGCATCCTCTTGAGCTGGGCAAATATTTTACAGGAGGAAAGAGCCAGACTGTAAGATGCCTGGTATAAAGAATGAACGGATCAGAACTGGTGCTGGATAATGCTTTACGCCTGGCCCTTCTAATTCTCCTATTATTTCATTAAATTAACACTAATTTGTCTTCAAATCTGCAATACATCCATCTGAGCACTTGCACTGCGGTTCAGAAACACATTGCCCTTTAGAGCTAAAATACAAATACTTACCAGCTGTGGTCACTTTCTTACATATCTTTTGGGGCTGGATCATTTCGTAACCAAGAGAATGCATCTGTTCCTTTCAGCAAGGTTATGTCTTCAGAAGTGCATTGAAAGCATAAGAAACAGGTGGCATATTTTTCATCTCACTGGTAGCAAGCAAACACACGGGCTACTCTTTGATGGCTAAGAGAGCCTTAAATATAGGTATCTTTAGTACTTGAAATTGCTATTTGAAGATGATGCTTGTTAGATGTTTTGGGACGGGATATTTCTTTGCAAAGAAAGACCTAATGGCTACTCAGGTCTACGTTAAGTTCTCCAGACCGATGACCTTCATCACATTTATCTGCTAGACAGACACTCGTATCGAGAAACTACATAGGTCTGTTTTTACAGAAATATTCTGGTTATACGATCTAGATAATGTAGCCTGCTATAAATCACCCTGGTTGTCCCTTGATATTTTGAAAACTGATGAGACTGCCGATTCTTGCTTCTTACTTTGTATGCAAATGATGAATTATAGATGGGAAATAGGAAAAAGAAGGTTTTACTCATTTGCTGGATTGAAACAGACTGGATTAGTGCGCGAGCAGTGGTACCCTTGGACTATTTATTGTGACATTGCTTAGAAAAATTCAAACCCCAAAGCCTTCAAATCACTGGGGACATTGTTAGCCTTCTGCAGGAATTATTAAAACGTACAGAAATGTATGAGCATCGCTTTATAATAATTAATCAGGGGCTGTTGATTAATAAAGCTCATTTTTTAGTCCCAATGATTCAGGGTATTATCCAAAGGACAGTGTCCTTGTCATATTGATTAAGAAACCAGACTTTGCTGTGGAAGAAAGTGTAAGAACAGTCGCGCTTCTTCCTTCCCCCCCTCCCCCCATATAAAATAAATATTGAATGAGAATATTAACTCGTTAACCTTGACAACAATTTGTAATTTTCATAAGGAGGAAAACTCGCATATTCAGCAAATAAATTGCTGCAGGGATTTCAGGGAAACAAATTGGAGAGAATGAAGAATGCTACCATATGAATTCTGTCGTTTTTATGGGCTGCAATGATAAATTTGTTTGGTTATGTCCCTCAATTAAGGCCACAAATACTGTAAAGCGTCAGAAGCGAGTTAGCTGGTAGAGCTGGTACAGAGAACTCTGGGTGACAGTCTAAGGTCATTCGAGAAGTTAAGTTTTCTTTCTTCTTTCAGATCTAGTTCAGATCTGGAGCAAACATCTTAACCGAGTTACAGAGTGCATCTTCTGTACAGCATATTAATCCCCTTAAAGCTTTTGTTAAAAGATAACTCCATTTATTAGGTATTGCATGAGAAAATCTTTATGTGGAATTAACAGCAGCAGTCACAGGTTTTACAAGGTTATCTAATTATTCTGAACTCAGTTTAACCAGGAATGCAGGTAAAATAAATAACGTGTAAGCTGTTTACCTCGGCAGTTGGCCAGCACTGTTTTTTAACCCCCTATAAAAATGTTATGCTTTGAAACTCGAGCTGGATTGCTGTTTTAATGATTACAGGAAAAATGGACACTCTTTGCTCCTTCATGTATTTCCAGATGTAAAAACCTTATTTGTTCAGATCATTGATTAAGCCAGCAAAACACACCTAAGCATGTGCTTAGTTTTAAGCTTGTTTTGCCTCAACTGACATCAAGTAATACTACACACGCTTAAAATTAAGCGTATGCTCAACTGCTTTGTTGGATTACAGCCTAAATTATCTATTAATCCAATTGCATGGTTTCCTCTGATCACTGCCGTCTTGAAATTCTTACTGTACAATAGATTTAATATAAATGCATTATGTTTGTCAGGCATGCCACTAGATTTGCATGCTGTCCTTGTCTGCTTTGGCATATTATCATCCATAGGAGAATATTAAAGATTTAATATGATTTTTAAAAATTTAATTTTAGTGACTTTTTGAAGGATATGAATGAACTGTATCTTGTTTGAGAAAGTAAAAGGAAAAATTAAATAAAAGTGTTTAATACTTTAAAGGTCCAGATAGGGAACACGAGGCAAATGAGAAAATGCACATGGAAACTAGTAGCCTTGAAACAGAAAGGCAAGACTATGCACACGGTACTTGGTATGCTGCTAGTTACTTTTACAGCAACAATAACTAGTGTCTGATTATCTCCCGATTTTACTGCACTCATTCTGCAAGGACTCCAGGGTAGAGAAATGCTGTCTCCCTATCTTATATGTAGGAAGCTTAGGCATAGAGAAACTGGCTGCCAGGCTATTAACGGTATGTAAGTGAATTCCCATTCATTTGAACATATGAATGCATATGAGGTGCCCAGGTATTTCAGTGAAGGGGACCACTGAAATCACAGCACGTTTGCTGCTATTTTGCCTTTCCAATCTGCACCTTTTGATGGTTGTTTTTCCTCGGTGTCCTCATGCATTTTAATGATATTAAGAGTCATTTTAAGTACACTTAAAAAAAAAAAAACAACACACAAAAAACCCAAAAAAACCCAAACAACAAACCACGCCTCACAAATGCAGCCTTAAGTGATTTGTTCCTGATCTCACAGGACCGTGTGAAGGAACTGGTTTAAGTCCTATGCACTATGTTACCCTCCTCCTTGCTCCTGGCCAGCACTGATCCTTCCACATGAAATCCTGGCCATCTTGTAGCAATGGTGGCAGTTTAACCGCTCACAGCGACTGGACCAAGTTTTCAGCCCTATTCAGCTACACACACTGTGCTGCTTTAGCTGAAGCACAGAACAAAAATTTGTGTAACGCTGATAAGATGTTATTAATATGAAGCGATAGGGTACATGCTCGGAGATGCAGTTATTCACTCATGATGCATTATAGAGAATAATAGCAATAATGACTTTTGCTAAGCCTTTTTTGTTCTCAAAGTGCTAAAAGCAAAAATAAATAAATAAAAATAAGAAAATCCCTGCATTTCTATTACTGGTGGCACTGGAATATAATCAGGCAGTACCTGCAGGATAAATCAAAAGATTAAATTAAGTTGGGATTTGAATCCCCACTAAACAAAGAATCAAACAGAGATTACGTTTTTCTGGACTCTAGTCTCAGAATAGCTTTCAAGGGCCTCCCTTACAAACATAATATCATTATTTGCTTTGACCACTGGTACGTTAAAGAAAATACGGGAGAGGGGGTGGAAGGGGGAGTAGTCAGGCAAGCAACAATATGGAGAGCAGTATGGGGCATGCTAATTTTTATTCATTGCCTGGCCTCCTGCCTGTTTCTCCTGAGTCTATTCAAGTCCTAGCCTTGGGTTCTGACTCTTGACCGATATCTGTCAGCATGTTCTGTATCCTGCCTTCTGCTGCTACTTTTGTTCAGCCTGATATTTTACCTTGCTTTTTGCAGGAGACCGATACCTGCTGTCCCTCCACCCACACTGCCATCTCACAAAGCTATTTATTCCTTCTCCACAAATGCACAATCGCCAAAACCCTCTACCTTTGGAGAGAGGTCATTCAAATGCAAGCAAGATTAATCTTAATCACAGAACACTATTATACTTAGAGGCATGAGAATCACTGGACTGGCTCTGACCCATGGGCTGCACAGTCCTGAATTCCTCCCCTACCAGCAACCAAAGAAAGGTGAAAGAAACACCAAAACTTACAAATAATTTATGCCTCCCTGCCCACAAGATGTCACCCTGAATTTTAACAAAGGTAGATTTACCCTTAAATATTCTCTTCCTCCTTCTTCCCATATTCTATTCATTACAATCAACTACATTAACTCTTAGGTATTCATAATTTACGCACAATCACAAAAATCCCATTCGAATCTTGCTGCTCCTGATCTCAGTTGCATTGTGTAGGCAATGTATTCCACCATCAAATTACAGGCTGTATTTCCTCTAATTTTTCATAGCGCAGGATAAATATTTTCAGATTGGTCTGCACAGCCCAATCCAGTGTGACCAAAGACTGTTTTAGTGATGTTCATCTCTCAAGTTTGAGAGTGTGTATGTGGGAGATTCAGTAACGCAGAGTCTTAAAGTGCATTATCTGATAGCAGCGGCCTCAGATTTCAAGTATTTCACAGCTTTTGGATGATAAAAAAATCCCAGCATAAAAAAAAGGACCGAGAAGTATCTCTTAAACCTTCTTGAAAGTGGAAGTGACAACAGGCTTACAAGAGTGCATTTGCCAAATCTTTAGCCTTGGAAAACGATGTATTTGAATTTCCAAGGTTCAGTATGCACTGTTATTTTAAAAACTGATTCAGTTTGTTTAGACCCCAGAGCTGCAACTCCATCTTGAGAATACGACGATGTGTACACGAAGCTTTGCTGCTCTTTTCATCAAGAAAGAAAACTGTTTCTGCCAGATTTTTTGCACCCGTTTTGCATATTCCCTCAGCTCTGTCTCTGCGCAGAGACCACAGACCCAGTTGTGGGAAGGGAGCGTGTCAATGACCCATTAGAAACCTGACATGACATTTATGTGCACGTTTACCAGGGTTGCTCTCACAAGCACAATAATTACACACACAAATGAGGTTTGAAATTGCCCTTTTATGAAAATTCAAACCTTGATATTTAACTATTTAATAAGAACCTATCTTGCATCTGATTTGCAAATCAGATGTTTGTGTTAGAGGCTGGATTTTTCACTGGTATGCGTGTGTCTGTTTTCTGTGTCTGTTCTGAGTGTTCATTTATGGAGCATGCATACATGAATTTGGCCTTTTTTTTGTGAAAATATTTGTTTCATTTCTTTGTGTGAGTGTTTGCACATGACCGCCAGAAAACTAATAACTGGGCACACAAAACAGGCACAGAGGCACGTGTACAAGCTTGAATCTCAGAACCACTTAAACACATCTCCCAAATTTATCAGTGGTTGATTGTAAACATCTTTGTACCACAATACTGCACATTACTGTAACGGGTCCCTGTCAAAGCAGTCCCAGCCTACCACTACACATACAGGTATTCTATAAAAATAGTCAATAGAATTTTACCAAAGTTACCCGGTATATTGAACCCATATACTATATGCAGTATTTTATTTTTTAAGTATATTATTATATGGTTAACTCAGAACACTGGGGCTGCTTTCAAGGGAAGTTTCTTCCTGATTTTATGGGAACAGAGTTAACACTGACTACCTTGGAAGTTTTACCTATAGATTATTTTCCTACTTGCTGCTCTTTCTCTAATCCAAGACAGCTGCTACTTTGGAGATTCTGCCGTAAGTGAAGCATCAGATTTGAGAAAAGAAGATAAGGAAATTTCTCTTCCTAATCTTTATACTACATCAACAATGCTCAGCAGTTCTGCCTCAGCTTGAACTGAAGATCTCCAAATACTTCATAAGGCCCTAAGTCGCAAAATACTGTATATCAGGCAGTTAATCACTGTACCTACTATACCAGTGGGAAAACAGACGCACAGAGTGTTCAACTGATTTGCCCAGAGCCACATGTCAAGTTTGTGGCAGAGCTTGGAAATAGTACTGAGATCACCTGGCTCTCAGTCTTGAGCTGTAATAGCAAGACCATCTGTGCTCCTAGACACTATGACAATACAAATACTTAATTCTGCTGAAGAGCTTTAATGAGTTGTACGGGCATGCAAACGTATGTCCTGACCAATGGAGTATGTCATAGCTGCTGTATCACCATGCTCTGGAAGGAAGGGGGTGCAAGTCTAGCAGACAAGCGCTCACTGCTGATGAAAGAAGGCAGCGCTCTGGCTCTGAGAACTAGGGATTTTAGGAGAAAAATTAAAAATGTCCCCTTTCCCACTCTCAGCCAGCCTGTCCT
Source organism: Dromas ardeola (assembly GCA_013398915.1). Taxonomy (NCBI): domain Eukaryota; kingdom Metazoa; phylum Chordata; class Aves; order Charadriiformes; family Dromadidae; genus Dromas; species Dromas ardeola. The sequence continues at coordinate 552,908 of VYZM01010478.1, forward strand.
TCCTTATTTTCCTCTGAGCATCAGAAGGGAGAAGTAGGGTGATCAACCAAACTTCCGACTAAAGAGGGTATTTGTGGAGCAGGTCTACTGAAGACTATTCCTACAGAAGACTAAACCATTGAAGCAGAAACATTTTTGTCTCAAAATTTACTACAAAAACTCCCTTGAAATTTCTGCCCTTTATAGAAAGTATTCTAATTTGATACCCAGTAGCAGGTTTTGTTCCTGCTGAGTACACCGTTGTTATGAAAACTCATCAGTTACCTTAATGTTACTTCAGACTCCGAGTAAAAATAAAGACTGAAGAGAACATCGTCATCTAAACCAAAACTAGACTTTTTAATTGGAAAAATAATAGTTTATTGCTGTTACATTTTCCCTGATTTGCTGCTATCATGCAAGAAGATACAAGAAACACTAAAGGATTAACTAAGTTTACCCACAGGAAGCTGTAATTTTTTGAAGAGTTTTCTCCAGTAAATTTCCCTAAATAGCCAGACTAAGTTTCACACCATTAATTCACTCCACCAAATCCTGTAAATATTTTGATCAGCTTTATAAAGCAATACACCATAAATGCACATACTTAAAATTACTATTTTTATGAATAACCTAGAGTATCTTGAATGGCGGGATCTCAGACAAAGATCCATACAGATCAAATTTCAGAAGTAGGAGCTGATTTATTTCAGCCACCACCCACCTTCTGTGAGAATTAAGTTTTTCTTTCAAAAAAACTGTACCAAAGTAGCAATTGGTCAAGATATCACTACAGCTAAAATGAACAAAAAAAATCATTTCAAACCATGACACATAGTCAGCATGAGCCAAATTCTCTCTAAATTCTCACCACTTATCTCCAGCAATTCAAATCAGACCCAATTTTCATAGGAAGTTACTTAAAAGGGCAGCTGTATTGCATCCTGAGTCGATCACTGGTACTGATCTTAGTAAATATCACTTAACATTAAAAGAAAATTTGCATACTCAGACCCATTCTCCTCCCAGCACATTTTCTTCCCTGAGCTGCCTTTACATTTAGTTCTCCTGTGGATTTTGTTAATAGTTTATAAACAGTAATTACACATAGTCACTCAATAACCGCAAATTGACCAACCCGAGTTGATACATTTTCTCTGCAGAGGTTTCCCTGACTGCACAGTTTACAGAAATACACAGGCAAATTTTACAAGTAGAGAGAGAATACAATGTTTAGTGTCAATAGCCAGCTTTAGAATTTTATAGCCTGACTACAATCACGAAGATTAGATTTCTGAAGACTTCCAAACTTTTGGGGAAAAAATGCCAAAGTGAACTTAAAGGCTGTAATTAGTCACTGCTACCAGTGTGTTTCAATACTTTTAAATAATCTGGAATGTTAGACATTGGTCAAGTGCATTAAGGGAGAGTTCCCTTTCCAAACCATATATTGTTTTAGTCTTGACTGGCTGCCCCATCCCACAGGCAAGACCTGAAATTCAGAGGGATGAAGTGACCCTGCTATGATCACGCAGTGAGCTCACAGAAGGGGGAATTTGCCTCCACAGCACAACCTGTGACTTCACTGAGCCCTCCTTAGAGCTACAGCCCCACAACAGAGCAGAGCTGCTGGAAAAATACCTGTAAACACAGGCAGCAGTCACATAAGCATCATTAAGGCTGCCTGGATGCAAAGGTGGAGCAGCGCTACTATGGAGGGGACAAGAGGTTAGTTCCCACAGCCTCTGCTGCCCCTCTTGGCTTTCACATGGAAAAACTCCCCCAGAACAGCCCCAGCACATCTTTAAACTCTCTGTTTCTGGGAAGTGGGCACAAGTTATCTTATCTTTAATTCAAAACTGAGTAAATAACTCCTTTGCAAACTGCATAAACAAGTTTCACTTGTCCAAGCTTGTCCTTTTTTTTTTTTTCTATTCTATGTTTTTATCCAAAGCAAATGACTGCACATGCAACACCAAGCTGCTTCACCTCAACTACTGCACATCAAGCACAATTCAGTCTGAGCAGGGAAAATTAACAAGGCACTGGATGTGGCCAGACTTAATGGTTTTCAAGTCAATCAACCTGTGCCAAAGCTCCCTCCTGTGCTCGACTGAGCCCGCCCTGGTGCTGCCGCGGAGCCCCTCTCCCATCCACCCACAGCAGCACCCAGAGCCCAGGACAGCCAGTGCTCAAGGCTGATGCACCAAGTGTTTATCACAATTTAACTGGGGAAAAGGCCACTACAGCATTCTGCACCATGGTGCCCCTGCTCTGTACCCCAAAGTAAAGGCTAAAGTTTGGTTTTATACAAGAGGGGGAGATTTCTCTATCTGTTATTCCCTTCTTATTGACCACTCCTCTCAAAGAATAAAAACAGCCTTGCGAGCCCTCAGCAATGAATACCGTATCAACTGTCTTATATAACTGGCCTGCCTTCCACAGGAATTAAGGAAATGAACCATGATATTTTCTGAAGAAGCAGAATTTATTTGTTTTGAAAAGGTACATGTATTACAAACCCAGAATTTGGAGAAAAAGAAAGGCAAAGCATCCATCCATAAGCACGCTCTCATGGGTAGAGGAGGGTGGAGATCTTCAGTGTTGTATTTGCACAGAGATCAGCGAGATAAAAAAACAAAATGCATAAAGCAAGCTTCCTACCTCAGACAAATATCCACCCTTGATTATCATGCCTACATAGCAGGGCCACTGGACACTGCTGAGCCTTCCTAAGAGATGCCAAGTGCCCTCATGTACAGCAGCTCAGCCCCTTACAGCAGCAGGCTGTAAACAAGCATAATTTCTTTTTACAAACACGGGAAGGAAGTATATTTCAGAAATTGGTAAACTCACACTCCCTGCAGCCATAAATAATCATTTTCCACAGTACGATAAAGAGGTATCAGGATTATTCTCCATGATGAAGCCATTGACAGGCTGGCATCCTGGCAACAAGCATCATGCCAGGATTTATTAGTAAATTGGGCCTACAAAGTTCTCTAACCTGAAGCTGTACTGGCTCAGCAATTTCTTCAAATGATTTGATAAAAATGTTTTCAGTGTGTCACGCATACAGGTACACATAGCAATAATTACCATAATATTATAAAACACAAAGGAAGAAAAGTGTAGTAATTTGCACTGATTATTAAGTGAAAATAGGAAACTTTAATTATTAATTTTTTTAAATCACTGAAAGGAGAAAATAGCATACCTTCCATGTGCAGACACTGAAATTAGATTAGCTTGACAAGCCCATTTCAGAAGGAACAGGAATTCTTCAGTGCATTTATTTAATAGACCTTGAACATGTTATGAAGCAACTCTTTATTACAGCATCCTAAAAACGTGAGTGAAAGGATTTTAAAACCCACATCTTGGTGCTGCTTTTAGATTAATACAAAACATTGAAAGAATCTGAATAATGACAGCTTGCTATTCAAAGCACCCTTTAACAGGATCAAGAAGAACAGAGTAAATGGGACTAACTAATGTTCCTGTGTGGCAAGTACAGTTCCTCAGGAGGAAAAAAAAGAAAAAANAAAAAGAAAAAAAAAAAAAAAAGGGTTTCCCTACAGGCATACCTTGTAGCAGCAAATCTTTTGCCACGCCACAGTCATGTTGACCATCTAGGGGAACCTTCTGTGCTCATCACAATACAGGAGCAGTTGTACACCCAAGTCCCAATCATTATGGATGAGTCTGAGCACCTGTGACCCTGGCAGTCTAGGTGTATCAACCCAAGCCTGACGCTCAATTATTTATCCAAGAAGAATTATTACGTAGTCCTTCTAAACGGATTCTAAAACAATCCATTGCCTTTTCTTTTTAAATATTTCCATGATCACAAGCAGAAGATGACACAGATAAAATTATCAGCAAGAGCCACTTCATAACTGCACCTGCTTTGACTGTATCTTGTCTGAAACTGAACTCCCCTCCCCGAGTCACCACACTGCCTGCATCAGTGTCAGATTTCTAAAATGATATTGTCTGATGAGGAGCAACCAAGAACACTTACGCTGCTTCATGTGACTGTTTCTCTTGTTGAGCCAGTGACCCCTGCTGTGACAAACATGTCTATTACTGACATGTTGACACATTGGACCTTTTTTCAACCCTCCTTCATAAATGCACCTGACTTTTGAGGGTCTCCAAGACCTACATCCTTTCCTGATAAATCCCATTCTTACTATATTTTGAGAGACTGAGAAGTCTCTTAATCATTTCCTCAAATCACCGGAACATGCCACTTTGACCAGGGATAAAAGCCTTTGGCCTATCTGAAGCGAGCTGCATGTTGTCGTGGTTTGGGCCGGGTTGGCCGATGACAAGACAACAGATGCTCTCCCCACCTCTCGCTCCAAGGAGAGGAAGAGGACGGATAAAGAGAGTTATGAGTGTAGAAAAAAACTAAACTACTTCAACAAAATAGTCCTCCTCAGAAGTCAGTCACTGAAGAAAGAGCCCTCAGAGCAGCCGGGCCATTGGAGAAGCGCCACCCGCCCTCCCTGATCCCGCAGCTTCTCCACTGAGCAGGGCAGCGGGATGGGGCACCCCATTGGTCAGTTTGGGTCACCTGACCTGCCCGCCCCGCCCC
>VYZM01010480.1:0-15440 GCA_013398915.1 Dromas ardeola
CTGCCTACCTAAACCAATCTGTATCAACAGTGGTATTCCTTCTAGCTGTGTCAGAATCAGTGATATTTTCTTATTCCCAAAACCATCAAAGTATACCTCACAGATTCCATTGTTTCCAAGTGATAGTTGGTTATTCTCAAGCTAGCAAAGTGAGTTATGTTTTTCTTTTTTTTTAAATTCTTTTCTTGTTTAAACTAAAGCCTTAAGCTGCATTTTTTTCCTAATAAACTTTTCCTGTACCCCTGTTACCAGAGCTCTTGGTCAGACCTTAATGCATATTCCTTGATTGCCTTGTTTTTTTCACCCCTTTGTGGCCTATGCCTATAATTTTTTCTCTTCAAGCTTCTTCAAAACATGGCTACCATGGTTTGTCTTCCTGACTAGTGAATAAAGTTCCTTCACTTACTATTCTTTCACCAAACTGAACACAGGCTCCTTATCGCAGCTACTCCACTGTTTTGCTTGATACAGTGCATTCAGTCGATTCTTGTAATGCGTCTGCCAGTCGTACTGATGTCAGGTCTTGTTTTGTTTTGCTGCAGAAGTGTGTGAGCCCAGTTGAAAGCTCTTAAAACTTCAGAAAGTCATAACTTCAGAGTTTTTATCTTCCTGCTGAATTTAAAGCTCTGCTGGTTGAGAAGGGAATGAGTTGTAGTCACTTGCTACGCATCAGCTTGAAGTCATCCTGTGTCTGGTCTCTTTGAGCTAATCTGTTCTCATTGCAGCTTGCAGTCTTCTGTTTTGCTCAGAGCCTCCTTGAGGTAAAGATCAGGTTTGCGGGATTTCTGTACAATATTTAAGATCATGTAGCTCAACATGATTATGGACTTAAAATGCCATTTCTAGTATAAAAGTTGAGCAGCTGCTCTTATGAGTAGAGGTTGGGTGTCAGGTTGAGTGCTGTAGTAGAGGAGAGCAAGAAATTTCTCTTTGTTGCCACATTAGTGGTAGTTTAGTAATGAGAATACTGTTGTCTATAGCAAGCCAGCTGGGATGATGTTCCCTGTCCATATTCTCTTGGTGTGCACCGGGTACCTTTGTCTAATATTTCTGATATCATCGTTACTAAGGCATGAATGATATATATCAATGAACACGTGAAAACTGTTTAAAATATCCCAACAGAAGCTAAGAATATGTTATTTTAAAGCTACCGCATTTGAGATGAGGTTATAGCTCTTGGCTCTCAAGTACAAAATGGCTAATTTAACCAATGAGAAATTACAGAAAAGAGGCTTCCTGGTGTTACACTGAGGTTGACAGCAGCAAAAGTATATGCAAAAATATAATCTAAAATGAACAGGTGCAGCATTTCAGTGGTAGTTACAGGCTCAGAATCGATAACAGTCGATAACCAATAATGATTGGTTAGTTTGTTTTTTGGGTTGTTTGGGGCGGGTTATTTTGTGATAAAACAGCATAGCGAGGTTCTGGGGGGATTTTTTTGCTCTTTGTTTTATAATGCTTTTGTAACTTGTTCTGGTATTTCCTTAGGCTCTTTGTATTTTCATTCTTGCCTTTTGTGTAGCTCAGCTCTTCTTTTCAGCCTATACTCAATCTATGCCAAATGCAAATCTTGAATGTGCATGTAAAGAATTACTTGTCTCCAAGTTGCAGTTGAATGATGCCATGGGTCACTTGGTAAGTTTTAGAAATCCACCAGAGCTACACTAGCAAACTCAAGGAGTCAAACTTTATCTCTCGGTTCTTAACAGAATTGAAGACATTATGGTCAGGAATGTTTGTTTACTGTGTGTTCTCATTCTTTTGCAATGATGGGCTCTGTTAAAATGTTTTTCTTTTAAGGAAACTTCTTAATCAGGTGGTAACTGAGAGTAGTGACAGGTTCTTGGGTAATGAATGAAAAGTAATTGGAGGGTGGGAATTCCAAGGTGAAGAGTATGTGGTACCTTCTGAATTCACTGAGCCACCTGCGTTTAACTACTAACTTTCCAGCCACATGATAACAGGGTCGCTGTGTATGTAGCTTTTGCTCCCTGAATCAGTAAAAGCTGGTAAAGGTTCCTAAGGCCTCTTTTTTTTTTTCTTCTTCTTTCAGAGGGTGGATTTTATTTGTGATTTCAGATAAAACCAGAGTCTAAATTTACTGCTGTTGATTTGTAACCCGTTTGCTATGTAGTACAGATGAGTAACAGCCTTTTTTCCCTTTAGCTCATTCTGTGTTTTCTTGATTGTTTCCTTTTCACGCTCTTCAACCTACACAGCAAAAAATAAACCTAAGAACACTGCCTTTAGATTCATAACAACAGGTTGGCTTGATTGCAGTATGTTTGTTGTGGAACGTGACTGGACCATAATAATAATCTTTGGTAGCACTTTGTCTAAAAAGAATTTCCTCTTTACTGCCTGTTAAGATGATAAGTTTTTGCAAATACAGTAACATAGCTCCTTTCTAGAAAGTTGAGTTCACTTTGGTTAAGTATTGTTCCCCATTCCCTCAGAAAGCTCAGATTTACAGTTAATCATAAAAACTTTAATTTTCAGACTTTCTGATGTGTATCTTCTTTGTTTTTCACAGAGACTAATAGACAAGTCCAGAGTAACCTGTGTAAAATGGGTACCGGGTTCGGAAAGCCTTTTCCTAGTAGCTCATTCCAGTGGCAATATGTACTTGTATAACGTGGAGCACACTTGTGGTACCACAGCCCCGCACTACCAGCTACTTAAACAAGGAGAAAGTTTTGCAGTTCACACTTGCAAGAGTAAATCCACAAGAAACCCTCTGCTTAAATGGACAGTAGGTGAGGGTGCCCTGAATGAATTTGCCTTTTCCCCCGATGGGAAGTTCTTGGCGTGTGTGAGCCAGGATGGTTTTCTTCGTGTGTTTAACTTTGATTCAGTGGAATTGCATGGTACAATGAAAAGCTACTTTGGAGGACTGCTGTGTGTGTGTTGGAGTCCCGATGGGAAGTACATAGTGACAGGTGGAGAGGATGACTTGGTAACAGTGTGGTCTTTCGTGGACTGTCGAGTAATAGCGAGAGGTCACGGACATAAATCGTGGGTCAGTGTTGTCGCGTTTGATCCATATACCACTAGTGTAGAAGAGAGTGACCCGATGGAATTTAGCGGAAGTGATGAGGATTTCCAAGACCTTCATTTTGGCAGAGATCGAGCAAATAGTACGCAATCTAGGCTATCCAAAAGGAACTCTACAGACAGTCGTCCAGTAAGTGTTACGTATAGATTTGGTTCAGTAGGCCAGGACACACAGCTGTGTTTGTGGGATCTTACAGAAGATATCCTCTTTCCCCACCAACCTCTCTCAAGAGCAAGGACACATACAAATGTCATGAATGCCACAAGTCCACCTGCTGGAAGTGGTGGAACTAACCCAGGAAGTAACGGAAACAGTATCACAACACCTGGAAACTCTGTACCCCCTCCTCTTCCACGGTCAAACAGCCTTCCACACTCTGCAGTCTCAAACGCTGGCAGTAAAAGTAGTGTCATGGATGGTGCCATTGCTTCTGGCGTTAGTAAATTTGCAACCTTATCGCTACACGATCGGAAGGAAAGACACCATGAAAAAGATCACAAGAGAAATCATAGCATGGGACATATATCTAGCAAGAGCAGTGACAAACTGAACCTAGTTACTAAAACCAAAACGGACCCAGCTAAAACTTTGGGAACACCTCTCTGTCCCCGAATGGAAGATGTTCCCTTGTTAGAGCCTCTTATCTGTAAAAAGATAGCACATGAAAGACTGACTGTGTTAATTTTTCTTGAAGACTGTATAGTCACTGCTTGTCAGGAGGGATTTATTTGCACATGGGCAAGGCCTGGTAAAGTGGTAAGTTTTAATCCTTAATGCTGCATCAAAGAACTAGAACTCTGACTAGGTAGTTTTCTTGAAATATAAATGAATGTTGAATATAAAATTTCTTTATGCTTAATGTAAAAAAAAAAAAAAAATCCTCAGAGCCATACTTTTGGATACTGCATGCCATATTTCTGAATGATTTGAAGTGTCTTGGATACAATTATTAAGTATAGTTGCCTTCCAGCAGAAGAAATAAATACTGTGCATCTAAACTATTGATCAGTGTTCTTATACTTAAGCATAACCACAATATGGTGAAAGCTATTTATGTAAAAATTGAAGTAAAACCTGTCAATCACTAAAATAATTATAATCCTTCTAATGTTTTCTACAAAATACAGCACTCCCAATGAGAGTAGCTTGTGAAAAGCTGCTGCTTTTATGTCTAATGAGAAATGTGAGCCTCTGAAAAAATTAAAACCAAAGTGTTTTGTTCCTCCATACTTTTCTGTGGTGGCCTGCCATTAGTGTAAAACCACTTCTTACTCCAACGTCAGCCATTGTATGCACAGATTTGTGAGCCCTTTACTTGACTGTAGTTTATGCTCTTGCAATTGTGAATCAGTATTATCAAGGAGCTCAAGTTTTTGATTTATGTATTTGTTAAGTTAGGGGAAATCACGCAAGCTTTCTCTAAGTAGTTTCAGTGTTAATTTGCTGTCAGTTTTGTTAGGCAGTTTGATCATTGAGCTCAAGCTTTTTGATGGCACCTGTTCTATCAGTTCAGCCTTCATTAAAATATATTACTAGTTTTAGCTCTTGTTGTTAATGCACTTGAACACAGGTAAAACTTTATTTTTCTTCTGTCCAATGTATAGCAAGCTAAACTTTGAATGAAGCTAAACGTGGTGATTATTATTTTATTAAAAAGTACTTTGTGCTACAATAGTTGGTTTGCCAGCAATATTTTAAATACAGCTATGAAAACATTACCAGAGTTGATCTAGCAAAAAAGGACCATTATTTTTTTTGAAAAATTCTGAAAGGGGATGTAGGTTATTGCCTCAAGGAAAAGAAATAATCTGGTAATACCTGAATATTGCCACATTGGGCAACCTAAACGAAAAATCTGGTGTTCGTTAGGTTTTAATCATTTGATTCATAAATCTGACTTCTGAAGTAGAGGTACTGTATTTATATACCACACATTCATTGCCATAAGCTTCTAAGTAAGCCTCAATGATTTTTCTTAGAACTGTTTGTATAATGTAAGTTTCGTTGAGACGTTATCAAATTTGTCACAACATAGGTATGTGTAGAGAGCTATGTCTGCTCTGCATCTTAATGCATACTTAAAGGTTGAATCTAAAACTAAAAACTGTAAACCCTTTTCTGGGGAGAAGGGAGGAGGGTGTTACCTAAAAGTAGTTTTTTGCCTAAACCCTACAGATCCAGCATTAATTAAAAAAAAAAACAAAAAAGAGCCCCACCAAAACACTAAACTATTTAAAATGTTTTTCCTAAATGAAAATACTAAAGCAGTTATCAATTCTGTGACTCAGTGAAATTCACATGCGCTTATGAATTAACTTTATACACGTACAGCAGTGCCTCAGATTTTTATTGTGACCTATATTTTCTTTCTGTTTTAAAACTCCTTTGCGTACTACTAAACACTACACTGTTAAACTTCTTTTCAGTGGCTGAGTTGGGTTTTGTTAGACTGGGTATACCTTAAATATCTTTGTGTATTGACTTTGATTTGGAATATGACATTTCAAATATTTCAGAGATAAAGTATGCAGTACCAAAAAAATCAGGATTTATGTATTGGCCAATATGGAAAACTTTAATTACAGGTAAGTAATTTCCATGCTGAAGTTATCACTTTCAGAATTAATATATTGCACACTGATGTAAATGCCATATTGTTTAGGAAGTATTTACTTAGAAATTTTCAAATGAATTTTTTTTTTCTGATTTCACTTGCATTTCTGGTGAGCTCACTCTGCTGGTAAAAACTAAATTTTGGTGGCATGTTTACAGGGCTTTGATAGGAAAATATTTGTGCCAGAAGGACGTTATGAGCATCCTTTTTGTTTATAGGAAAGCACTTAATAATTTTTATTATTTAATGAAAATTGTCAAAGTATAAAACACTCATGGTAATGTCTTTCTTACTGGGTTATATACCATTCATTTCTGTTTTGCCAGCTGTTTTATCCTAGGCTATCCCATTACTCTGGAGTTTAAAGCTGCTATTTCTAGTCTTCCTTTTGAAATAAGGGTCCCCAAGTGATCTTAAAACTCCGTCACGTTTTTGTCTGCCAACTCTAGAGTGAAAGCCTCTGAATCTTGCTGCTTCTTCCATCGTTGCCTCAAAAGGCCTCCATTAAATTTCATGCCACTGCCAGCCTTAAGAAAGAATTGGATGGAAAAGTGAAGCAGGCTTGCAGTGTCTCGCATAATTTCCATTGAGCCAGTGCTACCTTTCCCTCTCGTTTTTAATAGCCATCAAAAGATGCGCTGGATAATTGGACACTTCTGTGTGTGACAAGTTCTCTTCATTTTTGGGCTGGTGCTGCCCTTAGGGGAAAAAAAATCCAGAAGTGTCTCTTCAGCCGTGATCCTTATGATAGCTGATACAGTGCTCACAGAGTGTCCTGACAGTTTGTTTATAAACTTTCCAAATTACTACTTCAGCGTATACATAATCATACCTTGAGCTTCCTCGCTGGATAGACCATTCTTGCATTGCATTTCCAGAACGGTTGTACTAACTCCCAATCAGAGTGAGGTCCAGTGAATGGCAAAATTCAGCAAGAAACCTCAGTTGAATGAGGGTCAGGATTCACTAGTTTCAATTTTTTACTCTCACTTTTTGTTAGCCTGTTTCTGAGGAAGAAGGTTCAGCGTGGTGAGAAAAATAGGTTACCTTAACAAGAGCATGAACTTCCTTCTCAACATGGTGACAGTTTGCTGTCTCCTCTCCCCCCGCTCCCATCTTCCCCAGCCCCTGATGAGAAACCTAAAGGGGACTATAGAACTGTTGTATTAATCTGAAAACGCAGAAAAAGAATTTTAAAGGGACCAAGATAAACTTCATATGTTATCTTTATAGCTACTTCAAACTGAATTACAGGACCTGCAGAAACAATTTAAAAAAAAAACCCAAACAAAAAAAAAACCCAACTCGACAAAACTGCCCAGAACCCAGAGTGGTACCTCGATACGCAAAACAAGTTTTCTCTGAACTTAGTGGTCAGATGAACTATATAATTTCTGTGTTTGATTTTAATTAACTGTTCACCATCTTCATTCATCGCCATTTTATCTAAGTGAAAGTTACCGATTAGTGGTTTCCTTTGTGAGAAAGCTCAAGGTAAGATTGGCCAGAAGTGTGAAGAGCTGAAATGGCAGTGTATAACCTAGCAAGATAAACACGCTACCGTTTTGTAAAACAAATGCACATGGGACTTATTTATTTGACTTATTGTACAGGAAAACTTAGACTTAAATTATAACATCCTTGAATTTTCTAGTTAACTACAATTGTAGTACAGTACCATGTTTTAGTATGACTTCTGTTTTAGTGAAAGTACTTAAACATTCATGTACTATATTTGAGTGAGATGAGCAGCTATACATACTAATTCTTCCTCAATGGAAAGGAGCATTTCATCATTACAATTGAAGTTCAATTGCTGGTATTTAAGTACTATCAAATAGATTTCTTTCAACGTGATACGGTATCTGTATAAACTTCAGGGATGATTATAGTAAAACTGAAACACAGCTATATGACTTCAGGTTACCATGCCGAAATTTGAAGCTTTCTGTAATGTGCATAATCGCAAAGTTGCACATAGCATACCCGCATTATCAGGGTGAATTTAAACCTAGTACACTGGTGTGATATTTATAGCAAGGTATGTGTGTTTGCGCGTGTGCGTGTGTGAGGAGGCGTGACTAGTGGCTCCGGTAAAGCCAGGAGAGATCATAACCCTGTAAAGGCTTTATGATGAAGATGTCTGGATTAGGAAATAACATGACTTTTACTAAACACTTTCTAGAAAACCCATGTTCTGAATTATCAGCTCTTAAAATTTGGTTATGTACTTGGAATGACTGTATATGTCTGCCCCTTTAACAAGATAAAGCTACTAAATTAATATTTAAAATGCTGGCCTGCTTATGTTACAATAATAAAATTTGTGTCAGTTAATTTACTGTCAATTTACATGTAAAGATTAAACAACATTTTTTTCTGCATTTTATGAATTCTGTATACTGGAGTTTGTTAAAGATTGACATGTTAGGTGATACTGTACAAAATTGTATTGACTACCTTTAGTGAAAATCAAAAGTAAAATTCATATGTATTTCCTTTTTACACTTCCATCTAATTTCTTGACAACTTGAATAAATTTCATAGAGCCTTTCTAACATGAACTATTGTTAATTTAACTGTTGCAATAATTAAGCTTTAAGAAGTATTGTTGGTATATTTATAATTTTAAGAAGATCATGTTTGTTTCATACTGCTTATTTTTAGCTGTTCTATTGTCACTGTTACAGCTGAAGAACTTTACTAAATACTTGACATTACAAAATAACTTGCTGGGGTTGTCCTCTGTATACTGATGTTAAATAAAAATGTGTGATTGAACTGTAAATGTAGATAACTTTCAATAGTCCTTTCCACATTTGAGTTTTAATTTATCTTGCAGTCCGTAGGTGGTCTTATGCTATCATCCTGTACTCCACAAATGGCCACAACGAAAGCTGTTAACTTGCCATATTTTAAAGTAAGGACTTGATGCACCCTGTAACCTGCTCTGAGTAAATGTTTCACTTCACCTCAAGACGATGCATACCTTTTGATGTTTAAATCTTGCTGATAAGGTCAAGTCTCATGATACTTACTTTTTTTTTAGGGCTAGAGTAATATGAAATAGAATACTTATCAAACCACTTATCAAACTTGTTTAAACTCGGATTCAGTAAAACACGGACACGGGTGTATCTAGATTCTCTCTGCCTACCTGCCAAACAGGAGCTGGGGCAGCGCATTGTCATTCCTTCTAGGACTCTACAGGAGCTCTTTCCTCCATGGACTCTGGTGCAGGGTATGTTCTTTATGCCACCTTTACGTCTTGACATTTACCTCTAATGAATGCTGAATTTACAGCCCTGAGGATATGGCTCACGCAGATGATTCAGGCGTTTTCTCTCTAGAGAAACTGGCTAGTCTAGACTTAAACTCCTCTGAACTGGTCTAAAACTTCAGCTGCAAAATTTCTTGGAACCGCTTTAGGCAAAGACTTCAGATGTTGCCCTTCCATCTGAGTGGAGTAGGGATTGAACCACCCTTGCATCAGTGGTTGTATGTTAACCGATGAAGGAGCCAAACAAATGATATTTACTTAAGTGTTTCAAAGCCACTTTTGTTAGTTAGTTACTTTGGGCCCAGTCTGAGGTAGGACTCTGTCTCTTAGGCGAAAATACTCTGTAAACTAAAGCTGAGAAAACCATCTTTCTTATGTGAACTTGAGAACCTTCTGGCACTTCAGAAGGTACCGATTGACCACTGTGATGGTCTGTGTATATAAAATGTGCATATTTAAGAACAGGTGCCAATGGAGGAACAAAATGAAACCCATCCTGAAGGCTTCTGGGAACAGCCAGTTACATCAAATGATGCAAGAACTGGTTGGTCAAACCAGTTTCTCAACAGTCAGTGTGAGCATGAAATGGAACAAACTCCCACAAGTTCTGTGGTCATAGAAGATACTTTGGCGAAAGATGTCTTGGAACATGAAAGTGTCGTCTTGCTTGTCTTTATTTAATAATGTTCACAAACTTCTCAAGGAAATCACTTGTACATTCACATCCTTTTCTGGTTTTTTGAGGTTGGATTTTAGGTTGGTGCTGATCAACCTTATCAAATTCACTTGGCTCATTTCTTCTCCTGCTAAGATCACACTTATTTTACAACTAACCAAAATGGGGTTGCCTTAAGTCATATGCTTTCCCCCAAGGTTTTCCCTGCTTTATCTCCATTACATTATTTTCTAATCTGAAAATTTTTAACCTTGCAGACTTTTGTAGTTTGAGTAAGCTAGAGAAAAGGCTGTTCCTAAGCACGTAAGACCTTACCACCTAAATATTGCTCCAGCCGAATCAGGTTTCTGCTGGCAAAAGCCTTTTGTGCTTTTCCCAGCACACAAGTAGTTGCATCCTAATTATTATTTAAATTATTTTTCTTTCGAACGTGCATATCTTTCATTTGCTAATCATATACTAGCCTTGAAGTAATCTTGCCTAATAGCACTAGACAGATTTTTAGTTAGTCTTGTTCTGCTGCTCAGCCTTGACTTTTGTTGACAATGAGTAAAACGCCGATACATCTCTGTTAGGAGAAAAACTCCTTTACTTACACAGAAGTTGCAAGTGAAACCTCCTTGATGCTGCTACATGGTTTTACAAGATCTGGTGTCAAATGGTTCAAGCATTTATACTTTTCTGTAACGCTACTAGAACAAAGTGGGGGGGGAGGGGGGGAAGGCAAATGGAAAACAAATAATGTGTTTAAAACTCCATTTAGTGAACATACAGACTGTGTAAATATAGGCATCAGCTTTGCTGTATCCCCCCTAAATCCCATACAAAGTGTTTCTTTGTAGTATGTTATGTGAATGTTCAGCCTGTGCTTCCTTGAACATTCTCAGTTAATTTTACGACTCCACTAGAGATTAATATCTGATTTAGTATATGCAGTTCAGAGACTTATGCTAATAAATGCTGATTCATTTGGAATCAGAAACTGTCAGAGATTTTGTTCATGCAAATCTCAAAAGCAACTCAGCTGCTTTGACTACAGAATTTTAAACAAATGTGAAAAATCTCCTACTATTTTGGCGTATTATTACTGCTCAAATAAATGTATTGGACCGCGGGCTCTTTTGTCAAGCAAAGGTCTCAGGCCAGATTACTTTTTCAAATTACTCCAGGAATGTCACAGTTCTGGATAAGAATAAACTACCCATGGCGTGTTCTTCAAATAGTAAATTCCTATTATTTCATATACTGGCAATAGCAGAGATTGTTTAACAAATCAATGCCTTCTTTGTATGGGCATTCATTAATGCAGCCATTTTTAAAATCGGTTTCATTGCAGTAGTGAAATGTACGATCAGACTTTTTTTTATTTTTTACATTGGTTGTTACATTGGATCTTTTGCTTTTTCCACCTTTCAGTTTCAAAACAGGAAGTAGGAAAGTTCTGACATGCAGGGAGTTACCGGGAGCCACCTGAGCCGTGACTGCGGGAGCAGCACACGCGTGGCCAGGGCCGAGGCTGCGCGTGTGCCAAGAGTGTTGTGAAGTAGCACATAGACATGAACTTCCCGTATCCTGCTCCTGTGTCCAAACTTGCAGGTTATTATCTAGATTAGTGAAACTACGTACGATTGCATCTCTGGCTCCAGTTGAGCCTCCTCTAATTTACATGAAGAAAATATTAACTCAGATTTACGTGAAGAAAATATTAACTCAGTAGTTACTGGTGTCTTCCTTTTTTACTTAGTAGTATCTTCCTGAATTTCTTTTTTTTTTTTNTTCCTGCCCCGATTTTTTTTTTTTTTTTTTTTTTTTTTTTTAAATATAGCAATTACGTGCTCATCTTTCATAGAATTAGTCTCTGTTGTGAAACCTTGTGTTTCATATCTTTGGAAAATCACAATCTTTTGGCTGGAACATATGTGGAATTTAAAAGAAAAAAAAATAGTCCTCCTTTCAATCTCATGAATCGTGAGGAGTCTCAACAGTGCTGCAGGTCTTTCAGGACAGACCACAGCGATGGCTGCCACGCACCTTGGGTGGGAATGACCTTACTGATCCTATTTGTTACGGCTTTTCATTCCTACCCATGCAAGCCTATTTTTACCAAATGTGCAAAGTCCCGTGTGTTTTGGGAAGTCAGCGAATGCATAAGTAAACATGGAATAGCCCAAGCAACGGTCTGTGTTCAATACTCTCATATTGCTAATTGACGTAAGAAAAATGGCACAGTCCTCTGCAAAAGCAGCACGTTTCAGCTGTAGAGGAATCTATTGAGATGGCAAATGATATAGCACCTACTTGGAGGACCCTCTCTGAGGTTGTGATGGAGATTGTTTTATCAAATTCCTGGCTTGGGTCTCGTAACTGTTCCATTTCACACCCCCTGCTAGACCCACATGCTGACCAAATAATACTACTAATAAAAGACTACATTTATTTTCCAAACTTTTTTGAACAGTCTCTTAATTTGTTTCTGCTGCTTGCTCAGTATGATCTGTTTGTTCTTAAACTCCAGGCTGATGCACTGAACTGGCATGGCAGATCTGCAGTTGCCGCATCTCAATTTCTGTGTTTCCTGTCACAGCTATTAAGCTGTGCTGCTTTGCTGTTGCGCTAACGAGCTGTTGCAGCTTTTGTTCCATCTTTTACCACCTGCTTGACTAGACCGGGTAGTTTAATCACAGAAAGCACTGCGGTCTAGTGTCTTTATTCTTCCTTTACAGGCAGGAGCTTTCTATATTTTTTCGTAACCTTATGCATTGTATTATTCCCAGAGAATGCAACTATCAATATTCTAGTCCCATGCCCTTTGTATTACAGATCGGACTTTTATAGGGTAACTTTTGTATCAAAACTGCAACTTTTTTTGAGCCCTCACTTGCTTTTCTAATGTGACTTTCTAAAGTCTAAATGGCCTTGCTCGAAAGGCTCCAATATAATGCCGGAATTCTGTAGAATCTTTTTTGTTACTCGAGACCCACCGAGAACACTCACCACTTTGGTAAAACGTCTATCTATGCCTAAAAACCAAATTCTTATTCTTGCTTTTCTTGTATGAATATCTAAGGTCTAAGACACCTTCTGAAATTAAGTACTTGAAAGAACTCACAAAATTTCTGATCTCTCCCACAGAAGTGAAGTTCTGGAATGACTGTCGTAGCCTGGTCAAGATTTAAGGCAGGCCTTGCAAAGTGTTTTAAATACCTGCCTGCAGTAGCACCAGGACATTTATTGATCTTGATGTTCTTTCCACTTTGGTGTGCCTCTGGCTTGCCTGCTCCACGTTGCAGAATTAATTCAGAGCAAGGACTGAAATACGAGGAGTGCCCAGTACTCGCGTACGTAGAGCCACCTGCGCTGCACTTCTGCTCTTTAAAACAGGCCTGGGAGATGAAACCAGGACTGGCTCCTTGTTCCTAGTCTTGGAACTTGAATTCCAGAGTGTCTGGTAGTTGACAGGGAACAAGGCGCCATAACTGAATTTCAGCATGTGCCGCCTGTTTCTAGAGGAGTTGTAGGAAAATGAATGACTCCTCGCTTTGTTTCCCAGCAATCAGTTGCGTTACGGTGTAAATCTGATACGAGAATAGTACGTATTTCTCTTCATCTGTATAGCGTGGTTATGAGCCTACTGAAAAAGACTTCATCTTATGCCATCCCTAGTACTTTCAGTGTGCTTATAAAGCACATATTTTTCACATGAACAGTTTGGATCATTGGTTTATTAAGGACTGAAAATAATACCTTTGGACGTCTTTTTCCAGGGTACTTGAAAGTTGCTTAGTGGATGTAATCTTCTGGCAAGAAAGACCTTCCAGTTGCTGCTGGATTTAATAGACTTCTGAAGAATGCTTTGGTAATGAACTATAGAGTTCTGATTCATCTTCATCACTTTTGCACAAAACTTTCTGGGTAAAAATTTTCGGAAGTGCTTCAGTAGCTTGTTTGCTCTGAAACTCTGCCTTTTTTTCACTATCCCTTAACTAATATCTAGGAAAGTTGTTCTCTTCTCATGAAATACGCAGCATCTTTGCACTTTTGGAATGTCAAACAAGTTTAAAGACCGACCCACTTCAGTCGACCTCAACACTGTTTGAATCAGATATCCACTACATAAACAAGGAAAAATAAAAAAGCGTTCTAGTTCCTGCAGTTGTGATCCATGGAGGGCACCAAATGAAGCGCCACGTACTTCATTATATATAAACGTAATACAAAATGTGCGCGTGGGTACGTACACACATGCACACGCACATACACAGTCTGCTATAAATCCTGCAAATGTATCCAGATCCATAATGTGTCTGAACTGGTAGAATAGATGTTTTTTAAAAGGAAGGGCTACGGTTTTAGTAGAAACTTGATGACTCAAATCCAGCCAGTCCAGGCCTCCTTCCACCTCTTCGGTCTATGGTCAGGCTTTTCTTCAATCAGTCGTGACTTCTCAGTTCTTGGATCCAAGCAGGAAAGAGCTCCCGTAGATTCTGAAGATGTGACCTAATTCCACATTGTGTGCTAAGTGCTGCCTGAGCTTGTCTAGTTTGATGGATCTGAGTCACAGGATCTTAATTTTGAGGTAAGAACCTAAGCTGGTAGCCGTTCAGAGGAATTGCCAAAATTGCATTTATCGTGCCTACGTAGCAAGGGAGTTGTGCAGTGATGCTCGCTGGCGCGCTTCCAGCGTAGCTGCCACGGTGCTCCTCAGCCTGCTGGCTCTTGTAACGAAATAACGACCTTGCCAGAAGGCTGTGTTTTGCTATTTAGCTTTTCCTAAATAAGTCAGATATACAGTTACTTTTATGTAAACGATTAAAAAGGGACTACTACACATAAATCCGAAATGGAATCTGTCCATTGATGTGGATCCGTAAGGTGTAGTTGCCTTAATCCGGAGCAGTGGCCTCTGTCTAGCAAGGGGCGCCGCGCAGCCGCGGGGTTGTGTCTGAAGTTAAGGAAGTCTCACTTTATTTCAATGGCAACGTAGTTAAACGAGCTGGTAAAACGTTTTCCTGAATGCAAGCTTAAATTGTAATGGGAAATCTTTACTGAACTCTTACTCAGTGTTTCGTTATCTTTTAAAATGACCAAAATAAAAATTTGGTTAGATAGTCTATTTTTCTAGTCAAAGCTTGTAATACTGAATAGCGTATAAGGGGTTGAGCCTTTCCCTGTACCAGGTCAGGTGTCAAACTTGTCGATCTCGGAATAGGTTTGTTTGTTGCTGCCCTAATAAAATGCTGATCACTTTTTTGGTGTATGATTTCTGAAGTTTCACAGTGACTCAAAATGCAAGGTAGATTAAATCAAATGCTGGGATCAGAATCATCGCGTGTCACGAACGCACACGCTTTCTGACTTGCTGAAGGCTCTTTTGTGCGGCTTGACTGATGCGACAGTGGCGTAGATTCTTTTGTAGGAAAGAAGGTGCTGGTGTCTAAAGTAAGCAAGGTGGTAAAAATAAATTGTACTCGTTTTAGCTTCAGGCTAAGAACTTTATAAAATTAATGCCAGGTTCTCTTGCTGGATTAATGTAAACTGCTTTGTTTGCAGGGTTTATTGTCATCCCAAAACCAGGCCAATTCTCCAAGTGGAACTGTAGTATAGCCATCACACTACTGCTAGCAAACCTCTGAACGCAGGACAAGAAGTAATGACAGTGGAACCAGGAGCTGTTCTTCAGGCAAAGAGCATCACAAATTATAATGTGGCAGAGTGTAAACATGGAGTTATGTGAATCACATAAGTCATCTGCAAAGGAATAATGTAATGAGTTCTTATTACAGCTAATACTGCTAGGCTGCTCACCCAA
>VYZM01010480.1:15543-40079 GCA_013398915.1 Dromas ardeola
ATAAAAGATATATATATATATATAGTGTAAAATAAAGTATGTTTCTTAAATTCAAGTAAGTTCAATGGTTAAACTAGTACGTCACCATTGTTTATTTTGCACTGATTTTTTTAACCAGAGATGGCTAGAAGACAGCCTGGAATGCACTCATGGAAAATGAAAGTCATTACTTTCTGGCTTCAAAATGTTATTCAGGAAGATGGATGCTGCAATCATAGATTTTTAAAACAAAATTGTTTTGCACTTAAATAGTTTAATGCTAATAGAGGATTACTTTAAAATTGGTGTCCAGACACCAGAAAACCTATGTTGTGGAGAAAAGATCCTTTGTATCTATTAAACATTTATTTTAATATTGTTGTTTCCAACTGCAATCGGCTCTGTATTATATGTATAAATAATGTAATTCAGTGGTGGGAAAGGGGAGTAACGGATCATTACACTAGAAATTCTCATTCATTTAAGAAACTGATATTTCTAACTCAGAAAATACATATTAAACTATCTTGAATATGCATTTTTGTTTACTTTCTGTTCAAATTCAAATCACTTTTGATGTAATCAGTCCTTTGTTGAATTAAATGTTTGGTACAGAAATATCATCTAAACTTTGTAGAACAAATTCCTTTCAAAAATATCTCATCTGGAACATTGCTTCATATTTACCAGAGTTGAATTTCAATTAGGAAAGTGCAATACCATTGTCCTGTTCTCATTCTTAATGGTTTATCTCTAAATACGTCATACGGCAGAACTCTTGCAGACAGACAGCTTTGCGGGGTAAGGATTTTGTAATCCCACAGCCCCGTATATTTGTCTTGGGATTTGTGAAGTGAAAGATCCAGCAGCCGTACACGCTTTCTGACTTGGCAATCTAAAATTAGGTCAACGTATTGGAGGAGATACGTTTCTGAGACAACTTGTTTGTCTGAAATCAGGCATCTCATTTGTAATTCAACACACTTAAACTGTTAAGTGTTATGGAGATAGACGTATCCATGTATTTGTATAGTTTAATGCTGCTTGTCTGAGCACATGTTATTTTTAATCATCCGGCGACAGAACACTTGAATTTTTTTCAGTAGTTCTTGCAAAGATTAAAACACCCCCCAAGAGACGCTGCTCTGTGTCAAGCCCCGGAATGACAGAAGACAGAAGTATCAGCCGTATCTTTCCCTTTATCCTATGCAGCGACATTTGCAATTAGGCTTTTGCGGAGTCTTGCTGCCGGGCAGCGGGCGGGCAGAGTGGGACGGCGGGGAACTTGCCCGAGAACACACACGCTGTGTACGAGGGCACACGTTAATGCCCTTCCTGCTCTCCGGCAATAAAGCTGGGTAGAATGTTTTAAATCGCGAATAAACTTGAGACAGTTTCAGGCAGGAGAAGCTAATTTTTTTCAGAAAATGAATGAAAATTCGGGGAGAAGCGACCGCAGTAGCTACTTGTAACTAAGTATTGCTCTTGTAATGCAGCTAGCATGTAGAAAACTGCCAGATACATTTATAAGCTGGCATTTAGGTTGTCTACTTTATTAAAGATGGACCTGTACTTTACAGTTCTTACCTACTTACATTCTTCTAAAATATGAGGAATGGGGAAAATACTGAAACCGAGCAGGATTATTGTTCAGAAGTTTAGTTTTATTAACATAGCGGGTTTAACTGTTAAAATACAGATAAACCTCGTCACTGAAAACTAGTGTAGTTCTCTCCCTGTAGGCTTCATTTGTATAAGGACTTCGTATGGTCTGAGTCAAAATGAAATAGTTGAGAAAATATGTAATGACTTTAAAAGAATTTTTCCCTTCAGCTGGAAAAATACAAAACCA
Organism: Dromas ardeola; assembly: GCA_013398915.1. Lineage (NCBI taxonomy): Eukaryota > Metazoa > Chordata > Aves > Charadriiformes > Dromadidae > Dromas > Dromas ardeola. Next base: position 17,375 of record VYZM01010480.1, read on the forward strand.
GTACTGAGAGGACCATAGTATCCAACATTAGGGTAAGAGTAGCAGCTACTTGCAGAGTACGTCCCTGCTGCAGGTCACAGTTGAAGAGCATACAAGGAGCGTATGTGGTTTTTCTTTTTTCAGCCTCTTCTTTACTCTGAGGCAATCATCTAGAAGCTTGAACTGCCCGTCTCACCCATTTTTCCATGTGGAAAAAAAAAAATAGGAAGAAAAGGGATACTAACAACTTACCTGGAAAGAACTTGGAGTTCTACTATAGATACAGCTCTTAATAAATAGCTTTTTTCTTAATATGTTAAAAAAAAGTTTTAAAAGTGAGTGGAACACAGATCATCTCGATATGGAATTTTAGCTGGAAGAATGAGGGTAGGAACAATACTTGCCAGTTAGTAGTTTAAAGTTGAGTGTATTTTAACTATAAAGCAGGTGGGAAAACTCAAATTTGCCTACTAATCCAACAGCCAGGGAAGCGTAAATTGTCTCCAGGGGTAAACCAGCAAAGAACTTGTTATGAAATAAATACCCGTAAAGCACTGTATGTATAAAGATCCACCTGAAAGCGTAAAATAAATGAAGAAAACATTCCAATGTGGTCCTTCACTTGAAATCCCCAATGTTCATAGCAAAACCGACCTGCTGAATGTGAAATTGCCTTTTTCATTGTAACAGCCTGATACAGAGTACGTGAGACAGAATTGCTGGTAACATACAAGACACTACTCTGATAGCCTTTTCTCTCCAACCTCAAACTTACAAAAAATTCTGACTTCATCGTTTTCTAAAAAAACCCAACCACCTCCCTGGTGTATGAATAAAGTAATTACCTACGTGATATTAATTATAGAAGCAAACAGTTGCAACAACACTTTTGAAAACAGGAAAGTACCTGGTGCACAGGATCTGAGGGATATTTTTTTTTTTAGTTGAATGGAAATAATTAAACTTCAGCATCTGTGCTTTGAGATTTCCAGAAAATTATTATGGGAAGCTACCAATACAATTAACATACCTCCATCAGGAACATACGCTTGAAAATATGAACCTTGGCCTAGGTAAAAGAGCTCTGAGTCTGAATGATCAGTCAAACAGGAGTAGTAGGATTTGTCTTTTTTTTTTTTTTTTTAACCCTGTAAGAAATTAATAACTGTGGAGAGCAAGATCCCTCAGACACAGTAAGTTACCTATTTTTAGATCGTCATATTTACTGCCACACACCATGCTCAACTCTAAATATATTAACACCAAGCAACTCACTATCTTCCTTTCTGGAAAAAACCCTGGATAAGCTCATGGCACCTTTTGCTCAGAATTCCAAAGGTAATAAGTCAGAGATTACTGTTGCACTGTGTTGCCTGTTGACCTGCAGTCCTTAATTCGGTTTCCTAAGCTTAGCATCACCCCTTTCTTTCATATATATATATATCTATATGTATATGTATATACGTATATATATATACACACACACGCACCCCTAAGCTAGTTATTCAAACAAATGCTGTATTGCCTTATTGTTGGAGCTCTCTATCTGTTCCCGCAGTTTGAGTTGCTAACACGAAAGCATGACAAAGCGGGGAGATGATTAACTGTAACAGCAGTAAAACTCAGGCAGGTGCTCTGTCTGTATGTGTCCCCCCACTGCACGTGGAGATACCATGCTCAGGAGCATATTTTCTGCTTAGAACCGGAGGAAAGACAGCATCCATCCAGAATGAGTTTCAACAAAATGAGAAAGAGCAGTTAGCTGTACCGTTATGTTCTGCTGTTTAATTCTCCCTCTGTTATCATGTTCTCACTCTGCTGGTGTAGAACACTTGCTCCACTAAAGCTCTGCTTATGTATTTGTTCGGTCCTAGTAAGGGAAATCTGCTATTCCTCTGGCATAGGTGGGACGAGTAGCAGCAATACAGGTTTCCCTGCAGAGCCTTGTTCATCTGCTATAGCCTTATTTTACAAGAATTCTTGCCAGGGCTGGGATGTCTTTAAATTCTTGCTAGTGAGATTCTGAAAGTTTACTATGAAGAAATGGAATAAAATGAGCCAAGGTACAGTAGCCCATGGTGCAGGTGCAAGATATTCAACTTGGATAGTCAAATTGGAATCAATGCCAAAAAATTATTCCCGTGGTATGCACCATAAGCATTTAGCCTGCTGATATTTTCACGTTAAAAAATCTGCTAGTAAATGTCACGTTGATCCTCAGTACAGTATGTGAAAATAATACCTTCTTCAAAACATGAAGAACGTAAGATAGACAGGTACTTTTAAGCAGTAAATCTCAAAAGGATTCATAAAGAACTTGAGTCTCATGAGCTTCCCCACACGGAAAAGCTACAATTTGGAATTTGGGCATGCCTGAAGTTATCCAGAAGCTGAATGGTAGAACAAGGAATAGAATCTAATGCAGTCACAACAGAATCCTGCCAGTGTTGAGATGCTGATTCTTAAAAAAACCAACCGACCACCCAAAACCAAGACAACCAAAAAAGCCAACTACTGGAAAACCTCTAAATGAGTGAGAAAAATCATTATTTTCACAAATGCATATCCCAATAGAATCTCAGAAGGAGAACTGAGCGCATAATGGGCATATCTTTTATTCTACACGACTAGCATTTTTATAAAATCTTTATGTTAACATGTATTTTACTGCATTGTTTGAGCTGCAACTGAACTGATTAGAATAGTTTGTCTGGATTTAGAGCATCAGTCTCAAATGGATGCTGAATGGTTGGCTTAGTACCTTTAACACGATCCGCTACCCGGTGCGCTGCCTCTCTTCTTTCTTTTTTCATAGTGTCTCAGGTGCAGCAGTGATGTCTAATACAGCGTGCCCCTTGCCTGCTTTCATTCATCAACCATTGCTTGGTTTTCACTATTTTGTTGCACAGAAAGTTTTGAACAGCAGCAGCATACACAGAGGTGTTTGGTTACTGAGGAAAAAAAAGCTGATCACTTCCCAGTTATGAGCAGAGTAACTTTTAGAACTATTAAACAAAAAAACCCAACAATTAAACAACAACAAAGTTTTTGCAAAACCTGTCTTGCATGCACACTTGGTAGGCAGAAGATTTTTAAACCCCCAGCTAAGTATGACTTGCACAAACTTACTCGTTTTTTAAATGGCAAAACTGTTTTGTAACACATCTCCAAATTTAAGTATTGCAAATTAATTATTGCAAAATTTTAGGAGATCTCAGGAGTTTTAAAATCAAAGTTATCAAATTGCAATAACTACTTTTTCTACGTAAGATAAAAATGCTGCCTTTTAACTCTTCCCTTGATAGCACCATCAAGCAGTAACCCTATATAAAATTGTTACTGATGATCTGTGTGCAAAATTTCTGAAACATGAGAAGATACATTCCTTTACTGCTCTTTTAAGTAACCAGGTGCAGTATCAGTCCCCCTTAAAACTTTTGATTAATATTAAGGTCAATGGCTTGAAGAAAACTATGACTAAGTTTTATTTGCTTTTGAATCAGATAAAAAGTTGCTTTAGCTTTTAGCTAGATTATAGTTATATAAATATATTCAGCAGTTACGGAAACTGCATCAAAATCAAGTACCTCATATGATTGCGTAATCTGCACATTCTCAATAAAACTTGAGGTTGAAGTTACTAAATACAGGAGGTGACTACTTTCCAGAGTTGACTGAAAAATAAAATTTTTTTACATCTAAAAAATATACAAAAGTAAGCAGTCATTTATGATATAATATGAAAACTTATATTTTGTAGGTAACATTCCATTCCTAATGCTGAAGCTCAAAGAATCCTTTCATGTTATTTTTAACCAACATCCTCCTCCTTCGGGTTCTGAAAGGAAAGAGAATGCTTAGAAAGTTCAATACAGATGTTCTCTAAGCTCTGCCAGAACAATCCTTTAATTAAATATTGATACCCTTCAGGAACAGAATACCAAAATGGCAGGTAAGCAGCCCTCATAACCTTGTGGGGTTTTCCTATAAATTGTCAGAGGAACACAAAATAAGGCGCTGCTGTTCTTGTTAGATCTCTACCAACGGAAGCATGATTTGGTCTCTCACTGCGTAGTCGTGGCTTTTCCTCACATGCCACATACTTTACAAGATGGTCAGTAACCTCCTCCTCTTCGGTCTATAGCAGGTAAGTGGAAACGTTTCGGGGAAGAATTAAGCGCCTTCTCTTTCTCAGACTGTTGAGGAAACAACAGAATTTTGAAATATGCTGTGTAAAACACATTTTTCCTATTGCACTTGAATGAGCAAGTTAGAGTCTGTACCTCGGTATTTGATCCAATAAATCTAACAGACTGTAAGACAGGGGTTTCACCACTTCCCTTAGGTGCCCGGAAAACTGAATGCAATGTAGGAGTAGGGCAGGAAGTCAATTTGGCTACTTCAGAAAGATTTAATTTTGGTAATTCTCCACGAGGAGGTCCATGTTGTTTTGTTTTTTCCTGGACTTTCCTAAGAGAATACTTTTAAAATAAAGAAATAAGATTCAACTTATTTCTGAGAACATCTTAAGGAATAAAAATAAAAGAAAATCCAACTAATCAGGGAAAAAAAAACCCAAAACCTCAGCCAAATATTACTTCAGATAATTATTTTTTAAAAATTACTGCCCTACTGGATGTTTCTTGCAATTTTTCCTAAATGAACTGCTTGCTAAGCTCACACTGATAAAGCCAAGAACTAAATTGGTGGAAAACGTGGCTGCTCCTACGGCAGAAGAGTTCACGCTTTCAAGGTTAAATGCACAGCAGAAATTTTTTTTTTTTTTTTGCTACTGTAATTCGTTTTTTTGTGGGGAAAAAATGAATTTGAGAGTATTTCGTGCAGTAGTAACTTCTATCACACTTTGCAGATATAGTAAACTCTTAAGAGTGAATATGTTGAGTATTTTTCACATAGCTTGAAGATAAAGTTTTAATTCGCCAGAATTTTTAATCAGATTTTAATTTGCTGATTTCCAGTGTCAAATATTAAGTTTAGGATTTTCCCAGATATCATCTAAATACAGGATATTTAAGTTAAAAAAATAAATCTTATTTGTTCAAAATGCAGGCTGAAGGCCTGAGAAGGCAAAAGCGCACTTTCTGCCTCTGCTACAGCTTCATCTGTACAACTTTGCAACTCAAAGGCAGACAACAAAAGAAGAGGATGAAAATATTTCAAAAAAACATGGAACTGACCCTCTGAGTAATAGCAACTATGACAACCATCTACTGCAGGGATTATGTGGTATCACAGCTTCTAAATTCTAACTCATGATTTTCAGGGCTTGCAGGGGGTGGAACTGCATCAGACCCAATAAAGATCAGTGTTTAGGCAGACTGAATAAAACCAAGCAATCAGCTTAAGTAAAACATTTGTTTCCAGCTAACAAGCTCAGTGTCACAAATTACTTTCTCTAAATGGGCTGACTATTCTTCCACTTTAATATTACCTGTCTTTGGCTTTCCTTTGAAATTTGCCACAAATGCAGAGGTACTTGCCCTGCTGTATTTCCTAGCGATCTTAATTTTTTGCGTGTGGCCAAAGCTTGTGTATCAGCTGCCCTAAAAAGTTTGGGGAAAAAAAAGAAAAAGAAAAAAAAAAAAAGAGAAAAACATCAGTTGTCCTTTAGGTGAAGTTTGGACTCAATGCAAAGAATTATGTTGACTGAATTATGTTCATTGTCTTGCAAGCTAAGTACTAGCACTGTAAGCAAACTGCATTTCAGTCCACTTTAAATAATAAGCACACAGCGCTCCCTCCCCGTTTTAATTTTAGTCTTCAAGATTGAAGTGATTTACAGTCACTTGCCAGAGTTCTTGAAAATAAGGGTGCTGTAATGCTTGATGGGCAGCAATTCTCTCATCAGGATCGTATTTTATCATTGCATACAGGAGAGAGAAGCCTTTGGAAGACAAATTGTGCACAAGAGGAGGTATTCCTTTTCCTTTTTTAAAGGGGAAATCAAAACTTGCAATTCTTGACCTGTGTTAAGCAAGTTAAAAACAAACAGTTATTCATGCATATTCAGAGAGAATGAAAATTTACTGAAAAAAATAAATACTAATCTGATTTAGGTAATCATTTATTAGGGACAAGTAATACTCGGAAAAAAAATGTTTTCTTTCCTAATAAGTTACGTCATTGGCCTTAAAGATACTATGGAAATAAAAGGACAAATAAGATTGACCTAGGCTCAGATTTCCTCTGCTCTGCCTACAAGGATCATGAATGCGTGACTATCTCTGGGCAGGGATAGAAGATGCTCCTATTTGGTCAGCTGCCATCACACCACTATTAGATTGTCGTGGTGGTTCCCTGAGCAGAAATTGCACACAGTTGTACAGTTGTATTGTGGATATTTAAACAGTGAGATTAGTAACTATGGGAGTGCATACTTACTGCTTTAACTTGTTGAGAGTTTTGTTAGCAGGAGTGCCTATAACGTCATGGATTTTTGAAATTTGGTCCAGCTCATTAGATCCAGGAAAGAGAGGCTGAAAACTGCAAGGTAAGAGATGGTGTTAGCACTAGAGAAGACATGATTAAACTAGTTTAAGTGGCACAGCTGCCACTTCAGTCAAAAAGATGTTCATTTACGAGGAAGATACCTTTTAGAATTATCCATTTGTGGGCAGTTTAATACCAACCAACAACTGAAGGATAACATGCGAGGAACAGATTAACACAACTGTGTGTTTAGATGGAAAGAGTAGTTTGGGTTATTAAACGGAAACCTTAGTTGCCCTCTCCTTGCAGGTTAGGGGTAAAACATGTAAAGAGAACATCCCTCCTGGTGAAAGGCAATGGAAATGGGATTGTGTTTTCTTCTAGTGAAGTGGCAGATCCCAGAAGACAATGTGTTTTCCTCATTTTAAGAGAGTCAAGCAGTCCCTCTTGTTGTGTATGCACGTAGAAATATATTTATAAGAAACATTCCATTCCTAACACACAGGGTCTTTGGAAGAAGCAATGCTGGAAAGATGGTAACTTGAACTGCGTTCCTGAGCTTGATCCTCAGTTAATATAAAACTTCATAGAGTCCTTGAAAACATTGTTATCAGTAGAGCAATCAGATTGAACAAGTTACATCCACTAACATTTGCTTCTTGCACATGTTGCTTTTTTCCATGTTAGCAGAGTGTTTCCTTGGGCTTATAATTTAAGAAACACTTCAGTAGCACCATGTGATTCTTAAAAGCAATACGTTCAGCCCCCTGTAGAAGGAGGAAACTTCTTTGAACTGTTTACAAATTCAATCAAACAGCTGGCTGCACACTTCTCCGAATGTCTTTATAAAGCTTTGAGTAGAGGAAGGAGAGAAAACAGATCTAATTCGTGTTGTGCAGTTATATCCAGACCAGCAGCTGGGAGCAGCTTTTGCGTGAACTACAAAAATGTGCTGTCTCCAAATGTAAAGCTGTAACTTCGGGAAGGACAACTGTGCAATCCACAAAAAAAATGTAATCCAGGAAGCATGATTTATAAGGAACAGAAAGAGGGAGACCAAGATTTGAAAGATAAGCATGGCTGAGTAAAAGACTAAGAATTCTTACACAATGTGGTGTGAAGCATAAAGGCTTATGCAAATGTTCAACAGCAAACACTGCAAGATGCAAATAAAAAGAAACAAATCTGTCCATAACTTCCTTTATCTTGGCAAGGCTGTATCTTTTTTAATTTGGTAATTTCCAATAAATATTCCTCATTTCCCTCTGAACACATCTATCGAGTCTCTGAAAATGTGCAGTGGTTGCAAAGAATGAAATTTGTTACATTAAGCTAAAATTATGAGGAAATACCATTCTTAGATTTTTTTGCCCTAAGAAAACTTAAGTTTGCAGCGTGTAATTTTCTTGCCAAACTTCAAAGCCCACCTGATTCAAATTGAAATGGAAAACCACGGCATTTTTAAAGCTTTTGGTCCCAATTTACTTTGCAAGAGAACTGCCACATTTGGCATTTTTGTGTTAACAGTTTTCTGACCGAAGTAGAACTGTTTCTACAAGTTAGCAGGCAAAGCATAAGGGTTGTCATTTAACGTGATGACGATGGCAGCAGCTGCACTTGCCATGTGGAGGAGGAAAGAAGCAAAGCAAATGTTATCACTCCTGGTTGCATATCGGAGACTGCAGTGTGGGAGGAGAATAAAGAAGAACTGCTGCTGTTGCTAGGGCACAAAGATACTGGGAGAAATACTAATGGTGGTTATTTTTCCTTTTTTTTTGAAGACCAGTGAAAATTTTTTTGGGTTATATTTTCTTCATCATCAAAAAGCTTAAAGGACTATAATCCGGGTTTTCCTGAACTCTTCCTCCATCAGAATCCAACTTCAAAAATTCCAGGACATAAGGTCCTGGTACAAGGGTCTTAAACACGCTGTAATATAAATCAAAGTAATAAAGCAGAGGGAGTATCTTCTCTGATCTCCTCTGGTTTTGCAGAATAGTAAGTCAAAAACCAAGGGAAAAACTTCACTATTCAGAGATAAAGCAGAGAAAACACACTTTTACCAAACTCAAATATGAAGCCATTAGAAAAAAATCCTAAAACCAAACCAAACAACAGAACAACCAACTGTTCAAAAATGTTATTTTGCTTGTAAATAATATTTGTTGGTATTCCATTCTCTTGAACATCCCACTGCTTTACTGCTAATCTGACATAGAGTGCAGACAAGACAGGACTACTGCCTCATGAACCCTGCAGAATAATCACAGAAGCTTCCACAAAACCATGGAAACAAAGATCATATTACCCATACCACATGCTCCTTTTTTGAGTTATCTACCCTTGATTTTCTTGATAAGCAAGACCCTCCACTGAACACTGTACCTTGTGATTTCATAGAAAACACAGCCAGCACTCCACAGATCAATTTTGTAACTATAGTAGCCATTTGTAAGCAAGCATTCAGGTGCTCGGTACCAGCGTGTAGAGATATATTCTGTATGTGGCTGCTTAGAATAGATACTCCTACAAGATCCAAAATCTCCTAACTTCAGAGTATTCTGCTGCAAAAATAAATAAAGTATTTTGATAAGTTAGAAACACTGAAATATTCAAGCAAAGATTTTCCTTAAATGTGTGAAGTAGTCATCATAAAAGAAACCACAGATTACTTTAAGACTAAACTTTCAGAAATCCGCGGGTAGTATTATAGCAGTAAAACTGCATTTAAATAGCAAGTAGCTTCAGGGTTGAAGGTATCTGTGTCCCATAATATGTGCAAATACTGTTCTGTACATCATTAAAAGAAAGAGCTAAGAGTTAATTGAAAAGCATATGGACTATTACTGAAGGGAAGAGTAAATAGGACATCTGGATTAAGTTATTTTGTTAAGAGTTCTTGTGTTTAGCAGTGATATAATAGGTGGTTTGGCTTCTCTTTGTGTACACTTCTAAGACTTGAAAGAAAAATTTATCTCCAGAAAATAAAATTTCATAAACTGAATTTTGAAATCCTTCCTTTTCAGACATAAGCAAAATAACATTCTGAAACTGTCAGGAGAATAGATTTCCACGAAGAAATCTGAAATCTAATACCTTCTGCTCTCTTTTGTATGGATAACTTCCACTAAACGTAGGAATTGAAAGTAAAAAGAAAGGGCTGCAGAACTGAACCCTATATCTTGTTTCTGGGTTAACACAGAAAGCAAAATATAAATTAATAAAGGATAAAGAGCAGGTTTTTAGACTGGAACATGCAGGCTGTAATGCATCTGATTCATGTCAGGTTTTAGCCAATAACAAACTTGCTCGTTCATTCGTCTAGATCAGGAATACGGTATTAGAAGTAACTGTCTATATATTTTTTAAAAACTGTACTTTTATTCATGAAGAAGCATTACCCTCTCAGAGTAAGGAGAAAAACACTGATATATTTCACTTTCAGTTAAGTATTCTCACATAAAATTAATTACCTTTATTAATATGTTTTCTGGTTTCACATCTCTGTGAAATATCCCATTTCTGTACCAATATAAACACACCAGAGAGAAGAGTTCAGTAAAAAGATAAACGCTATCAGTGCTTCCAGTTACTTGTAAAAAAATACTTAAAGAAGCTAACACTGTTCAAACTCATCAACAGCATAGTAAAAAAATTGCATGTTGACACTGTGGTGAGACAATAGATTACAGGTATGGGAATGGGGGAAGGGCAAGTCCGGGGAGGCCGGGCTTTCTGCTTGCGCTCTGACCAGGGCTACCAAAGGACTGCAAGGGCCACCCGGTCCCAGGAGGGCTTCCTGCAGCAGGCACTACAGCTCCTTTGGGTGCTGGCAGCAGCGCGGGCTGCCTGCTTGCTGCCTTCCAGGGCTCTGCTACAGGCAGAGATGCATCTGGGCCATGGCCCTTTTTTCCCTGCGGCAGTCTGCCGCCCCAGACAATTGTATGTCTCTGCTTAGAGACGACCCTGAAATAAATGTATGATACATTTAATGTAAAGCTCTTGCTGAACCAGGTCTCTTACCTATGTATGTAATCAAGAGATTTGCATAACTGGTACATGTAGTTCTTAATTTTTTTTTCAGGTAATGGCTTTCTCCTTCCTAGAATTAAATTTCAAGTTGTACAAGTCCTTTTTAGCAAACAACAGAATACAAAAAAAAAATTACTCTTCAGCTTCCAATAGTGCATTGATATTACTTTTTTCAATTACGCTATTTCTGTCATTTATAGCTAGCTTTGTAATCCATTTTCCACTCTACTTCAGACATAATTTATCTTTCAGTATGCACCAGAATAGCTCAGCTAACAACTGTCAATTCAATAGTCTCTAATCTACTTTAGCTTTTACTGCCTGTTTTTCTCGCAGTATCTGTTTCCCCCAGTTCTAACAGAACTGCAGTATTTCACTTCTAAACATCTAATTTCCTCTCTAAACAAAGTAACTGTCCTTAAGGTTCAAGATTCATATCAATCAGCTCGGATTACTGCAATGCTTAAATGACTGTGATTCACATTTGACTTGCAAATTAAAGGTTAACCTATGTAGTTTAGCTTGCTATTGCCATTGCACAATAACAACAGTTATAAAATTTATCTATTTTTCAGAGCCATTCAGTAACCACTCAGCTTCTTTCTTTTATAGGCTCCCAAGGCCTTTTAATCTTGCTGTAATGCCTTTATGTAACACTGCAATGTCATCAACGGAGGCAGAAATGATCACATTTTTGAAAAACAAAGCAGGTACTGATCTGCCTGATGACAGTAGTATGAGTAATTGGCTGGGGAGGAGGAGGGAGATTATCAGGACAGTAACTCATTGAGGCTGCAGGTTCCAGCAGCCAGCAGGACTTGTGTTCCGAACTGATTACAGTGCTCCTCCAGTCAACCACATAATCCACTGAGCAGGATTAGGTAACAAAGCACTTGAAACGGAGTACCATTTACATCGGGAACCGTAGTATTATTACCCCAGTGGAGATATATGGTGGTTTCAATATCAGGATTTTTGTCATTTATAGAGGAAAAGATGTTATAAAATGCAGCTATTCAAACCAACTCAGATTATTAGTAGTATTTAAAAAAAATCAGGCCTTCATAAAGAGAAGTCACTTGTTTTTTCATTACAGGTCACTAGTAAAATCTGGAGCGGATGCTCTTCTACTTCCAGATTTATCGTTAGAGAAACCTCATTTGGAAGTAATGATGAAATGAATCATAAGGTGGCGGCACTTAAGGCTATGGTCGTTTTTTGCTTGAGGCATCCTCCCCACCTCTCTCTGAGCCATATTTTTTTCATCGCTTTAAATGACCACACTGTTCTTGATTAGACAAAAGGCAAGACTGTTTTTCAGTTATTAAATGACTTGTGATACCACTATAAATCAATAGCAAGAGGATTATGACTGTGTGTAAAGACAAATAGCCTTGTCTTGATTGAAATAACATGAATCTGGCAGGTTATTAAGGAAAAAAACAAAAAGATCAAGATCAACTTTCCACATCAGTAGCATTACAGTGACTGTGCTCCTAATTACAGAAGTGTCTCCATACACCTTGTTAAATTAGAAATTAATTTTCAGTCAACCCCAGGTTCAAGTTCTTCTTCATTACAAAGTTTCGTACAAACCATGCTTGCCTCTAAATTTTTCTAACTTAAAGCTTTTTAAATTGTTCTGCACCTATATTAAACTTAATTTTGCAAGATTCAGAGTAGTCAGAAAATGACAAGCAATCGCATTACTATACACTGTAGAAATTTACAAAAGACTGCAAATCATCTGAAATGTAACTACTTTTGTAGGCTTTGAAAACTGTTTTGTGACAGAGCATTGCTAATGAACACAATTTAATTGTTCTACAAATTAGTAATGCACTCCTTCAAATCACAATGCTGAAAATTCAAAAGGAGCTCCTTCTACTTGCCATTGTTAACTAGATATCCTCAGTTAATGTGTGTTCTGTCTCAGAACTAAGATTAATTTTCCAATTTAATTATGTACTTGGGAGTTTTTGCCATATTTATTGTTTGAAATGACTGCTACATGTTACATTTCTTGACTTTGCAGTAAGCCACAAGTAGAGTTGTTTGGGGGAGACAACAAATAAAAAAGCTAGTTCTGCCCCATAGGAAATTGTGGTGTTGACATGTCTACTTTGAAGACACAAAATTAATTTCTGAAAAATGCAGAACACTTGCCACAAATTAAATACTTTAATACTTTAAACAATCAAAATACTTCTTTTATTTATTATAATCTCCATAGGAATCTGTTGTTCATTTTCCCATTTTATTCTATGATTTGACAAGCTCCACTCCATGTGCCACCACCTTGTACAAGGCGAAAAAAAGACATTGTATCATGGGAAACACAGTCCAGACATAAAATCCAGACCATAAGGAAGAACCAGCAATTTACAGAAGTTCAGGTAGACCCAGATTAATGTTCAGATAACCCCTAACTGCAGCATTTCAGATTACAATTGAACACAGATTTCATTTTTAACTGATTTACCATGCCATAAAAAAGGAGGTTTTTAGAACTACGCGGCAGGAAAACAATCTTCTTATGGAAAACTTGAATTTGATAAAAAACGTATTTTAAAATAAAAAAAAATCATAGCAGAACATAATGAAACTATTAGACTAATTTCCATCTGTATACAATGTTTACTATAACAGGCTTTTTCACATAAAAAGAATGAGAGAAACACCGAGAAATAAAGCCAAATGAAAGCAAATGCTCTGGGATTAAAAAAAAAGCAGTTAAAGAACAAAATGGAACATTCTGATTTTTCATAACTGAAGTACAGTATCTTTCCTAGAAGGAGAAGATGCAGGATTGTTTTAATGCACTGGACTAATTTACTACCAATGAGGACTTCTTCCTATATGCCATTGCTCTGACTTTACAACTTAACAAATTTATCCTGGAAAAATAAAATGTCTTATTAAAACAAGCAAATATTCATGTCTGCTTAATTGATCAGCAAATAACTGTATTTTAATCTCAATTTTTTTATTCATGTTAGGAACAGGTTTACTACTTTTGTTAGAGATCTGAATACTCAGTGTCACTAATGCAATGTATGGGAGCAAGTCTTTTATCTATTCTATTACACTGAATGACAGTTGCATGGTCAGTTATTTAAATGAATCTCCCAACTGTTAAGACATTACAAATTTTTAATTATTCAGACGAAAATCCTCTTTTAGTATTGAATTGTAAGTAACTGCCCCTTCATTTGCTGTATCCAATTCCTTTGGCGTTTATATGAGTTCTGGTTTTAAATCAGCTTTTGTTCTAAACTTTTTCGTAGGAACTCTTCTTGAGCTTTTAGGGTCTCCCACCTGCTTTGACAAACAGCTCCAGAATTATTAAATATGTAAGTTTTCAGGGAACAATGTTATTTATAGAGAAATCTTGGTAAAAGACATTTTTGCTAGATGTAAAAACTGAAAATCATTATTCATTGATTCATTAGTTTTTGAAACAAATGGGAATAATTTTCTTGTTATATTATTAGAGTCCTGACCTAAGAAAGAACCTATTTAAGTTGTATTTTTTGTTACATAAAGCAATTATTTTGTGGTTTGCAGTCAAGGTTGCTTCTTTTTTTTCATGTAAAGTTTGACTGTAGAAATAGATGGTCATTGACCTGACTCATTAGAAACCTTCTGCATGCATCCATGCCTTAAACAAGTGGGTATATTGCACTGGAAAGAAATACAGAGTAAAGCAGGACAGCAGAAAAATTCCCTAGGAGTTTTATAATATGTAATGGTGAACAACCAAGTGAAAAATAATTAATTCCACGTTGTGATCTACACAAGGAGGGTTTGTGTGTTTCTTAAGCATATGCTACATACCTTTTATCAGCTGATAAATATTCATGTCCATAAGTTCACATATCAGTGAAAGGGAGCCAGCTTTTTTATCACTGAAGAAACAAATATAAGGAAACTTTAAGCTAGAAATAAAATGTACATGTTGATTTGTACACAGCATAGAAAAAAGTACTTTGTTTAACCAGTATTAAAATGGACATTTTCATTTTTAATTGAGACTTTCTCATAGAAGCTTTTCAACTTAGGGTCTGAGGTATCACAGGCTTAGTTTATACTATCCAAAGTGTCCGTTGCAGAAGTTAACTGATTTACTCAGTGAAGTTATTTGATTGCATGTTTTCTGGGCATATCATGCTGTTCAGTATCAAGAAATTTCCAGTAAATGAACTGATACAATCTTACTATAAAAGATAGGAAAGCCATTACACCATATATGAAAATACTTTCTAGTTAGGTCAACAGTAGTGTTCTATTGCACGGAAATGAGTATCTGATTGCAACCTGTGTTTTGCTGACAATGGCAATTTTAAATATTATCGCGATATGATAATACATCTGAGACTATTTTCTCTTTCACTGCCCTGTAGAAGCAGATGTCTTTAGGTCTTTTTTTTTTTTTTTTTTTTAAAGATAATTGCATTACAGTACAGCCCCTCTGCAATGTTCCATTAACCCAGACAGCAAAAGGTTGAGGGTACAATCTGCAATTCAGTTCACAGACAGACTGTGAAAGAGCTGGGCGAGCTGGCTGGCCATCTGGATTACACTTCGTTAACAACACGGCAGCTGAAGTTGAGAATTACAGAAAGCTAAGCTGCTGACACGATTACCGGCTTTCCATATATTGGTAGAAAACGGGCCTGCCAATAACAGTATAGTACCCGAGCTTTGAGCAAAGGAATAAGACAGCCTGAAGAGCAAGAAAAAATATTTTAGAGCAGTCAACAACTTTTGTGTCAGGTATTTGAATAATGAAGTCTGCTGTTGCATAGTGATGAAGTATAATGCACAGTGATGTAATATAGTAAATGCTGGCATACAACCTGATCTCTTCGTGAGACAGAACACGTCCCCAGAAGACACTTAAGTGTCTAATGAGGCTAAGGAACCCACTCCATCACTGACTGATCTCTTTCCAAATTCATAGCTCGGCTGCTGCCTAATTCACAGGTCTAAACTTCTATTATTTGCAAAGAGGTGTCTGTAAAGTTGGCTACGAAATGATACTGACAAATAGTTTGCCTGGATCCCTAGTTCAAACCGACAAGTCAAACAAAGATCCTGGAAGTACCAGAAGATTCTATTCCAGCAGATAAGCTCTGAGTGTGCCTAACCAAAATAGTGTCTCCAGTAGACATGATGTTGTGCAGTTAAAGCACTCACTGGATATGGGGCATGGGTTGAAATCATCAGCAAGTATTACATATTATGATACCAAGTTTAACTATGCTTAAAACATATCTAGTCTGTAATTTTAATACTGATGTTGAAATATTTTGGGTCTGCTGCGAAAGAGCCAGAGAAAGTGAGAGCTACATCAGATTTTCTTAACAAAAAAGGCATGAAGACTGCAGAATTGGACAAATTTGTTGTTTTTTAATTTCTGTTAGAATAAAAAGCTGGTTAAGTGCCTACAGGTTGCCTCTAGACCCAAAAGTTACCGGATATCATTCAAACAAAGGAATAAGGAAGAAAGAAATGAATGCACCATACTTACAAAACAACTTCATGTAACATAAGGATATTAGGATGTGGACTCAGCCTCCTTAGCGCTTGTACTTCTCTCAGCTTATTCACTTGTTCCATACTAAAGTTGAATGGAAAAGAGGAAAACTGACTTGCAATCAGGGACGGGATTATAATTGTTTGCTTCCCTGCCATGAGACTGTCAGAACCTACTCCACTTTAGTTTGTAATTGAACTTTCAAATGCAGGACCTGGTAAAATTTTTGCCTGCTTTATTTCTTTATAGAGCAAAACAGTGATCAGGAGAATGGCTTTATTCCTCCTTGCAGTCTGGAGTAGCTGGATTTACCCAGACAAGATAAGCAGTAATGTACTGTACTCCAGACATCAGTTACCATGCCAAGGAGCTATCCGGGAGGAATTTCGTGTTGCATAATAGTATGTATGATACTGTTTATTCTGCGCTGGTGTAGGATACATTCCAACCACTCCTCAGCATGATGCTGAAAGTGACAATCTAGCCTTGCCAAATTTAACATTTACAATTAAGTTTTGATGCTAACCTCTTACATGAAAAACAGACACTATTCAACTATTGTTTCATTATTATGTTGCACTCCTAGGCTTTAATAAACTACATGCTACAGAAACTCTGGGGAGGAAGCAGGAAACAAAGAGCTTTGCACACTGTTTAATGGATCAGAACAGAACACATACATAAACCTTTTCGCAGTCAGACTTAAACACCAAAACAATATTTTCCAATTTGAAACTCAGAGAAATACCTTGGGCAGGTTCTGTTTAAAACTCTTATCTGTTGCTAAAAGAGTTCATTTCATCAAAAGAATTTGCCAGTCAATTTATCAAAGGGTTAAAGGCCTAAAAGATGTTTTAAACATGCTACATGAAAGAGAGTCTTGTTATGCCCTACCACTGAATTGTATACCATCTGCCCTTCATGTAGTTAAGCAGTTAGTTTAAATACTGTTTTGATCACAAATTGGACAATTTGGTTGGTTGTAGGTAATTTATAAACAGACCAACAGTTCTCTAACAACACAAAAGAGAATCAGAAGCCACATTACTTGCAGATCTCTGAGTTGTTTTTTTTTTTTAACTTACAGTAATTTTTTTTTTCAGAGCTCCACTTTTCCTTAGTCTTTGAAGCTCTGAGTTACATTGTGAAATCTCACCTAAGAGCAAAACGTCCCATTTTACTTCCTATGTACAAATGTTTCACTCCCACTGATTTCACTAGGAAATTAAAATATTTAACTGAGAATACAAATACAGTGACTCAAATGGCGTTGTTTGGCACACATATATTTGGAGAAGAATGTCAGGTCTATGGCTACTTCCACACAGCCCTCTCCTCTATTTTCCTAACCGATAAAAAGTACCTATTTTGTGACCAAATAGCGTCTTGCTGACGGATGTAATTAAATATAAATGCACGTATGAAGCAGAACTAATGCTATACATGGACTAAGGATAAATACAGTGTTTTTAACTTGCATTAGAACAGTTATTTAAGTAAGACTGAAAAAAGTATTGTCCAGGGGAAGGACTGACACATTTCCTCCTCCTATGATTATTTACAGCAAAATGAAAACCAGCACAAGTATATTCAGTGTGTTTGGAAAGGCAAAAATCAGCTATTTAGTCCTCATTCTTCCCATTTCACCCTCGACCCAATGGCCAGGCAACATTTAGTACAGCAGATGACATCAAAGCACTCAAGGAAATAACCCCAATGCCAAACGGGAAGGCCCTGAACAATTAGCAGAGTTCCCTTTCTGTACTGTATGCAAAGCTTTTTAATACATGTGTATTCAAAGAACTTCGCTTAGTCTTAATTTCACATTTCCCAACCAAAATTACATAAGATTTTCTGTAGCACTATGATTAATTATCCATACCTTTCAAAATGTTGCTTCATGTGTTTACATGCATAGTACTTTCCATCCCTAAGACTCAGTGTCTTCAGAACATCAGAAAATGTTCCCTCTCCTATCTTACCAACGGGTTTATATTCTAAAAACAAAAATATACTGTTTCAGCATGTTTAAAATATAAATTGTTATGAAGACTGCATATCAAACCATACTTGATTTGTTAAAATTCTGACTAATGGAAAATTTTTAGATAAAAGGGTTTTTACACATAAGATGTATATAAATCTCTTAGACAATAAACTACTACCTCCTTGCTCAGAGACATAATGCCTCTGCACACAGCATTTCGTACCTTTTTTCTGCTGCAGCACATTAGCAACTCATACTTTAACTTATTCTTTGCTTTTGTCACCAGAAAACCACTTTTATCTACATTGTACTGCAAACATAAAATTATCTGAAAAGCAAGTATATCTTGTCATTGTTCCAACATGTTTTTTTTTGTGAGGGTTTTTTTCTCTTTGTTTTGGGTTGGGGGTTTTTGTTTGGTTTTGGGTTTGCCTTTTTTTTTTTCTTTTTTCTTTTTTTTTTTTTTTAAGCAAAAAGGTTGCTTTATTTCCATATTGAATTCAGATAGGAGTTTTACACTAGACCAAAAATAATGCTTGGCTTTACTAATGAAGTGCACCAAACACAAGGATGTGAAATTTACTGGATGATATTATTTAAGAAAGATATTATTTATGATATTATCTAAGAAAGATCCAAATCCAGTCATTTTGAGGGAGGCAGAGCAGGAAACCTCTTTTGTCATATTCAACCCTTTATGGGAGTTAGAATAACTGTAGGAGTCTTAAGCTATGTTGATAGCAGTAAATTCAATGAACTGTAGTTGCCTGTATTAGTTATTGTGACAACAGTCTCTAGCATGGATTTGGCCTGTGACAACCACCACTCTCCTAGGTACCCTCCCAGCCTGATGTGAGGCTCCTTCTAAGGTCATTCCTCAAGCAGTTTCTGTCCTACTGCCTTGTTTTGGAAGATAAAGAGAATTTACTAGCATAGATGTGGGCCATTTCATGCCAGTTGCTCTTTGTGTCCAAGAAGATTTCCAGATATGTTTAATTTACAAGTATAAATACAGCCTCACAGTGGAGAAAGCCTGCCAAGAAATTTTGCGGAGGGAAAGTTACTTAGGCAGGGACATTCTAATGCTGTCTTCCAACTAGCAATCAATTTGTGTTGTCTTGATCTCTTTTCTCCTCCCCAACTTTCACACTTACTCCTGTTAAAAAAAAAAAAAAAGGTCTGTCTTTCTTTGTGATTCAAATGCTTATATTTTAATTAGTAGAAACCTTCCCCTTGCAAATCCCTCGTTCTCCAATAGAGTATCAGCACTTGTGTAAGAATTGTCGGTTGTTCTCATTTTTTATCACCTGCTGCTTAGGTTTTCTCATCATTGTCCATCATGCTGGATCATAAACTAACTAATTAGGCCATCTAAATTTGAAAAATAGGAAAAAGCGGACTAATTCAAAATCAATGACACCATCTAATGCCCTCTATACAGACAATTTACATCTAGAACTGTTTTAAAAGCAGAAACCAAATTTGAAAATCATTATGCGTAAAAGAGGCAATCTCTAACAGAGACTCCGAAATAAGGAAGAGACCAAGAGACTGGTTAACTTGTGTGGCTGTTATTTGATAGCTGGTCAATTAGTGCTTCAAGCAAGATGATCCCTAGTCTTTGGCGTTCACTAAGCAACGTGACTGAGCAAGTTATGTGCTTTGTCAGCAAAAATCACACTTTGCACTGTGCTCTCTACCCCCACCTTAAGTTTTAATTTCCTAAATATAAGATGGAAGTGTAAATTCAGAATACTTAAAACCCACTCTTACAGAATTCCAAAGAAAAAGCGTCAATGGATTTTGTTGGTAGCAACTGATACTCTCCACATTGTTAGATACACACTGGCTACCTTATATATATTCATATAATGTCAGAGCCAGTCCCCAAGGCAAAAAATACCCAAGGCTGATACAAAAAAATTAGCTATTTGTTGACCTACTCTTTGATTCCAATAAATGGCAATCCCTTATTTTTTGTTTCTTAAGTGCAAGTAATTGACTCTCTGGAAAAAAAAAAAAAAAAAATCCTATGAGCTAAAAATAAGATATGAATATCCATGGTAAACCAACCATAGGTGTGAATGAACCAGGTACTTAGGTAGAGAAACAAAGGGAAAGCAGACGGGTAGTATATGTTTATATAATTTGGTTTTATTTATATTTTCTTCTATACATGTATTTTTCTCCTACAAGAGAAGTCTGGATGACAGTAGAAGGCTTAAAATATTTTTTTTAATTTTAAACTGAAGAGTTTTGATAGTGTAATAAGAGTTAATTCTTTACACACTTTAAAACATTCTTACAGCACTAAAGATTTTTTCATTTAAGCCTGTAAAATTTGTTATTTTAATTTTTTACAATAGAATGCTATACATACAAAATCAAAAACTCACACATAACACACAACTGAGGCTTTAACCTGGTACTTAAAAGAGAGCTATGACAGCAAAGACCTGAATAATTTCAATTGACTGAATAAAGTACAGAATCAGGACTGAAAATTGCATTATTTGAAATGACTCTTTGATGCATAAAATCAATGTGTAAACTCTCAACAAAACAGATCACTGAAGATGAGAGAACTTTTCTCCTAGGGAGAAAATGAGAACAATCATGTGACAAGTTAGTTATTTAATGAGAAGCTGAAAGAAACTCAGACATTGTAAGAATAATAACAAAAAAGTTTATATAGAATAAGAAGAAATAAAATTTTGACTTCAAATGTACTAACAATTTAATACAAATGTTGAGTTTGCGTCCACAAGACAAGATTTCTGAAGATTCTTAAAAATCCACTTCAGCACCACATAACTGATCCTTCAAAAGCAACCAAGTGGCAAAAAAAACAAACCCTAAAACAAGGGACTTCAAACACACACTGAAAGAGAACAGTCAGGTCAAAGCGTGTCACTTTTTAAGCTATGAAATTTACTACAGCTGCAAAACAAAACTCATTAGTAGTTAATTTACCTGAATTTGTGGTACTCAAAGATGAGGAATCACAGAAATATTAAAAATTTTACCAGCATTTTAAGACTGAAAGCTTTGAGGATAAAATTAAATAAACAGTGTTTTAATGCACTTCCATATAACATTAAAGAATAAAGAAGACCTAATCACTGGTTAGCAATTCTTTCGTGGCATCTACAACAAGCTAGATATTACCTAACCTCTTCCCTCCTGCCTCTCAGCACACACAGATGTTCGGGCTTAGAATGGTTAGCGGAAAGGCAGACAAAGGTTAGGAAAACTGAATGAGATTCCATACAAGTCAACAAAATCAAGTACAAAATATATTCTTACAAATAACTTCTGCCATAAGTTGTAGCAATCTGCACTAGTCTAACACCAAAAAAGTGGCCATGAGAATAGCAAAGAGGTAGTCATTCAACAGAAGGAAAGTTTAATGTGCAAGAGGCTACAGGACTCAGGAAATTAAGAGCAATGTAAATTAAAATTATGGGCAAGTGATGGAATTGAAAGACTACACCTGTATTACTGTAACTAGAGAGCACTGAAAAATCAATCATCATTTAGAATTAAAGAATCCAATGCAAAATGACAGAAAGGATAGCACTACAATAGTCAAAATATTATAAAAACCTAAAGCAGATATTTTGCTGCGAAGATGCCAAGATGCCGAGGAAGATAAAGCCATAACATTTAAATATGACATTGATGCAAGTGGGAAGAGAGAAAAAACACAAAAAAATGAAGAAAGCAACAAGAAGCTCAGCTTCAGCCACAGTCGCAAGGCCATAGTACGTAATTATTGCATTAAGAAACATGCTAAATGTGTAGGATGTGACATGGGATGATTTGAAGGATGCCAAGTAATAGAAAGAAAAGCTTGCAAAACAAAGGATGAGAAAACCTAGCAATTTCTGAGAAAGGACTTAGAGAGACCAGAAGACAGACAGGCTACTGCTTCACAGGAGTGGGAGAAAGATTTATTAGCGCCCTGTTGAGGAGGACTGACATGCAGAGACCAGCGTTTAGATGTGCGGTCTCGGCAGGAAGATCTAAGAGCTGGCAGCGGGCTGCAGTGACGGCGGTTTCCAGGGACTACAAAAGCACCTAAGACCACCTCAGCCCGGGGGCTCCCCGCGCGGCCCGGACCCCGGTCCCCTCAGGCCATGGTCGCCGGTGACGGCCGGCCTCCTCAGAAGCGCCCGGGCCCACGGCACCCCTGAGGAAAGGCCCTCTGCCCGCCACCTCCACACCGAGCAGGGCCCGACCGCTTTCCCCCGCATCCCCTTACTGTTCATCCTGCGCTCGCCTGCAGGTCTCGGGGTGAAGCGAGAGAGCGGCCGGGCCCCCTTCCCACCGCCGACCGCCTCCCGGCTCAGCCCTCAGCGCGCCATGTTGTATTCCCGTCACCCTGGCAACCGCGCAGGCCCCGGCCCCGCCCCCGCGGAGGGACGTCACGTCACGTCCCGCCACGCAGGCGCAGTGCGGCCGGCGGGGAGGGAGCGGCGCGTGCGCGGTGGGCCGCGGCCGCCGCCATCGTTGCCAGCCGCCGCCGCTCGCCCAGAGCGCCGCGCTCCGAGGAGCTCGCGTTGATCTCCGGCGATCTCCTGATCCCCAGCGGTTTCCCTGCGGCACTGCAGGCGTGAGTTACGCGGGGGTTTTAATTCCTGGCTTGGTGAGGTGGGTGCGGTGCCCGGTCTCCAGTTCCCAGCTGGCAGGAGAGGCGGGGGGCCGGACGGCGGGCC
>VYZM01010480.1:42152-62876 GCA_013398915.1 Dromas ardeola
GGGGGGAGTTTTAATATTTTTTAACTATTTCCTTTTTTGCCTTCCTCCTCAGTCACACCTGCCCTTGGGTGTAGACTCGAGTCTCGCACCTGAAAGGCACAACTTTCAACGCGGTTTAGAAAAATCTGCGTTCGAATGCAGACAGTAGCTGCTGTGGTCAGTATATCGGTCCGACTACACGTGCAGCTAAAACAGTGTAGAGGAGCCATTTCACAGTGGTTAAGTGGTGATGCTCAGGTAGATAGTGTGTGTCCCTCTTACAGAAGGTGACAGCACCTGAGTTTTCAGCCCACGTTTTGGGGTGCAGGGGGAGTCAAGTCATTGGTTCAAACCGAGGCAGAAATTTGGATTAATGAGGGAGATGAGCAGTATCACATACGTCCTCTTAATCATCATCACAAAGGTTTTTTTGAACTGAGCACTTATTACAGTATGTCCTGGATCTAGTATTTGGCCTGTGTCATTTAGCAGACTGTCGTTCTTCTGCGTTTGGTTTGCTGAAGGTTATGAACCTGCCTAGGTGATGGCATTGATTCTGCTATTCCAGAACAGGCCTGCTAGCAGGAAACGAAGCTCTGACATGGCCTAAGAGCAAACTTTACATGCTCTAGTTGAACAGCACTCACATCAGTAAGTGTGCAGGAAAGCCCATAGCTTGAAGGAAGGGAATCTGTGCTTTGATGTTAAATCTGTGCTTTGACACATTAAAATGGAAAACTAATGATTTGCATTGGTTTCTTTGTCGTTTGCTTTAAGGGCATGTGTGTATCATCTTGATAAATATTGTCTTTATTTATAAATACTGTATTTGTGTAATCTTAACTCTTCCTTTTTTCCACAAAAGCAGCTGGAAGCCATTTGTGTCCAAGTTCAGCCAGGACAGATGAAGGAAACTGAAAGGCCAGTGCCATCATTGGCACCAATCCAGTCCAAAACTATTACGCTGAGTCAGTCGGTTGGTAGAAATTCTAGCGTACCAGGACTTGGCATTATTAATCCCCAGATAATTAGGATACAGCCTGTTACAGGAACTGAGCAGCAGCAGCAGCTATTCCTGCATAGTTCTTCCGAGTCTCCAATTCAGTTGCTTATGCAGAGACCTTTACCATCTCATGGATCAGTGTCCGTGAACAAGATTCCTACATCTAAGGTGCTAAATGGACAGAAAGCTACCCGTGCTACAGTATCGGCTACAAGGTCTCCGAATATTACCATGGTTGCAGCCACTTCAGCAAATACTCTGACACCATGCCTTGAAAAAAACCAAAAAGATGACAAGTTAAAAAAATCCTTGAAAGTGAAAACTCGTTCCGGACGGATTTCACGCCCTCCCAAGTACAAAGCTAAAGATTATAAATTCATTAAAATGGAGGATTTGGCTGACGGTCATCAGTCTGATTCTGATGACTACTCAGAGCTGAGTATAGAGGATGATGAAGAAGGAAAAGTGAAGGGAAAGGATGCATTATTCAGTTCTTCAAATTATAATCTGAAACCCAAAATGTTTAAATGTCAGACTTGTGAAAAATCCTATATAGGAAAAGGAGGATTAGCAAGACATTATAAACTTAACCCAGGCCATGGACAGCTGGAGTCTTCACCTCAAAAAATACCTTTAAATAAGCCTAATGGAAGTATATTTGTGGACAATGCCTGTGGAATAAGAGAGGAAATGATGAGTCCAGCACATTTGCATTCAGTTGCTGTCACTTTAAATAATGAGAATGCACTAGCTACCAATCTGGAAGAAACTGTTGATTCAAAGGCTGGAGAACAGGTAAAGTGTATTACTTAAAAAAGCTGTCAGTTCTGTGGAAAGTAGAATGGCAGTTTTGTAGCTGCATAGTCTTGTACTGCTCAGAAATATCCACTGATATATTAAATTAAACAAATTTCCCTTTGAAGTGCTTTAAGAATCAAATTATTGTCTCTTGCAGTGTTGCAGGAGTAGTATTCTTGCATAGGCACGTAAACCAAAATGTTCACTGAGTGTCCATTTGCCATTGGTTTTCTGATGTAGTTTTCGTCTTGAAAAAACCTTGTCAGTGTAAATAGCATTCTTCTCTGCATTTGGGTAAGAATACTGTGTTGAGTTACAGCCTTTAGCATGACAGACAGCAAGACATCATCTGCTCTATTAATTTCTGTTACTGATAAAGCGTCATCACAGAAGAATCTCTTATTTGGAATCCAACAGTGGATTGCAGCTTTTCCTGGAGCAGGTTTTGAAAGTCTGGCTTAGCTCCCCCTGCAAACCAAACACTTTGGTTAAACTTGAGTCTCTGGGTTGGAAGCTACTTTAGCTGCAGACTTTTCTCTGTGGTGTTTTAAGCTGGTCACTTCAAAGTAAAGTTTCTCTTTTAATGTTAAAATGACTTAACATCTTGCAGCAAGAGCTGATACAGCTTCTGTCTAGGAAAAATACTCGGTTAGATGTAGCACATTTGTTACTTTCGTTTGTGAATGTGAAGTTGTTCTCAGAAACATGAAAATTTAGACCTTAAGATGCCAATGCAGCAAACAAACCTCCCCCATCCTCTACACTCTTCTATCATCTTTGGAAAAAGAGAACTGCAGAATACCAAAGTCTCTGTATTATGTAGTTGTTACTTCCCTGTGCAGCACTTATTTTACCCAGGATGATGGGAATTTCAAAAAATTTCAGTCTCATACTTACTACTACTGACTGGTAGATTGCTATTGTACCTGCTACTTTTAACTAGCAAATATGGATTCTACAAATTTGCATTTTAACTCACTGATTTTGTTAAGGGTATTGGCCAGGTAAATACTTTCTAGAAAGAATAGCCAGGTTACTAAAACTGGTATATTGATACAGACAGGAAGGCAATCAAGATCCCCATGCTCAACATAGTCTTATGTCATATTTAGAACTAATTTAGTAATTTAGTCCCTGGATAGAACTGACATAAATTTGCCCTTTTTAGAGCTCTTCTAATCACTAGAATAGTAGGGAGGTACTGAACTTTGGGATGAAAATGTACCGATTATGAAAAGAAGCCCGATATACCTCACTGCTATTGTCAACGCCTCTCTCGAAAAGTACTGGGCCATTCTTAGAAATTCAAGCTTGGAAGGGAAGACAAGACGTGTTCAGTAAGAAATCACAGCTTTGATCAGTGAAAAAAATTTGCATTGAAGCACAATGATAACTGTGTTCTTAGGGAAGACTAAGGATTTTGAAATGTGGAAATTGGGCGATGTATTTTGATTTTTATTTACGGGGCTTGTGGCTGTTCATGGCTGTTCAGAGTTTTTGTCTTTCATTTAAAGTCTTCATGCTTTGACATAGTTACAATAAAAGCCAAATTTTTCTTTGGGTATGTTTCACTGCTAATTAAGATTTATTTCTACAAGCTCTTTATTTGAAGAGCACATATTTTACTTCGAAAATACTAAACATATTTAACTGACATAAACCCGCTCTTTAATTATATTCCCTTAGTCTCTGTATTTTGTATGGCATTTTGTGGATCAAAAATGTTAACTTTGCAAATAATGGCATATATGTGTTGCAGCAGTAGCAGTCTTACTAATGTGTTGGATTTATTCCACAACTTTCTTTGGAGTTATGCTTGTGTCCAGCTTTGCATTTATTTAATACGCTATTTATTGTTTGCATGGATGAAGAACTTCATTATAAAATTGTCTTCTTCAAAACTCTGTTTAAAACAGTGAATAAATATTTTTATTTTTCTTTTAATTAAGACTTGTAAGTCTGCAGAAGGCAGACACTCATTGGCAGAACAACAAAATGAAACCAGTTCAGGACGCCGGGGACCCATAGCACCAAAAGGACCTGGAAGACCCAGACGATCAAAGAGACGTGGTCGACCAAGGATGGGTGGAAGATCTAGGTGTTCTGGAAGGCTTAGCAGACCTGGTCAGTCCCCTTCAAAGTCACTTAGTAGTGTGTCAGCAGAACACAATGTATTCAGAAGAAAAGCTAGGTTAAAAGAGGTATGGTTCTCTTCTGCAATTACTTCACAAGTATCTTCCCCCCGCCCTCTTTTTTTTTTTTATTTGCTTATTTAAAAAAAAAATTTTTTTTTTCTTTTTTACATCTTCGTGTACTGACAAGATGAAAGCCTAAGACATCTTCTAAGAAGAAAACATTAAGTTGTCTTTTAGGGAAAAAATACTTCTAGCAACACACTGGACAAAGGGAAAATGGGAACTCAGTCTGGAAAGGGACTTTTGATGTGTAGACATACTCTCGCTATCCTTTTTCTGGAGAAGGAAAGCTACTAGCTACTATTACGTATCGCCTCCAACAAAGTAAAAAGAAATAAACCCAACTGAAGTTGGGCAACACCGAAAAAGAAAAAGGAAAAAAAAAAACCCACAGTGAAACTCTTTGGGAGGATAGAATAGGGATTAAAATCCATGCTACTAACACAATTTTTTGTTTGTTTCCTGTGTGTTGTGGAAGATCCTTTATGGCCGCTATATCTACTGATGTTGCTCTTCTTTCTATGAATTGGCAGCGCTGTGGGGCTGAGTTTTGTCTATATGGGTAGTAACTGTTCTGAGGTTTTCTAATTTACCTCCTTTTTTGATGTTATGTTTGCACCTAGTCTCAAAGCTGCTTAAATATACAGTGTATCTTTCAAAAAAAGTAGTGATATTTTATGTTCTGAATGCGGGATGCATGACCTCTGTAGGGTGCTCTGCTCTAATAAACTCTTTCTGGCTTTTGACAGCTAATACAACAATGCGATAATGAAGACTTAATGGAGCTGGCCCTCCCACGTCTTACAAAGCTTGTTACAGTATATGAATTTCTGTTGATGAAGGTGAGTTTTTATTTAAAAATGTTAAATTATTTCAGGGACACTTCCATCAGTATACATAAAAACATTCCTTTAGAGATGTATCTGAGTTTCCTAAGTTAGAATTGTGGAGAATGTAGACGTTCTACACATCGCCTATGTCTTACCTAGGCAAAACTCTGGTAGGTCTTTTGATTGAAAGTCCTGCTTTTTGCTGCCTGGTTCAGTGGCAGTTTTGAATATTCCATGATCTTTAGACTTGAATGTTTCTATTTTAAAACATTGAACAAAACAAACTGAGATTTTAATTTCATCTTTTTTTAAAATACAGTAAGGGGGAAACAAACCCTTTTTTTCCCCTCTTATTTCTAGGTTGAAAAAGGGTATCCAGCCAAAGCTTACTTCCCAGATGTGTATAGGGAATTTGAAGACTTGCATAATATGGTAAAGAAAATGGCTTATGATCACCTCAGTAACTCTGATTTGCTGAGCTGCCAGCAGTCTGTTGAAATAAAAGATGCTAAGGTAATAAAGCACTCTATTTGGAACTGTGATTTTTTGTTTGTTTTGTTTATTTTAGGTGCTTTGCGTTTTCATTTTTCTCTGATAAACTTTGTCACGCTGAAGAAAACACGTTTTTTGATGAGCAAAAATAGACACTGTTGTAAGAAGTCCAACAACTAAGTGAAGAAATCCATAGTAAACCGACGTTTCTAGTTTATGGAAATAGATACAACTAGAAATATTAAAAAAAAAAATTAGCAGCACTGATATCAGTCTTGTTTTTCTAGGGTAGTATGAAGCTGCATGTTATTGCAAGGTGTATTTAGCATTAACTGCTAATAAAAGTACATCTTGATGTTTGATTAGGTAGGAGGTGTCTATGTTTAAAATGAGTGGCCTTGATTTAAAGGGATAAGTGGTTTCATTGCAAAATGAGGACAAACTGAATGCATCTGTGCAGTTCATAGTCATATTAACAAATACGAAAGGTAATGAATACATTAATAAAACTGAAAACTACTATTTCAGTGACTCTTCAGTTTCATTGTTTATGCAGCTGTATCTATAAAGACAATATAGGTTTGGTTTTCTGCCTGGTTGTTGTTTGTTGGTTTAGTTGTGGGGTTTTTTTGTTTGTTTTTTTTTTTTTTTTTAATGTGGATCCGTTTATCCTT
This sequence comes from Dromas ardeola, assembly GCA_013398915.1. Classification (NCBI taxonomy): domain Eukaryota; kingdom Metazoa; phylum Chordata; class Aves; order Charadriiformes; family Dromadidae; genus Dromas; species Dromas ardeola. Next base: position 48,124 of record VYZM01010480.1, read on the forward strand.
ATGGATCTTTATCAATCTGTGTTCCCCTTGCTTAGAATAAAACAGCTCTTTGTACATAGCCTATTTTTGGTTTTCCCTTCTCTGTTTCAGTAGTGAAAACACTATTTTGTATACTACCTCCAACAAAATTTCTAAACAACGTGCTCATTAAGGCACATCAGCACTGAACTTGCAACTACTAAGAGAGGGGAGTGTACGTGAAAACTCTGAGTAGGGATGGTGCAGATAAGATTTTTGTTCTTATAATAATCCTGATTTAAAAAATGAAGTCCTGTACGGACTGTTAGCAGTGGTTAACAGTTTTCACTATATGTACTAAAAAACTTTCTAGAATTACTGTGTGCTTATTTGGCTATTTTGTACTTAACACTTTTGTTTCTCTTTGGAGAAATGAAGTAGCACCAAGTAAAAGGATGCTGTTGGTGCTAGCAGTCCCAGAATGGAACCTCTTTCTTGCTTCTCTTCATTGTTAATGTGTATTCTTAATATAGAATTCTGGTCTTTAAAAAAAACCAAACAAAACCCCCAAAAGACACCCAAAACAAACAAGAGAACCTAGCCTTGAAAAGTTGTATAGTAGCACACCTACATAAGGATGAAGCATAGGAATGGAATGGGAGGGGGGGAAATCCTTAACTATTAAGAGATACTCTTAAGCAGGAAGTCTTACATGTTTTGTAAATAATGGAGAGCCTCGACAGTGTTCTTCATTAAACTCTGCTCTTAGTAACTGTCTGTGGATTCTATATATAACCATTGTACTCCTAATTCTTTCGAGTTTGCCTGTTAATGCTCACCTTCAAATGAAGGTTGTGTTCTATTAATATGGAGGCTAATAGAAAACATGGGAGTTTGAATACTTCATTGAGCTGTGATGATTGATTGTCAGATTGGACCCCATGTAGTTCTAGTTCAGCTTTAAGAAAATAAACCAGTATTTCAGCATTTATATAGTCAGATCGGAGGGACTAACTTTTACTTTTTTTTCCTATAACTGTTTTTAAAGGTTGCTGAATCATTAGGAATTACAGAAATTCTCAATGGAGAACGAAAGATGCAAGGTGTAGAATCTTGTTTGCAATGTATAAATAAAGTGGTTAGTGAACAAGCGCCTGTGGAGATACTGGGACAAAAACGGCTAGCTAAGGTATGGAATATTATGTGAAAAATATATGTGAAAATTAAAAATGAAACTAATACAAATTAAAACTTTTTAAAACAGATTATTATTCCTTACAAAATCATACTAGTGTTACCTGACTCGTGTTAAAGTAAGGCTTTCACTGTGTTTGGAGTTTGGAAATACTTAAAGAAGTACTCTCTACTGTGGTATCATAGCAGAGCATATGAACTAGCATGCGAAAGATGTGCTTTGGGAAGACACTTGGTAGCATTCAGGACAGAATCTCAAAGGCTTACAGGTAATCTTATGCTACAAGGGATGCTACAACTTTGTTGAAGCGCTAGTAAATGCGGGCCCCACAGTGAGAAGGATCCTCGTATTCTAATAACTTGTGTTGGAGTAAATGGGCTAACCTACAGCAGGCTCAGAGGCTGGAGAAGTGGTTGCTCTGTTCATTGGTCGTTGGTAGAGGCGCATGAAAACAGTTCCTTTCTTTCTAACAAGTCAGTTGACCAGATTTAGTCTGTTCATAGCTGTAGCAGGGAGCCATATTTCCTCTTCTTGAAAGTCACATCTTTATCGTCCGTCCCCTTAACTGTTCTACTTTGTATTTAATCCAGAGTTGTTTCTGGTGCTGGATAAATAAGGCTAGTGCTTTTCCATTTTCTGCCTGTGGTTAAATTTAAAGAGCTGATCAGTCTTTCTTCATTAACCAAACAATGCTGGGCAGGCTGTTCATAGGTTGGAGAGAGACCTTATAGCAGGTTTCATGCCGTACAGCTAATCACAAAGGCTCAGAGAGAAGCTTTGATGTTGAAGCAAAGGCTGATTGTTTCACCCAAATATCAAAAGTAATCAGTGGCATTTTGGCGAAGTGCGAGGGCTGTGTTTAAATTCTTACCATTTAGGAAGACCTTTAGCGTAAAATCCTGTTTTCAAGGAGAGTATTGGTTCACTGCCATGAAGTGCCCACAGTTAGTTTGTGATCTTTTCCAATATTGTCAGCTGTTACAGTGGCAGACAGTTAATTATCTCTTGTATTGACAGAGCTCAGGGGAGGAACTGTTGCCATCAGCCAAAAGGACCAAGTTAGAAGACGTAATGGAGAATGTGAATAATGCTTATGCCAGTCAAGATGAAGTGAAGGAAAAGAGTGGGAATTTGTGTACACTGTTTGAAAAAGATGGTAACCTCTTCAGATTTTCCAATTTTGTTCTGTTCATCGAGGAGCTGAACAGATCTCTTTGTTCTTCAAGCTACTGTGGGTTTTGTCTTAAGGTTTCGTTTCTTACCTTGCTTCCCAAGTTCTTCAAAATCAGCTGTTTAACTGCAAAAGGCCTCATGGAGGGGGAAAAAAGTTATGGATGATGCAGACCACAGCAGCAGCTCAATTCTGAATGCATGATAATCCGGTTACTGCTGCAGTACTATGAGAATAGTACTGTCTTCCACTGTGTGCTATCTGAATGCTTCCTGTCTGCCCCGTCCCTTATAGTGGAGATAGTGCATGGCCTTTGTGTCAGCGGCGGGAGAGCAGAGGAAGAGGAAGCAGCATGTATGTCCTTCCTCTTTGCCCCAGCAGGCTGCAATAGCAGAACCATCAGAGCTTTGTGGATCCTGGGGGAGGGGGAGAGCCGGTGCCGGCTGTCCTGTATCCCTGGCGTGATGCCGGACCTGAGGATTGGAATCGAGGCAACGTTTTGCACCACAGTCTTTGGGTGGTTCCCTATGTTTTTATCCCTCCTTTGGCTTTATCCCCCCTGCCTCTCAGACTGGCAGAGTAACAGTGGATTGGAAAGGAAAGTGAGATGGGTCCCCACCTGTAATCTCCCAAAACTCCACTGGTCTTTTATGCGAAAGTGTTGCAGTAATTCAGAGGCATTATGATCACCCTTGTGAAAGATTCCAGCCCTTACCCGTTTCTAGTAAGATGTGTATATCTGTACTGTCCTCTTGCTTTGTACATGTCTCCTTTTGGTGTTGCTGCAAGATGCTTTGCTTTTGCCCTTTGCTCCTCTTTCTATCAATGGTTGTGTTTTTGTTTTCCACCTTAGTTTATTTTTCTTTCTCTGAAAGGCTCTCTGCATGACCATGCTTATTTCTTGTTGTATTACGATTTTCTTCTGGGCTATGGGTTTTTTAAATTTTGTTTCACTTGCACCTGCTGGTAGGGCTTTTAGTCTACAGCACAAAAAGTTGAAAATGGTCCCTTCTGCAGTGTTAGGCCTCCTTTGTTGTGCAGTGGTATCTTTCATAACAAAAAAAAAACCAAACAAGAAAACATAACCTACTTGTTCCTTTTGATCTTCAGTAATAAAAACTGACAGCTCATACTACTGCAGCTTAGTAGTTACCGTTAAGCAGCCTACTGAGTTTGTGACCTGGCTCTTGGTCCAGGTCAAATATCTGGTAAACCACACTAAATTTCTAGTGTTTTTTACCTTTTCTGTCACAGGACAAAAGTGCTCCTGGGGCCGTTAGCACAGCTAATTTGATATGTAGTAACTTGATGATATGCCTGACTCTAGGATAAGCTTGATTATCAACAGAAATTTTTTCAACTTTAAATGCTTCTGTCAATTTAGCAATGGTAATGGGGATGAGCAGCTGACAACTTCATGCCCGGTCTGTTCTTTACCTTTTAATGTTACCGGCTGTATACCAGATAGAAAAAATTGAGTTTGACTTCCAGGCCAGGTCGTTTTCAGGATTAACAGAAAAACGCTGTTTTTACATCTTCTAATGTAAGATCCCTTGGTATGGAAATATTCAATAATATTTCATTATCCAAAAATTCCTTAAGTGTTTTTATACTGACTTTCTCAAGTGCTGTGAAACTCTTGCAAGGTGCTTCAGGTTTGCTAGTTTGGGGGAAGAAAGCAGGGAAACGGTCTAACTTTTCCTTCAAAATTATTGCTGAAAAATTAATTTTTTTGACAGGCAATATTAGATTCCCCAACAAAATTACGTTTCTTTCGCCTTTTCAGGTTTTATTCCATTAAATGGAGAAATTCTGCTTTCAGAAGATAGGCATATCACTTGCTGCACAACTGGAAGTATGTTACCAACAGCAGAGGAACATAATTCACTTATTGATTCAGGAGTTAGAATCGATGCTGAAAATTCAGGTACCTTCTCCCAGACTGTGAAAATGAGGGTAGAGTATTCCCAAGCAGTAAACGTACAGGGACCAGATATGGCAGGTGACGCCTCTCTGCTACATACGGAAGTTGTATTGCCTGTTGAAGCAGATGGGTCGCCTGAAGTAGTTCAAGCGCACTTTGTGAGTGAGAATTCAGCAGGTGGACTGTCAGCTCCTGAACTTTGCAGCGCTGTGTCAGAGAATTCAGGGGGCAGTCAGAGCACTAACTTACCGACGAGCAAAGAAAATGGTCACAATCAAAAATATCAGAAAGTGCAAGAAGAAAACTGTGATTTTGCAGTTAAAGAACGTCCTGGACAACTTCACAATGCTGATATCACTGATGAGATGCAGGAACTTGAAAAAGTTTTTTCAACAAACATTGTGCCAATAAACTACCCACACAGTGCTCAGACTGAGTCGCACCAGGACCCTGTCCAGGAAGCCTCCCTGTCTGCTCATGTGAACCATGAAAACATGAATGAATTTTGCGGGACAGAGGAACAACATGAGCTGGAGAATACAGTTACTGTAGATGAAACTGTAGCCTTTGAGATTACTGATGAGAGCCATGATTTTTTGTCTCAGGGACACGAACAGATTTTTATTCAGACTTCAGATGGGCTTATCCTGTCTCATCCAGATACTGCTGTTTTGTCTCAGGCAGAAGGCATTGTTATTGTAACCGATTCCAATGGTACGACAATGCACATTCGCACACCTGAGGGGATACCTTTGGAAACCGTGGAAGCACTACTGGCGATGGAAGCAGATGGCCAAAGCGAAGATATTTTGCTCTCGCAAAGTGAATTGGAGCCATAAATTAGAAAACTCTATATGCTTTCTTCTGGAAAAGACTGACTCTATAAAATGTATATTTTTCTAATGTGAGTACTGAAATAATTGAAACTTAACTTATTTGTAAACTGTTTCTATGCCCTGTACTTTTTATAACTTATGTTTATATAAATCTAGCAGCATTGCAACCAAAAATTCTAGAATTAACATCGTTCTGTTTGCTTTATATGTTGGGGGTGGGTGGAAAGTGGAAACCTGTCAACCCTAAAACTGTTGCACTATTCCCTTTTGTTACATAATTCCTTTTCTCTCTCCCGCCATCTAAAAATGCAGTCAGTTGTACTGCTGTTCAGCAGTGATGTGCTGTGTGCTGGCAAGCTGTATATGAGTAAAATAAAAACTATATTAAAAATGTACGTTTTCTGTGCCATTCAGATTACAAAACACTTTGTTAGTGCACTTCCTTAAAGCTACCTTGAATATTGATTAGCATCTAGACTTGATGTGCGTAAATCTGCCTGGAAAAATGGACAGTTTTAAATATAATCCAGACTTGTGCGTTCCAGGAACAATGTGACAGTCTAACCGATTCTTAAATAAGCATCCAAGTTAGGGACAAAAATAGCCTCAAACAAGATCCAATTTGTACTGAACTGTCGGAAATGTATTTAAGTATGCTTGTCTAACCTTTAAAAATTGCTGTTACTTAGAAATGTGAAGGTGTGTAAGTAGTGATCTGATTTTCCTCAATGAGATAACAAATTCTTTTTTTACTTCAGCCCGTGATGGTCTATTTCTGTTAGACTTGTATTACACTTTTTTCTTTCAGATAATGCATCCTTTGTCAGATCTAAGCTTTGACCTTCCTAGTAACTCCACGCTGCCCTGTAATATTTAATCATAATAAAAAGGTATCCTTGACTATAATCCCCATTTCTCTATGCAGACAGAAAATTTACCAAATTACTTATTTACTGCTATCTTGTATTTTTGTCATACTTTCAGTATGTTGCTTGGATGATAGTATTTCTGCGGAGACCTATGTGGCAGGTTCTTGTCCAAGGCACCATCTTTTCTTTCAAGAAGCTTAGCAGGTGAAAAAGAACACTCTTAAATGACCAGTATTTTTATTTTGTTCATAAGCTATTGTAGACGTTACTGAAAATTGGTAACACCTTTAAAATGTGTGTTGCCTCATTGCTGAAGACAGGAGGCTACTGAGGTAACTGGATAAATCAGCCAAAAGGACCTGTAATATGCAGGAGGACTGTTCTTAAATCAAGTACGAATACTGATTTTTCATGGTCTTGTTACTGAGCAGAAACTTACACTAAAATTGAATCTAAACAAGAGAGAGGACGATTTAGAGATGAAACAATCTGCTCTACTGTATCCCTTTAACATAGTGGGGTTTGGGGTTTGTTTTGTTGTTTTTTTTTCTTTTTTGCCTTGGTTGCCTAAATAGGAGGTTAATTTGATTAGCCGAAACACTGCTTTTCATGTGTGGATCGGAAAGATGTCATCATATATTAGTGAGCTCCTGTCTGGTGGTTGGGTTTATGGTGTAGTTTTTGTTTTGGGTTTTTTCCCCTCTTTTTTTCAGGAGGTGGTGATGGTCAGAGGATACAGGCCTACCTTATAAGTGAAGATACCATACAAAGCAAGGTTCTGCTGGTCTTTCAAAGTCTTTGATTGCAGTGAGCAATTCTTTATTACGCTCTTTTGTACTGACTGTCTAATAACTACATCTGAGGGCTTCAAATATAACAATCAACTGCTTAGAGCTACAATGGCAAAACATCCCTGCAATGATTTTTGCAGTAATCTTCCTGTGTCTGATAGCAGTCAATGAGCAAGGGGGTCTGCGAATATGGAGACCCCTTCCTGAAGAGCTTATTTCCTCTAAGAAACAAGAACAAACCACAATTTCCACCTGTGCAGAAAATGACAGTTTGCTTCAATTCTGCCTTCCCTATTGATTTGCACATGCTGGGAAATACAATACGCCTACTCTCATCTTAAAAGAACAATTCTATAAGCGAACCAACCTTTTCTCCTTGGAAAATATTTTTCAAGTATGAAGGTGTTTCCATAGTGACAAAGGTCTGGCCCTACTCAGCTAAATTAAGGCGGCTGTTAAAATAGGTGGAGCGCTTGCACAGAAAAATAATAAAACCCAACAAAGCTATTCGTAACGGCTTGTATTCTCCTCGAGCTACTGCAGAATTTCTTCTTAGACTCTAGAAATTTGAGGTAAGAATAGAACACTATTAAGCTTCAGAAACAACCTCATTGTTGAACAGAGCAGCATGTCGAGAAAACTTTTCTCATTCATGTCTATCTGTCCCATTATTGCAGGAAACTCGTGTATTTTCCCTTACCAAGCTTACGGGGTTTCAGCTTGGAACTTGTTAAGTAAGTGACTCTACTTTTCCTATCAGAAATCTGCTCCGGAGTGTCTCTGTTTTAATTAGATTTTTCTAGTGTCAAGCCACAGCCATTATGGTCATTTCATAGCAGTGTGTTTTTCATGTTACTGTCTTTTAGTTCAAATAATTGTTTCAAGGAGAATCAAGGGTAAACATCTGTCAGGGCACAATAAGTCAACAGCACTTAGAAACACTACATAATTGTGTGAAATCTAAATCAACAGTTTATATAGGAGCAGGCCATAGAGGCAATCTGTAAGTGGGAGGAATTTAGACTATTTATCATAATGAAGTAAGCAGAAGGTCTAAATTCACTACACGTTAGGGATTTAACTAAAAATTTGATGATACAGTGGCATAGTTTTGACATTGTAATACACTTTTCTGAAAAGTGCTAATTTGCAATAGCAGCTAAGAGTTACTAAGGCTGGGTAAGAGTAGCAGCTTCTCCATGCTACCCAGCTCTGACATAACGGTATGCTACAGTGATTATTATGTCTTTAGGAGTGAAAACATGAAAGCAAAAAAAGGCTATTGAATTCCATTTCAGCATTTAGCGTTTGCATTAACCGTTTCTCTTGAACGCACTCTCTACTCTCTTTTCCAAGAAAGCAGCATAAAAAAGCAAAGCAAGAATTTGAGCCACCAATTCTTGTAATGTAAACTGCTAACCAAAAATACAGCAGGGGCACGCCTTTATACCAAAACCACTTGACATCAGAAACAGTAATCCAAGGGAAAACTCGCTGAGCCTTATGACAGCAAACAATATGGGATAAGGACATGACTGAAGCAGGTCTTGTTTTTATTCAACAGATGCTTTCATGAAACATCTCTAAAACAAAAAAAGTCACAATGAACTAAAAGAGACAAGACCTTTTCATATAATGATTGTGGAAGGGTGAGTTGTACTAAACCTTCCCACTGCTAGTCCAGGCTTGGATCACTCTTCAAGGGTGATGTACCTAACCGCATTATCATCAAAACCAAAACAGAATTTACACTAGTGTCTGCAACAGCATTTCAGAACCACGTACCAAAATATGCGGATCCTGCCTTTTGTGCTTTCCTTTCCTTTTCCCCATTTATAAAGGAAGTACAAAAGCCCTGTTAGGTCTGGAAAAAAACAAAACACGAAAGATCAAGTGCTGAATTTCTACGGTGAAAGGGACAGTGTAGATATATTAGACTGTTAAGACTTGAAAAGTAGTTAAATTCTTTGCTTTAGGTGTCTATGTGCATTGAATCCCCCCCAGACCACCAAGTAGTGCTTCCCTCTTTCTGATTACAGGGGACTTATCCTCCTACCTGTAGCCTCTCTATTGCATTTAAAGTGGATAAAGCAACCAAAACTAGATTGTCCCATGCAGAAAAAGGAGTATCAGCTGAGACAAAATAATAAATGCAGACAGACAAAAATATTTTTAATAAGTTTCACAAAAACTCAGCTTACTTAGTAAGCCTTGCAATTTGCCATGTCAGTTTCACGTCACCATCATTAGAAACAAACCATGTTAACATTTGAAATTCTAGCACTGTCTATGTCCTGTTTCCAGCAGCATGGCTTCGAGTAGTAATTTGCTGCTGTTCTCAATGTAAGGCTGGTATAACCATGATGATAAATAGACCATCATCAGATCCTGGTCAGCAGAATGAGCAATGTCTTGTACAATTGTTTGCTTGAGTTGGAGTTCCTTCTTGTACATGTCAGAGAGCTTCTGAGAAACCTCATCTGAAATGGATTGAAAAACCAAGCACATTGACCACAACATTTCAGCAATTCTCTAAAAGTTAAATTATACTTGTAATATGTTGAACATTAAAAAAAACCCTACCTTACATAAGATATTCCCCATATTTAGACATCTTGGTTTTTACAGCATTGATGTTTTTACACTAGAACATAAAACACTAAACAATTTCATCAGCTTTTGGATGTATTTTATACACTTGTGATTTTGATATGAATCCCCTTTTAATTCTAGAGTAAGCAGTGGTATTGATTCTCAGGACCCACTGTAAAATTATCAATTATAGCTATTCTTTCAAATAACTGAAATTTGATTTAAAATTTGGTAATGCTATCTTGAAATACAAGCTTCATATTTTAGAGTCACTGCTGATTTTAGCTAATCTAAAGGATGTCCTCACATGCTGTCAGGCCCTTTAGCAATACATGATCACCAATAAGTGATATCAAGAGTGAAAAGTAACGTTAAAACTAAACAACAGACCAAAACTGAAGCGTGTAATGTAAAAACTAATATTGTTGCTAGTTATGTTAGTAAGGGGGTTAAAATATATTTATGTAATAATCTTTTTTGTTTGACTTTCTAAAAAATAACCACGCAAATTATTTTTAAAGAGAGACTGATCTTGTGTTTCTAACTTAGCCTGAACTATCACTGCCGTCAGGAGGATTTAGTCTTTCGTGGAGTAGAGAGCATCACTAAATGATTCAGTGACGAGCGTTTTGACAGCAGTTGTCTTTGTCATTCCTACCCTTTGAAGCTGGCAGAAACTAATACATAAAATTCCCACTGACTCGTGGTAATGAAGTAGGAAGCAGGGCTTCACAAAGGTACGACACTTACTTCACAAAGGCAGCAGTTGGTTTGCAATCAGGCTTCTCTTGAATTCAAACAGTTTTAAAACTGCGGCAATACGAGTTGGGAGGCCATACCTTTTGCCATCAAACAAATGCTAAAAGGATTGATATTAACAGTAGACGGTAACTGAACATTTCTTTACTCGTCTTGACTGACATTGAGATCAGAGGAATTTTTCTTTGGCTGCCTGAGAATTAACTGAGATACAGCTTGTGCTTTGCATTCAAGGATTTCATTTCAGTGTCAAGTAACATGTCAAGTCAGTTAAGTCTACAGCTTAACGCTACCAAGTTGCAAATACGTCTCTCTCTCTAAAGGAGGTGGCTGTTGCAGCTTGGACACTGTAAGCTGCTGACAAGCTTAGTTTTATGCTGTAATTGTTGCATGTCAGACAATGCTTGGCAATTCATACAAGCAGTCATCAGCAGTAACCCTAAGCCAAGTGGTGTATCCATGTGTTTATTGATTAGTCAATTATAAAGGAGACAGATACACTCTCTCTCTCTAAGGCAAGACATCCCGATAAAAGGGTTTATTTTCCAGTCCTAAATTAGATGACATCAACGACACAATGCAATTAGCTAAGATAATCAATATTTTACTTACAGAAGTATGGTGTGGGCCATGTATGAAAGAAGGGTGCTGTGCATTTCCCAGCTCCATGGTGGAATGTTTCCAAGTCACAGATTGCTTTAGTAGTCGAAGTAAGCTTTTCCATTTTCAGTTGTATTTTTGTCTGAAAATGATGAACATGTAAGGTTAATGAATATCTCAGGAACATTAGGTTACTATAATCTTAAACATTTTTTTAAAACACACTATTTCTGAAGAGTATTTAGTCTTAACATTTCTAACTTACTTTTTTTAACTCCAGACAGGAATCAAAGCTGGAATTTATATACAGATTTAATATGAGATACCCTAAAATTTTGAACACTGCAGATATGGCTTACTGACTCAGATTTTGCGTAATTCTTTTGTTTCCCCCATGTAGAAATATACTAAAGTGTGCTCTCATTTTTTCACCTCTCTCTGGGTTTTTCCTGTAGCGATTTAGCACTGGGGAAAAACATCAGACTGTCTATGAACAAGTGTGGCACAGGCCCTATAAACACATGCTTTCTTACATTACCGTGTCAAGGTGACTTAGATGTGGTTTCAAAAGGTCAGCAGCAGGTGAGAAAAGCAGCTCAAGCTACAACTGACAATATCTAGGCTGATTCAACAGCTTTCTTCAAAAAACAGGTCATTCCATCCGCTTTCTTCATGTTCACGTAACTTTATGCATTACTGATGGGGACTAATATTTACAACAAAATGGAGCTTGCAGGCAGTATCTTTAAGTCAAGAAGCTAAAATACAGATATTTCTATAAACTCGTAAGCTGGTACAAACTCATAAGGAATGAAAAATAAAATATGTCTGAAGTAGCTATTTTAGTATCCAGTTTAACACTGGCTGCTTAGACTCAGGAGTAATAAAAAATTGCATCAACATACTTGGTAGACTGAATAAGAAACTACCTCAAGGAAAAAAAAAAGGAAAAAAAACCCCAAATCACTGTTACTTTTTCCCACAGAACAAAATTTGAGGAAAATCTAGTTGCTTTCCTGCTTATTCTAAATACTGGACTGGTATCCTGTCTATATAAAGAAACAGAACTATCATTTTTTTAATGGACCTCCACTATGGCAGAAGGCTGTAAAAGTTATTTTTAATATGAATTTTAAATTACAGTATCAGGCAAAAAAAAAATTTTTGTTTCCTGTCAATCTGACAGGTGACGTTAATTTCTAGCAATGTACCCAGAAAAAAGGTGGGTTACATAATAATCATCTTACTCTACTCTCTAGAGAAGGAGTTTTGTGCAGAAAATGCCGGTAGGCAGACTAAAAATATAACTGCATTATGTCTGATCAAAGATAGCTGCAAAGATATGATGGCAGGTAAAGCACTGTTTTATGCTTCGTTGTTTGTTTTGTTCTAAACAGAGGGAATATTCAGGATGAGAAAAGAGGAAACAGGTGCAGTTTTAGCATGCATTTTTTGTATGACTCGTTTTCAAATCACTTTATAAAGGGAGGAGTAGAATTATAAGCAGAAGGCAGATGTAAAAACAACTTTCAAATTCACGAGTTAAGCAAATAAACGGTGCATACTGGATTTATAATCATTTAGGTTTGAAGCCAAAGAACCACGAATAAAAATCCCGATTTTCTGTTTACAACAAATACTTGAGGACTTTTCCTTATGTCATACTTGAACACACCTGGAATTGATTTGTATTGACTAAGACTGAAAAATAAGCATTACCATATGCTTTAAGGTCTGAAGTAATTCTGCACAGCAGTTGTCCAGTTCTTCATTGTATTTTGGAGTTGGCTTTTCAGATTCTGTGGCGCTGTTATCACATGCTATCTCCAGTTTGTTGTCTTGAAATCTAAAATAGAAACATAAGGCAAAGGAAACAAGTGCATATAGGTTTACTTGAGCTCTGCAGATTTAAAATCCATGGGCTCTGATCCAACAAAATCTCTCTCTCACAGGCTGTTCGTGAGAATTCCTACATAAAAATAGTAAGAGATGTAACTAGCCATGTGAGCAATTGGGGCTGGTACTATAATCTTCAGAGGAACATAGAATTAGTCTACCTTAGAGCATGTGCTTGAAAAAACAGTTGCAGGTGTTAAGATAACACCTCTTCCCATTTACCTTGCCCCTGTGTTGGAGGTTATTCTCTCATAATGGACAAGGCATAAGCAGGCTTCAGCTGTTCCGGCTGACAATCTAGTGCCTCCCCACAAACTCACCTTCATGCCCAATTTAAGCCAAGACATTTAACTGTGAACCCAGAGCAGCTAATGTGCAGACACCTAGCCTGTCTTGCTGACTTTCCCACAGAAGCTGTAAATGTAGACAGGGGAGAGGGAGTTGCTAGAGAGCAAAAGCAACACCTGACACCATTACAGCAAAATGTTCCTGAGCTTGTACCTGTCAGAACCCTGTCAGACAAACCCTGTTCAGCTGTCAGGACTCCAGAGAAGTTTCTTCTCAAAACCCCAGTTAGAAGTTCCTCATTACAGCATGAAGGGAATATCTCTACCAAAGTTATCTTCTTTTTTTTTTCTTCAAATCATCACTACTATAACTTTTTTGTCTACATAAATCACTGATTCTTTCTTAAAGTCTGCTGAACTTTTGACTTTAGTGAAACCTGGTAATATTGGCCTCAGTGTAAACATGCAAGTGAGTAAGGGAACTCACATGGGCTGAGGTCTATAGGATTAGATTCTAACTTTCTACATTATATAAGTATTCTAAATATCTGTTATGCCTGACTATCTATAATAAACATCTTCCATTTCTTGCAAGTATCATTACTTTATGAGATTATTTTGATCTTCATGAGACATTTGTTATTTGAATGCAAATAGTTTATATAACCAAAAAGTGCAACTACTGAGTTTGATCTAAGAGCTAGCTTATCCACTCTGACATGTTCTTCCCCCATCTCCTAAAATAACTTTCTGGTGGAGAAAACAGATTAATTTCTCAATAAAGGCAATCTTTATGCTGTCTTTACTTGTATGTGTTATTATCATACTTACTGCTCACTGATCTTCATGTTGACTATTTTGTTTGCCGTAGTAAATCCATTATCATTCAGTCTCTCCCATTTCATCATTAAATTGTGCCAGTCTGCTGCATTATCTTTAATTTTTCTTGCACTGACAGATAAAACAGGTCTTCTTGGAGTACCATCAGCAGGACTTTTTGCTATATGAGAAAATAAAGAAATTCAAGCTATTTAAAGCATACAGAAACAAATCACTGTGCTGGCCAGCAGCTGTTTGTGTGAATGATTTCCGTGCTTTACTGATGAATGTTGATTAAAGTAAAATGGAATTTACATTAGCTGTCTTCACTCGTGAAATCCAATTCTTCATCTACCAGCCTTGTCACTATTTACAAGAAAATAATACTATTAAAAAATGCAAGCGTGTTCTGAGATGTGATATTGTAACATGGACAGCAGTGGCTTTGCAGTACTGGCCAATCTAGCAGACTTCTGTCAATTTAGGATCGTCAAATGTTCACACAGGGGATGATGCTAAGAAATCACGGCAACGACTACTGCGATGCTCATGCCAGAATGAGCACTGAATTAACTCACATCTACACGTGAGCAGGTAGTATTTGGGAGAAAGCTGGGTCCTACGGGACACGGCAGGTGCTTTATCACAGAGCCTAAAGCCCACATTTCACCATGTGTGGTTGGAGGGACCCCACGGCAAGGGAACCCGCCATAGACCCCTCCAGCATTGCCTCCGGGGAGGGCGGCAAGCGGCCGCCCCTTCTCACCTCCGGCCCTGCGCCGGGCAGCATGGGGGCTGCAAACCCTGCTCCAATCAATCGCTTTTTTTAACTTTTATTCACAGGGACGCTTTAAAAAGCGGTCACAAACGCGAAGCCCACGCACACGGCGGGAGCGAGCGAGGTGCCGGGCACCTTCCTCACCCACATCCACGCGTGAAAGTAACGGGCTGGCGGGGCACCACAGACACCTTATTAATCTACTTGTGAAGCGCCACGGCCAGGCCTCTGGCTGCTCCCCGGGCCTGACCCCAACCCCCCGCCGCCCCTAGCTCCCG
>VYZM01010480.1:63358-90191 GCA_013398915.1 Dromas ardeola
GGCGGCGGGGCCGGCGGGGGGCGGCTCTTGGGCTCCCGTGGAGCGGCTGGAGGGGCTTCGCCGCCCCCCCACCTCCCCGGCCCGGCTGGGGCTCCGGGCGGTAAATCCGGCATAAGCTGAGGTAAATCTGTCGGGAAAACGAACCGGGGAGCGCCCGGCTGTGTTCCCCCTCCCCTGTCAGGAGCTGCAACGCCTCAAGTGCCAGAACGCAGCGTGTTAGGAATGGTTTAAAACACCTGCCGGAATATAGAAATGCATTGAAGGAAGGAAGGTTTCCCAGAGAAAAGGGGTGTTCCAAGGCCATCAGAGTAAAGCCTTGGCGTACCTGCATGGGCAGTGACCCCAGGTGCGCCTTTTTCTGTCCTTTCCATCTTTGTCACCTAGGTTTGTGCTTTGGTGGTGTGTTTTTTTCTTTCAAAGGAAACTCTTCTGAGCCAAAAATGCAGCATTTCACGAGCCGTGTAAAGCGACGTGTGTGTTAATCAGGTAGTCGTGCCCGGTGTGCTGGCTGGTCCTCAGCCCCCAGCGGGACGGGTGAAGGCAGAGCTCCTCACCGCAGCGGGGTCTGCGTCCGTCTGCTCCCGCTGCCTGGCAGCTGCTCGCTGTGAAAAGCCCTGGAGATGCAGCAGTCGAGTAACCTGCTCCTTAGGCTCAAAACATGGGAAGTATTAGGAAATAAAACGGCTTGTCTTTTAATTGGCAGGATCTAGCTGACATCGGAGACCGTTGTGTTTAGCTGCGGTCATATATATGAGTTTATCCCTACCCTGAAGGGCTTAAATTTAAGTTTTTATGCCAAAGAATAAAAAAACCCTAGAGCTATTTGTCCCTCTTGTACAGGCAGGGCACTTGGGCTCAGAGAAATGCAGTGACAGCTTTAGTCTCCTGCAGTCAATCCGTGGCATACCCTGGCACTGAACCTTTAGCCACTGCCAATCTGTTTAACCGTGGGATTATCTCTCGCTTTAGTTGCCTCCGTTAGGCAGCATTGAGCCTCGTTCCTCTT
This sequence comes from Dromas ardeola, assembly GCA_013398915.1. Classification (NCBI taxonomy): domain Eukaryota; kingdom Metazoa; phylum Chordata; class Aves; order Charadriiformes; family Dromadidae; genus Dromas; species Dromas ardeola. The sequence continues at coordinate 64,365 of VYZM01010480.1, forward strand.
TCTGAGACCAGAGACAATTTTTTAAAAAAGCTTGTTTTTCAAAACATGGCCTTGACTGCGATATTTAGAAGTTTGTTGTGAACTTTGTGAGTTGAGGAGGAAGGACTCTCTTTGTCTGGGTATTGTTTTTGATGTGCAACATAGGGTATTTTTCTCTACTTTATCTCTGCTGCAGGATAGCTGCTTAGCACAAGCTGATCTGCCCTATACAGCTGTTATGTACTTCAGAGTAAGTGTGGCTGATGCAGTGAACATGCGCATCCAGTTCCAAAATCTGTCTGAGAAAATAGATTATATCCACTGTTTGCCTTTGATTAATGAAGTAGAAAAACCAGATAACATATAGTCCTAAAGCTGTTAATAAAGAGAAGGAGACTACATGCGATACACAGTTGTGATTAGGGGGATGTTGAAGACTTTTGGCTCAAAAGCACGGAATTGTGGTGTCCGTGCAGAGTTTTTTTGATATATAGGCCACATTGCAATGTACTCCTTCATACATTTGTTTTGTGTAGATAAAATTACTTAATTAGCAGTATTTTTAGTAAAGTGATGATTTGAGCTTTCAGTTATGTGTTTTCACACAAGCATTGCAAGTGTTTTTGTTAGTCTGTAAACTGCTCGAGATGAAACTAATTTGTGTATGATTGCAAGAAATTATAGTTTATTAATACATTTTTGATAGTACAGTGTGAATGGGTTATAGAGAACAAAACTTAATTTCATTTTTTTACAACTTTGCCGTCAGAGAAGATTGAAATAAGATCGCATATAAATTTTGTGAAGAGAGAGAACCCTAACCTTACAGCAGATTTTTTAAATTTAATTTAGTATATGACAAGAAATAATTCCTCCCAGTGTTTTCTGTGGGGGTAAAAACCCCTATCAAGCGCTCCCTTTTTTTTCCTCTTTGTAAATTAAGTGTAAACTTAAAAAAAAAAGCATCAGATTGCACGATCAGGGTTGTTGTAGAGGAAAGAGTACTAGTCCTTTTCTGGATAATAGAAATTCCCAGAAGACCCAAGTTTGTAATGAATTATTATGTTTTTAACAGCTTAGTTGTGCTGGAAGGATAAGTGATGGAAATAAGTGAGAGGATGAATTTTGAGGACTTGCAAGGTCCTTTGGCAACTGGGGAGTGTGAGCTGGTTCCAGCTATGAGAGCAGCTTGGGATGATGACAGATGTGTATTGTAGGAGTGACAAAGGGGACTTAAAAAAAGAAAATATGTGAAATTCATGAGGCAGTAGCTGACGAGCGGTAGAAGTTGAGGTTAGACAAAAGAAGATTTGTACGTGTGAGACTCAGGACAAAGAATGGATTTTATTTTATTAGAAAAAAAGGAAGAAAGAAAAAGACCAGCAGCTAGTAAAATTACTAAACTGGCAAAGCAGCATGTTTAGAACAGCAAACAAGAGACTTTAGCAGTGGGTTCTCTTTTTATTTAGTTGACTGTAGATAGAAAATAGTAAATGCTGAAGGAAAGAGCGTGAGACCTAAAATATTGGATAGGAAATAAATGGTGTGTGAAAGTATTGTGAAAGACTAGTTATGCACTGAAGTTATCTGTTAACTTAATAAACAACTTTGAGAGGAATTCTTCATTCAAAAATAGTTTGGATACACAATCAGCTAGTCCTTGTGATATTTTATGAAATAGGTGTCATGACATGTAGTAAACACTGGAGGAGAGTTGAATTAATTTCTAAGCTCTAGGAAGCAGTAAAATTCATTACAATTAAGAACATCTAATAACTGCTGCTAGCTTATTTACTGTCAGTTTTTGTAACACAGATGAAATATGGGTCCAGTAACCAGTCTTTATTCCTGCAGTCTTGTCTAACATGGGCTTGAATGGGTAATGTCATGCAAGTAATCCTTTTGGATTTAGTGGAATTGTATGTTGACAGCAAGTATTGCAGGGCCCAAAGCCAGTGTGCTGAATGCACTTGTACAATAACTGAAATAGTTTGAAAATTGAGACGACAGATCTTTTCGCAGTAATGGAGATATTAAACTAGAGCAGATATATTTTTTTCTAATTTAGTTGATATACACCGCGAGCAATTTGTGAAGCTGCCAAACAAATACCATTTTCCATCCTTAGAGAAATAAAAGCTAGGCACAATAGGACATATCACACAAATTGCAGCAGGAGTGCTTTACAGAATAATTTTGAGCATTTTGAAGTTTTTCTAATTCAGTTTTCATGTTTCTGTTTTTCATTTCGCTAAGGAAGTTATAACTCTGCTGAAGCTTAAGAAAATCTTCAATGTTACGGGCTTAAACAACTGTAGAAAACTCTTTATAGAAATCCAAAATCCTTGTCTTGGAAAACTGCAGGTATTTTTGGTAGACTCTAAACCATTCTGTTAATCAGACTTGCTCGTGGCAAAATAAAATTCAAGAAGTGAAGGTTTCTTTCCTTTTCCCTGTTCTGACGTGCCCAAACCATGACATGAAGTCATTCATGAGGAGAATAGCTACCGCTGCAAAATGTTCTTGTCAAGACTGGCACTCTGTGATGAGAAAAATTACTGGGTTTAATTATTTTTTTTTTTGATGTTCTTACGTACATCATGGTACATCTGAAGATCCCAGTAGGTTATTAACTATGATAAGCTCTGACTACGTTTTTTTCTTGAACAAGGCAAACAGAATCTTTTTTTCCGTTATTCTTAGAAAGATACCAGAGTTGTCCCCTAAGCATACGTACAGTGTCACTCATCAACATGAAATTATTTGCTTAACCATAAAGGAAAACATGGGCATATGGTACTTCTATCTGTTTGTCTCTTATCTTTCTAAATTCTGTTGCTACATGGATATTTTCCTGTGTCTGACAAATTGGGATTTCTTTCATTTTTGCATTGCCTCTTCCTTCCCACACTATTCTTAATTTTTGGTTATTATTTGATTATATAGCAGATGTAGCTCTAACTGAATTGTTTCTCCACTGTGCTTTTCTTGTGGTGCGGGACATGAAGGAGTTTAGCATAGGTGCTAGTTTGACGCTTTGATCTTACTGTGCCGTCTAACACAGTGAATATCCCATGCTTTCAGCTCTGTGAGGATTGAGGGTAGAGTTTGCAGATTGATGAAGAAATACGGATTTTTTTTCAGTGTCAGAGCCCTTATGGCTCTTTCACTAGCCAAATGAGAAGAAATACTGCATTTGAACTCAACTTTCACGAGCTCACAGCTGCAAGAAAAAGTGGTTATCCCATATTTAGTGGTTACCATATGTCCTTAGATGTGGGCTGAACTGAAGAAATAAGCTTATTCTGAAGAAAAAGGTTCTTCTAAAAAGAACTTACATTCACTAGAAGGGTTTAACTTGTTTTTTCTTGATACAAAACAAAACCTGAGAATTTCTGCATCCCTATGTGGTAAATGGTGGCTTTCTGTTGACCATTTACTCTTTCCAAGAAGTTAATGACGTGTCTTTTGCTTTTGTCTTTCAGATTTCCTTATGTGATCAAGTAGATGTGTTTATTTCAGCCTTAAAATTGCTGAGGCCAGTGCTTGCTATGGCATCTGTGGCTTCACCGGTTATATTTAAGGAGTTTTGTCCCTTATATTATCTTCTCAATGCCATTCCTACAAAGGTGCAAAAAGGCTTTCGCTCTATTGTGGTATACCTCACAGCACTCGATACCAATGGAGACTACATTGCTGTGGGGAGCAGCATTGGAATGCTTTACCTCTACTGCAGACATTTAAACCAGATGAAAAAATATAATTTTGAGGTAAATACTAACTTTTGCTCGTATCTCTTCTAATGAAGCTGAGTTGCTCAGAATTGAGCTGCTGTTTGTCTCTCATTAACTTTGCAAGTTTTATCTATGGTTTGTTTCAACAGGGGAAGTGTGAATCCATTACCTTTGTAAAGCTGTTGAGTTGTTTTGATGATCTAGTTGCCATTGGTACAGCCTCAGGTCGGGTTGCAGTTTTTCAGCTTGTGTCTTCATTACCTGGAAGAAACAAACAGGTAAATCTTTGCATTTGGCTAAACTGTGAGGATTAGTATGTCAGATCCTAGTATAGTGTTATTGTGATTCTTTAGAATAGTGAAAACCAAATAATTTTGCCTGATGAACTGTCTGTGAATATATTTTAGGCTTCATATGTTAAGCTTATGAAAGCAATAATCTTAAAGCATGCTTTTTATTACAAATGATATATTTAATCACAAATGCTTGTGAGAAGTTTCTCCTTTGTAATAACTGGCTGAGCTATTTGGTGGCGGAGTTTTTGATTGTTTGTTTAGCTTTTTTGTGCTGAATAAAAATTAGAATGATCTGCACTTTTGTACTTGATCTCCCATTTATCACTCAGAGTTACTGAATAGGCTTTGTGTCTCCATTTTCTCTTCCCCTCCTTGTAATGCTTTGGTATTGTTTCACAGCTTCGGAGATTTGATGTTGCTGGTATCCACAAAAGTAGCATTACAGCTTTAGCTTGGAGTCCCAATGGAATGAAATTATTCTCTGGAGATGACAAAGGAAAGATTGTCTACTCTGCTCTAGACCTAGACCAGGTGAGCATTTATTATAGAGAACCTGATTGCCATTTGCAAGTTTCTGAAAGAATGCTTGTGTGTTTAAATATTTAGCAGTTAGTTAATTGCTTAGTATCATGTATTTAGTTGAACTGCTTCATTGGTTTGCGTACACTTGGCCAAGTGCGCACACACGCATTGGGTATCCTTCATAACTGCCTTACCGTTTTTTAAAAGATAACATATATAAAATAAAAAAGTGGTGATCCTTCTCATTTTATCATGTTTCTGTCTGAAATAACTATCACATCTTCCTTCCGTACTTTCCCTTTTGTTTGGAAAGGGTACTTTTGACTTACGCGACATTGCTGATTCACTGTATTGATGAAGTACTTTTTTCAGAATTGTTCAGCATCTCAGTCTAGAGTGTAGAATGAAAGTAATATTTGGGTTCTGCTGGGTGACTGGCATGTTACCAGTAAATGGAATTTTTCTAATGCCTTGTTAATTAATATAGACCTGGGACATCAACAAAATAAGTACTAGCTCAAATTTCTATATGGGAGAAAAATTTAAACAACAGCCATCCTGACTTACCTGTGACTGTTCCTCATTTGATTTGAGAAAAAGGTTCAACATCGCCAAATGTAACAAGTCTCTTAGCATTGTATGACCTGGCAGTGGAGAAGAAGGAAGAAAATGTGTCCTAGAATTTCTATTGATTTCAAGTGAAATGCATTAGCTAATATTCCAAGAGAAATTGAATTTCATAGTGTGTGTCACTGTGATACACACAATCTAACTCCTCTCTTGTCTGCATAAAGGAACTCCACATTCATTAAGTGAACTTCGTGCAACGGTAGTTCGAAAGTGTGTGTTTGTTTGTTTTCTCTTTCTTGGGCTTATTAATTTCTTTGAAGTGTTAGTTATTACCTTATGTGTTTAGGACGGTTAACTGTTGTTAATTGCATGTATCTTTAAAAGGGTATTTGCAACTCCAGCCTTGTATTGGAAGAGCCATCTTCGATTGTCCAGTTGGATTACAACCAGAAAGTGCTGCTTGTCTCTACTTTACAACGGACTCTACTTTTTTACACAGAAGAGAAATCTGTCAAGCAAGTTGGAACACAGCCCAGAAAAAAGTAACCCGCATAAAATCTTGATGCAGGCACATCTATTAATTCTAGCTTTTCAGAGCGGATTATAGAAAGAGCGATCTAAGCATCGAAATTAATACAGCACGGCAGTCAGCTCATAAAAAGTTAGTTACAGTAGCTATGTGTGCTGAAACATGAAATGACAATTCTATCTACTTAGAAAGTACATGGTGGCAAATATGTCACAATCATATTTTCAGGGGACTATTATGCAAAAATATTTAAGATGTTTTCTCATTGTTTAAACTAAAATCCCTGCCAAACTTCCCCTACAGACCTTCTTGGTTTACTGTGACTTGGTGTGAGCAAGCATTATAGTCAGGCCCATGTAATGGGTGGTGTAATATCTGATGCAAAAAGCAAGTCAGCATCCCAATTTTTCTTATACACTTCAGTGTATTAAAAGGGAGAATGTATAGCAAGCAATTAAAGTTGTCTTGAAGGCTGGGAACTTCTTGTATGGCTTTCTGGCATCTTCTATGGTGTAATCTCTCTTGGATATGAAGGAAGAGGGAACCCAGTCTTAGAACAGCATGACTGATATATCTGGAAGTAGAGGAAATTGGCCCTTGAAAAGTTTAATATGTATCTTTCGGGGATATGAATAGTGAGGAATACCAAGGACCATCTTATGGACGAGGGGTTTTCTTGGGTGATAGTAATGGTGTTTTTGTGTGTGAGAGATCAAGATCTTAATAGTTGAAGTCTGTTCTTTATTTCTTGCAAGTAGAGGGTGTCAGTTTCTTATCATTAGTTTGTCGTGTTTTGCTTGTTTATTCTGAGAAGATGACTGCATAGTAGGATCTTTCTGAGATGGACAGAGAGTACTGTTAAGGCTATGAAGCTTATTAGGAGGAGTCATTTAACTTGCTTAATAGGAATAGTGTCCGACATCTAAGGCTGAGGGAAAACTTGTTATTTAGCAGCACTGTTTTTGTCTTACTGTAGCCAAATTTGTACTTCAGACATTTGACTGACTACTTTAATTGAAGACTTTTATTTTTGATAATTTGCAGTTGTAAATTTGTGCCATTAGTTTTAAAAATTGTTTCTAAGTTGAGTGTATAGCTTTTAAAATAAATTCTGCTTTTACATTTTAGCACTGGCAAATATGGAGCATGTTTTATACCTGGCCTATGTAAACAGAGTGACCTGACACTATTTGCTGCCAGACCTGGGCTTCGTCTTTGGAAGTCTGATGTTCACGGAACTGTTCAGGCCACATTTATATTGAAAGATGTATTTGCTGGAGGAATAAAAACTTTTGAACTGTATCCTCGTTTGGAACCACCTGACAGGGGAGGTTACAGCTCCCCAGAGAAACACCTTGGGATTGTGTCGTGCTTTTTCCGAGAAGGATGGGTGCTGACCTGGAATGAATACAGCATCTACTTACTGGACACTGTGAACCAGGTAGATAAATCTTGTGGGTCCGTATTTTGTTTCTTACTTGTTTTTGTTCATGCTGTGCTGTGAAACTCTCTTTCAGTTATCCATTACACTTCTATGATTTAAATCCATATTTAAACCTAACAAAGATGACTTTATTCTGTCCCTCTTTAAGTTGTCATTGCGATGATACACTCACAAACTAGCTTGCTATATTATATAGAAAAATTAAAAATATTTAAAGCTTTCAATCCAAGTGTTAACATCATAATCGATTGTGATACTTAGGAAAGCATATATAAATCTAAAATGTAGTAATTAACACAAAAAGTTTTAGGCCTATAAAATGTGCCTAGAACTATTTATTCTTTCCCTTCTGCTACTGTTACGTCTGCAGAAAAACAGGTATTAAATTTTATTTGGCATAGAGTGAGCTGTTAGCTATTTCGTCCTCTTAAAAGTGTATATGCAAGCGAATACAAGCTAGTATCTTTTTGTCTAAATGGTACTAAACATTTGTACTGTGTCTCTTTGCTGCTGCCAAATTGTATATTGTTTAAGTTGTTGTTATATTGTTGCTGCTAGTTTGGACAGAGAGAACAATCTATGGAATTAAAATTAGTATAAAAATGAGCTACATCATGATTAAAGGGTGCTTTACTGTTTTGTTTTACTGTTTGCTTTCTTTTTGTTAAGATAAAAGCTTTCTTCTGTAATGAGATATGTTGTTGAATTCCAGTGAACGCTTTTGTTAAGAGCACCATTTTGTCCCAATAGTGTGTTAATCTGATGCCAATTATTTCTTTCTGTGTTGACTCTTTATAGGCTTTGATTGGTGGCTTGGAAGGATATGGTGATATTGTGTCTGTGTCCTGTACCAACAATGAGATTTTTCTCTTAAAGGGAGATAGAGACATAATAAGAATTTCAAGTAGACCTGAAGGACTGTCATCAATAGGTTTGTATAGATTAGCAAACTTTAGTATGTACCTCGTGGAACATGGTACCTATCATACCATACTTTTAATATAAAAAAAAAAAAAACCCCAAAACCCAAACCACCCACACAAAAACCTTCAGGTTATTGCAAAAACCTACCAGGTTCTGTAGAGTTACTTACCTGTTTCTACAGATTATATTTAGACATCTGATCTGTCTTTTCATCTGAGCTTCTGTTCTGGCTGCAGTGAGAATGGGGACATTAAGAAATTAGTTATGGTTCCCTTTTTTTTGAAAGCGATTCAGCATTATCCTAGCCAGGCATCTCTAATCTGTGCATTTGAGACCTTGTTCAAAACCATGATGCTGAAGCAATCTGGATTCCTGATCTTGGTTATCTCTTTACTGATCAGTCTCAGTTGTCTGGGTTGGAGATACCTGGATATGTTGATTCTGTGCCACCTGTCACCACCCGCATTCCAGAGGAGATCTCAGCCTTCCCAGCAATGAAAAAGAAAGAACTAAACCTATGTTACTAGAACTCTGAAAGGGATTAATAATACTTCCTTAATGATGGTGCTGCCTGATTTCTCAATCATAAAGATTGTAAACACTGTTATCTAGCATATTACACTCACAGAAGGACTACTTACTCATTTAAAATACTCCGTCTTGGCTTTGTATTAGCAAAATGCTAGTAAATAGGCTATGAAGTCTCACTGAATGCTAGGGAACTTAACTCTCTTATCATTGCATATTAGCGATAGCTTTAGTCATTTAAGCAGTTCTTTACTCACAAACTTCTAGAGGTTGTTTATTATTTTTATCTTAACTTCCAAGTATAGTTTGAAAGGATCCTTCTTGAAGTATATTTTCTTCTAATTACCCCAGTGGTTTATCTGGTAAATTTTCCTTGATACTTTTTCTTTTTTTTTTTTAAGATACTGAATGTTTGAATGAAGAAGTTGAAGATACAGGGTAGCACTTCAGTGTGTGATACAACTGGGTCTTCCAAGCTAAAGACCTGTCCCATTCTTCATACATAAACATAAATTCAGAATTTTGCTAATAGAAGTTTGATACAGGCTTTGGGGGATTGACTTTACTAAAATGATTTAATACAGATTTACTTACATGAAGTTTGCATTGTGTATGTGTGTGTATATATATATATATAGAAATGTTGCAAAATTAAATAGAATACTTTTCCATTGCATAAAGCTTCTTTTCTTTCAATACTTTAAAAGAACTATGCCCCCACTCCCTTGATGCACTAGTATTTATACTTTTCTTTTTCTTTTGGTTGGTTTCAGATGTGAATTCAAAATTGCCGAATCCTTTAACAGATACAAGTCCAAAGTTGCGGACCCCGTTATCAGTAGTTGCATCTGTATCATCTAACCCTTCAGTGGAAACAGATAAAAAAATGGTTACTTCCCCTTCAGTTATTGGTGATAAAAATGACTCTTATTCTTTAGTGAAAGATGATCTGGAAACTCCAACACTGTCGGAGAAAAGTTTTGATAGAGTGGGAGACTTGAGCAATGAAACACGAAAAAGGGGCTGCTCTGTAGTAAGTGAATCAAGAAGCAGGAGCAGCTCTGTAAATTCTGTGGACAGCGGCTCTAGCTTTATGATATGTGCAGACCAACTTTCAGAAGCTCAGAGAGAAGGTCAGCTTTCTTCACAACGGTTCAGCACAATCAGCTCTGAAGATTTTGATCAAGAACTCATTGTAAAGCCAATTAAAGTGAAAAAGAAAAAAAAGAGGAAACAAGGTAATTCTAGCAGAACGTTCCCTGCCACTGCTCATTATTGGAACATGTTGCTTTTGATGTTTCACACAAGAGAGTGTGTGTGTTTGACATGCTTTGTTTATATTGTATTGTCATGCTCTTGAGATACATCAGTGGTTGTGATGGGCCATTTACATTTAAGATGAAAGCCTGTTTTGAAAATGATAAATGGATTAAGTCTTTTTAGATCTATTTGCTTTATTCTTTTAACTTTGTTCTGCTTTATGTAAACAGGCTTAAGGTTCTAAGGTATGGGTTAATGGTGACATGCAGTGAACTCTGCTTCCAGTTTTATTTTGGAATTGTGTAATATCTATTCATCCTATTTAGAATACTTGACAGTGTCTTTCTTAGACGTGCTTTTTAGTTTGTTAAAATAGTGTCAGTACTTTATTATTTTAATTGTTTACTATATTGGTGTTACAAACTCAAAATCTTTTGCTATTAAGACTTTTTTGGCTTTATATGTATCATTTAGTGTTGAAGTTGAAAAAAATCAGTACATTGAAATTTAGATTTAACTATTCTTCCCCCAGTGATAAAAATACTTTAATTTCTTACTTTGTATCAAAATGTAATAGATGTTTTTAATATTACTTTCCCCTCTCTCCTTTTCCCCCCTTTTTTTTTTTTTTGTGAGAACAGAAAGTGGGACCAGGAAAAACCACAGCTCTCTGGAGGGTACACCAGTTTATGAGCGTCAGCTTTCTGGTGATAGTCCACATTCATTGAATGCAGACTCCTTTTCCATGACTTCCAGCCTAATGAGCGGCAGCATTGATCGTTTGAGTACTGGATCTCCAGATCAGGAAAGCATGTTCAGTGTGGAATCCCATACGATCTTGCAAGAAGATAATGGTTCAGAAACTTTCAGTGTCCTACAGTCTCCTGAGTCTGCGACTGTACTAATTAATGAAGAAAATGGAGATATGGTTGATTTACAGAAACTTCCAAACAGTGACAGTGGCATGGGTACTTCAGCTGTTACAGATACTTTGACATCTGTGTCTCCTGTAATCCTCACGGAAGACTTGACAAGCAGTGTTGATGGTGAATATAATGGTGGTGTGGTTTCTGCAGACAATGAATGCCATCTTGGAAAGCTGAGCCAAGAGGAGGAGCAGGATTTTCCTATGTTATGTAAAATAGATGAAGATTTAGATAAAATAAAGCTGCAGGATACTGAAAAATCTTTTGAAGAGCCAGACCTTACAGACCAAATGTTACTGGAATGTGACAGTGTACTTGCTGTTCAGGCATCACCACCAAAGGAAAGTGGTGAAACTGGTAGGGAAGACCAACAGCAACTCTCTCTAATACACAGTGCTCTGTCAGATCCCTCTGTGCCCCACTCTGACACTTCCAATGATGTTTATTCAGATAACGGTTCCATTTCTGGGTGGAATTTTGAAAGTGTAATCAAAGCTAAATCTGGTACTAGCGCTGCTGAATGGGTAACAGACACTCATGAAAGTAAGACTGAGAAATCTGCCTCAAGTGATGAGGAGGATATTTATGGACATGGATTACCGTATTCATCCTCAGAGACTAGCATGCCTGAAGTCGGTGCTGGGCCTGGTTCCCAGGATGTGGCCAAGATAAGCCTAGATGAAACGGTGCTGTTAAAATCTGATCAGGTATATGTTTTCAATTTAGTTAAAATACTTAATTGCAGCATTTTGAAAGAAACAGTCATGTAAACACTATTCTTTACTTCTTCAGCAAAGTAATTTTTTTCTTATTTGAATCAAGTAAACAAGTAAAGCATAAAGCCAGACAGCAATGTATCTTGCAACTCTTCCACAATGTGGTATGATCAGGCTTCAGAATGGTTGATGTGCGTTTACAATGTGTAGAAGCTGCGCTGGCTGTAATATTCAAAGCTCAACAAAAATACAGTCGTAAACCCATCCATTAAAGAGTGAACAGTAGAACTAAGTCATGCTCAAAGGCTGCTCCTTGTTTGGATCTTCAGTAGCCCAAATTCTGCGCGATGCCGTTTCCAACTTCAGCTGACTTCATGGGGAGTTAATGCTGATTATCTTACATAGCTGGCCCCTGGTTAAGTTTCATTTTACCTGTAAATACTCAGAATAATGGTTAGTCTTTGTGTTGTACACAGCAGTTACTACTATTTAAAATGTTGACGTTTTTCCTTTTTCTATTATCCCGCTTTCCTTCATTGTTATTTTGTGGGTGAACATGTCCAGAAATAGTAATTCTCATATAGACTATAGAAAAGAAGTACTAAAATAAATTGTAAAATCTGCAAAATTGCTAAAATCACTGGGAGTTTTAGCAGAAGTCTTAAGAAGGAAATACAGTTCTTCTAAATTGGGTGTTTTGTTTCTTTTTAAATCTGTAACAGCCTTGTATTGAGATCAACCAAATATGTGTTGACAAAGGTTGAGTTATAAGTTGATGGTGTCTTTAGTAACAACTGCAGCCCAAAGCGTAGAAGACACTTAGTTTCAGGTTATGATATTCTTACATTCTGGAATGTTTAGAAAAGCTCCACAGATGCTTACATTATAGGTCATGTCAGCGGTGCTTGGGTTCAACTCATGCAAGCTATCAAAATTTAAGATAGTCTGTAAACCAGATTTCTGCAATACATGGCTCCTGTACCACACAGAGAGTATCAGAGTTGGATGTTTAGCTGTCTGCACTCCAGCTATCTTGTTCCCTTTGCTCATCACTTCATAGAGGATAAATTTCCTAGACTACAGACAGACCTTACATTTTTATGTTTTCCCTTTTGCATCTGCCATTTACTTTAAATGTGTGTTATTTAATTAAGGAGAAGATTTTCCACTTGTTGGAGGTAATGGCAATGTGGAAGTTGGGGGTTTTTTTTGCTAAAACTTTTGTTCTAGCAGTCTTATTTTGTGGTACATACTATCTTAGAGAACACTGACAGATGTACTTTTATTTTACGCAAGGCAAATTTATTCATTGACCAAGGTACTTAAGAACCTTAAGTTTAGCTTTTTTAATCAAAACACGGGAGCTGCTGTGCTTATATAGCTATTTTCTTGTGCGGTTTGAAGACACCTGACCCTGTTCTGACCCTACAGTTTTTAGTTTGCAGAGAGCTGGATGGGCTACTCTGGCCCTGGTTATGGCATCCTGAGTCTGGTTGTCTCAGAAAAGTATATTTGGTGCCTGGACTACAGAGGCAGCCTGTACTGCAGCGCCCTGCCCTCCGCCGGCCTGCGGTGGCAGAAGTTCGAAGACGGTGTCCAGCAGGTGGCAGTTTCCCCCTCAGGTCGGTTGGCTTCGGTTCCCCTGCAACCTCCTAAATATGAGACTTCCATAGACTCATGCATTTTCCTTGCTTTCTTATTTTTTTTAATGGTGGCTATTATTTAATGCGGTGAAATTTGTAATTTTTCTGAGATTACAGATACAGTTCAGCACATATGTAATTTCCACATAGGCAGTTTATTGTGTGGGTGTTTTTTTTAATACAGTACTTCTAGAAATTTGGCTGTTTGGGGCTTGCTTCAAGTAAAAGTAGTGTGTGTTTGTGGTTTTTCTTTTTTATAAAAAGTCATATTGGGTGATATGACTGCATCCTCACTAGCTCTGCATAACACGTTCTAGTTTAAGTCTAGCTAGTCTCTCTAACAGGTTCACATTGCATTTTGGGAAGTTTTCAACACATGGCTGCCTGATTAAAGTGAACTTCAGAAGCAGCAGTTCAGTGGTAGGCAGAGATAAATGAAGAGGTCCTTGTCTATACCAAACCTTGGGTTTTGATCCAGAACTGCTTATGATTTCCAAATTTAAAATTATTTTTGTTGTAAATGTAGAATTGGTTTTGTGAATGGGCTTGTTTGTTGATTTGACTTTTTTATATACTAAAGAATAATCTCTTAATTTTTGGTGCATTTACATATGAGTTTGCTCTGGATGGTTGGGAATGAGGATTATGTTGGATTAAAGTTAAACGGGTTTTGGTTATAAACTTGCGACACTTTTGGCCTTTCAGATTGTTCCAGGACTGGTGTGAAAATGCAAGTTTCTCAGACACTTTCTTTACTTAGTCTCCTGCCTTAACGCTACTTTTCTTCTCCTGTCATCTCTGAAAGCACATGTCAATCTTCCCTTCTCTCTGTAGGGGAAGATTTGCTATCTGTTTTAAGAAGAAAGATGTTCTATTTGATCTGTAGCTGAGCTTTTGTTACAGACAAAAAAATTTAAAAGTAGATGTACTAGGTGAGACCGTAGGTTCATCCAGCTCAGTATCTTACCCTTAACAGTGGTCAAAAGCAGATGCCTACAGAAAAGGAAAAGGAATGGGCTAGCAAGTATGATACTTGCCCCTGATAGTTTCAGACTGCAATTGTGGCGGCTCAGAGATTTCCTGGGCAAAAGGTTGTTTCTCTGCATTTACCATCCCTCAACTCCAGGAGCTCACACGGTTTTTTATTGAATCCGTACAAATTTCTAGCATCCACATTTTCCTATGGATGTATTAACACAAGAGCACGTTAACCACAAACATCAGAATGGAATCACATGCGACTTTGTGGAATTATTCAAAAGAAGTGAATATGACAGTGTACTGCTCTGGTAGGAACCAGCATGGATGCCAATCAGCATCCAAGTTTGGAATTCCATTTGGCTTTCTCTTTTGGAGCTATCTTTTCTAATTTGAGTGAGGGAAAAAGTTCTCAAGATGGATTTGTGCAATTACATTTCTGAGTTTTGTCTGCTCTTCACGTGCTACATAACAAGCAGGTAATAGCGCTGCCCACTGCGGTATGGGACAGCACACCTCTTCAGGTCTTTGTCACTCATGACTGGTCCACAAAAGTTATGTTTTACCACTAGTATTTGTAAAAGTTGAAAGTACTAGAGTTAACCCATTACCTTTATGTACTGGGGATGCACCAAACTAATACAGAAGCAAGCCATGAACTTCAGTCTCTTAATGGTAGGCTTATTTAGCCCTGACATAGAACTTGCTTTGTTTGTTAGTTTTCAGTGTATAACTAAGAAGTGACTTGCATTTGAACATTTAAAAATTGCACATACTGTAAAGGTAAATGCATTTCAGCAATTCCTAGAGAAGTTGGCCACTGTTCTGGTCTTGCTTTTTTAAAAAAAAATTGTAAGTGTTTTTAAATCTTGCATTTTTGTTTAATGCTACTGGTTTGCCCACACGTTAGTTCAGGTGTAGGTGGGACAAATCGGCTGTCTCTGCTACAGTAATTGCCAAGTGATACTATGTTCTCTCTTAACTCCTCATACAGGGGCTCTTCTCTGGAAGATTGAACAGAAAACTAACAAAGCGTTTGCTTGTGGAAAAGTAACTATAAAAGGAAAACGCCACTGGTATGAGGCTTTACCGCAGGCTGTGTTTGTAGCTTTAAGTGATGACACTGCCTGGATTATAAGAACAAATGGAGATCTGTATCTGCAAACAGGTACCTGAATTAATTGTATGCTCTTTGTATTTTTGCGGGCTAAGATTATTAGAATTCAGGTCTATGGAATGGTCACAATTTGTTTTAAACTTTTGCCCACAGCAAGGACACAGGGAAACCTTCTTATCTTGAGAAATGCTTGGAAACAATTGTGAGATGCTGTGTAGAAGGTTGGAAAAGCCAGTTCATAGCCACTTATTTTTTGTGCCGCATGGTGTACGTGCAGGATTTATGACACGGGAATGATATGGGATGGATGCAGATAAATGGAAAAGGATTGCAGAAAATATTGAAATAATATCCTTGCCTTGAATATGGTACAGTGCACTGAAACAACTGAGCCTTAAGGGAGTTTTCTTTTCTTGCTTTAAGGATTTTGACAAAGTTTTAAGGATTTTGAAAGGTGATGAGATAGTGTGTGGCTGTTCAGAAGAAATTCATATACAGAGTGCAGAGTAGGGGAAAGTAGAAGCGGTTTGTTTTAAAAAGCACAGATTTGTTGAAGGTAAGAGTTTCCACTTGAAAGGAAGGTATTCAGAGACAGAAGATCATAAAGTGCTTTGGAAGTACAGGCAAATGGTATGTATTTCGTGTGATGGAAAAAGCAAAGCCAGATGAGGAATGGAAGGGGCTGTGGAGCAGCAATCTTTACAGCTGCCTTCTCACAGGATGTGAATGAGGCAAGAATCAGAAAAAGGGACAGTGCAGTGGCAACTTTGAAGTGATGGCCTTAGTTTTATCTGCTTCAGTGAACAGAAGAGGATGCATTTGAAAGATGTTATGAAGAGGGTATTCAGGCAAAATACAAGGAGGTAGGATGAAGGATGGAGCTCCAGGTTTTAGAGTCAAGGGAGAAGAGTATCAAGGACTCTTTGGCATGCAGACTTTGCACAGAGAGCTGAGTTGGTAAGGAAAAATTACCAATAACATGATGAAGGAATTACTGGAGAAGTAAGAGGAGGACTAGGTAGGGGGGAAACAGTAAGACACACTAAAGCAGGACAACATTTCAGAGTGGCTATCCAAATTCTTATTTATCTTCCATCTAATTCTGGTACTCTCCTAATTTCTCTTGTAGATGTAATTGCTGTAGCACAGTATAGAAGTTCTTCATGATTAAGACAAGTGTTTAAATACACAACATTGTTTCAAAGAATCTCTACTCTTAAATTACTTTCTTTTAATTAAATTTAGTAGTTACAGAGAAATCAAGTGGCCTGCCCAAGGTGACATGCATATTGCCAACAAGCATGGATAGTGGTGATAGAGTGAACTTTTGATGCCAATCACACAGGGCTCTGGAGGTTTGAATCAATATTTTTCTTCCCAGTGAGAGATAGGTTTGAATATATAGCTTACATTCTGCTGTTCTTAGGTTTCTAAATTTGTCTTTGATGCCAAAAATAATATTCTCAATATATCTATCTTGTTAATGTGAGGCAACCAGTGGTAGTTGTTTCTCCAAGATCCTGTCTAACTTCTATAACAAAAGTGTGTGCTCAGAGGTTTGCAAACAAGCAGTCGTGTTGTTGTTTTAGAATATCATACGGATGAGTCTGTTCATACTTGCTTTGGCAGCATGAGAAGATTAAGCAAAAGCTTCATCTCTTAAAGTGTTTTCACATGCAGACATGCAAATCAAGCTTCAGTGTAACTGTGAAGAAGACATGTTCCTCTAGATTATATGTATAAATGTGTGCAAACCACCTGTAAATCTACCTGAACCTCTCTCCTTAATTCAGTAGTGCACACTGTGGCATGCTCTTTTGTAATAGCTCTTCTGCCCCTATTCAGATCAGGTTGACTCTCTCCCTGGCATGTTCTGGGCAAAAGTTCTTCCATTACTGCCTTTTCCTTTGATGCTTCTGTCAAGTCTAATACATGTCATGGAGATTCCTGGTACTGACACTAGAGGGAGAAAAGGAACAGAAATGACAGGACAGGACTTGCGTGCTCTGCAGGATGTTGAAGGGGATACACCGTGTTTTATTTCTTAAAATATAAATTCAGCTATATTAGAGGAATAACAGTTTATAGAAAGAACAGTCAATAAAGGAAAAAGTCATCAAATGAAAAGTGTTAGCATGTCAGGGATATTCACCTACTCATTTTCTTTTGTTGGGTAGCTTTGTCTCTTCTTTTAGTTGCAAAAAAGCCAAAGTTTGTAAAGCAATCCTCCTTTTTTGATTTCTAGGCCTGAGTGTGGATCGTCCTTGTGCCCGAGCAGTAAAGGTTGACTGCCCTTATCCACTGTCGCAGGTTACATCCAGAAATAATGTTGTGTGGGCATTGAGTGAGCAGCGAGCCCTGCTATACCGAGAGGGAGTACGCAGCTTTTGTCCTGAAGGAGAACAATGGAAGAGTGATATTGTCAGGTGGGGCAGTGTCATAACCAGAAGGACACAAATAATTGTTTTCAGTGATGGTACTCCTTGATGTTTGAAAAAGTGTTACCTGAACTCGTGTGTATACATAGATATGTGTGTGTATATATATATTTTTTTTTCCTTTAGTCTTTGGCCAGCCATATTCAGAGTAATTGGTGTTTTTTCTGTCTGATGAATGACTGCTGTGTAATGAAAGAAATTGCCATAAACAGATGTGGTAACACAGTTAAAATGAGTTTAAGAATGAACATTTTTTTAAAAGACCTTTATAATACCTGTTAATATGACTTTTTTTTATTAAATACTGCTTCTTTAATCTTTGCCATAATGGCTTTAATGAGCTGCCCAGATATTTGAGTGAATTTTTTCTGTGATTAAATCTCAGCGTTTTCTTGGTCATCCACACAGCTGGATAATACTTTTCCACTTCCCAGTCACAAATTTTTATAAATATTCTGGGTAATTGATATTTAGCTTTGTAGTTGAGCCTACGCTTGCTGTAGTTAGTTTGTGACAAAGTTAAAAGCACCGAGTGTTTACTGCTGGCTTTGAGAATCTAGAATATAGTCTCTCTTGTGACATTAGCCTGAAGCAGATATAGGAAGAAATTCCAGTTCTTGTCATCATATGATTCTATCTTCTACTGAATATCCTGTTGTGAAGCTTTAACTTGTGTTACCTCCCAGCCTGGCTCTTGAAAAATCTAAGGAAATATTCAGTGTCTTGTTCAAATCTGAAATTTGCATGTACTTTGATTAGTTTACGTAATGAAAATATCTGCATGACCTATGCCTTGGGTACATTTAATGTCTTAGGCTTTGTATTAAAATTGCCGACGGCAATCCGTATTTGTTCTTAAACTGTTGAGAAAGGTTCTCTGAAAGAAATAGCATTGTTGGCTACCTTTTAAATGTCTGATACAATCACCTGATCTTGTTGACTTTCTGAGCTTGAAAATTGTTTACTTATACAGGAAACTTATAGTCCTAAACTCAGCTTTTATTTTTGCCATAGTTAGGTTGAGTTTTCTGTTTATGGTCCCTGAACTGCTAGTATTGTTCTCAGAATAGGTCAAGGAAGTTGGAGGAGATACATTTATGAAGCTGCTGTATCAAGAACTTAAAGAACATAGCTCTTTATTTCTTATTTACTGAACAAAATAGTTTTTGTTTAATTTTATTGTTATGTATCCAAGTTTCAAATCTTGAGTGATCTTTGAAGGACTCATTTTTGTTGTTGAATGTTTTTTACTTATGCAAACTAGTAAAATTTGAATTACTGAATAACTGTGAAAATTTGAAGTCAAATGTGTTTTTTGAGCTTGGCCACACTGAGTTCAATCATTTTGAACTGCTGTTAGCATTGTAACAGCTTCCGTAAAATACCGCAAGTGTAAATTTGAAGTAAGGTTTTTAATTTTTTTTACTTGTTTGCATTTCCAGTGAAATGCAAGCTTTGGAACCAGTGTGCATAACCCTTGGAGATCAGCAGACATTATGGGCTTTGGATATCCATGGAAATCTGTGGTTCAGAACTGGTATAATTTCAAAGAAACCACAAGGAGATGATAACCATTGGTGGCAAGTAGGCATTTTTTTATTTTGCTTTCAGTTTAGTCTTTTACCTTGGGTTTATTATTTGCATTATTTTCCCATGAGATTCTAAGATAAAATTCAATGAATTGTTTGTTATATTATAGCACTCTTGATTCAATATATTAAAACCGCGGTGTGGCTATGGCTGAAGTCCCTTTTCATGTCTGCTATAAAAAAGGGGGAAAAACCCCCATCCCATGGTCATCCAGCGCAGCATCACAGCAGTTTTCAAGAACACAAGGAATGCTCTACCAGGTCCTATCAATGGTGCATGTAGCTTGGTATCTTAACAGGGGTAATAGGGCATGCTGTTTAGGCAGAATGTTCAAGTCTGGCTGCTGAATGCAGGCTCTTCTCTTCCAGTACCCTTCCTTTTCCTTAGTTAGATGAAACAAATAATAAGTAACCTTGCAAAAATGCTTTTATTACTCATTTTTCCATTCAGTTGAGGTTTCTTCAAACCATGTGGGTTTGCTTGCTTCAGTCACAGATCATGTGGGTAACAACAAAGTTACTGCAAGTACTCTCTGGTGTTGATTTAGAAATCCTGATTCTGTGTTTTCCCCAGCTTTTCCTATTTTCCCCAGAGATAGCTGTGTGGGAGAAGGGGGTACAAAAACAGTTATAGAGAGAACTTGTTTGTCTACATGTCTACCTAAGTTAAAAGAATTTCAATGTATGTGCATATATAATCTCTTCTTACATATGGGCATTATGAAGAATAGCTTGGCTTTGAGGTTATTGGGAAACTGCCTTTCTTTTTGTGCTCTTAAGCATTCCCTTTCTTTCTAGGAGTATCCCAGAGTGTTGCCAACCTAGTTGCCCATGACAGAACTTGGGCAATTGCTTACTTAGACCTCCTCCTGCCTTATGATTTAAAATGCCTATGAGGTTGTTGTAAAGGAGTGTTACATACAAGTTTTTGTGATGTGATTTAAATTGGTATGCAAGTTTCTCTCTTCCTTTGGGAAACTGAAAATTCACCTCTTAGTTTGCAGAGTTCAATGTGTTTTTAGGAGGAGAGGTGTCTCATCCCAAAACAAAGGGCTTTCTTAAAATGCAGAATTCAAAGTGGATTGTTGGGTAGGAGGGAGTTGTAAGCTGATGTTTAATGTTGGTTCTGGTTTATTATCAACACTCTTCCTTATCAAAATGTACTGTTTTTATTTTTCTCTTCCTACACTTTGAAGGTAGGGAAAGCCTTCAGAGTGGTAGATCTACTCTTGGTAGATTTCCTGTACATAAAAAATGTATACAAAAAATGTACAGTTCCTGTACACACGAAAAAAAGCTTTTGATGAAAGATTCTGCAGTTCACCCAAAAGCTTAACTAATTATCAAGAACGCTTTTTTTTTTTTTCCAGGTAAGCATCACAGATTATGTAGTGTTTGACCAGTGCAGCCTGTTCCAGACGATAATCCAGGCAACTCATACAGTGGCAACTGCAGCTCAGGCACCTGTGGAGAAGGTGGCTGATAAACTTCGAATGGCATTTTGGTCACAGCAGCTTCAGTGTCAGCCCAGCCTCCTTGGAGTTAATGGCAGCGGCGTCTGGATCTCTTCAGGCAAAAATGAATTCCATGTAGCGAAGGGAAACTTAATAGGTTGGTGTGCTTTTACATCTAATATTTTCAGGTTAAGAAAAATAAGTAGGAGAAAGTAACTAATGACAGTTCTGTCACCACAAAAATTATCCATGGTGAGTTAGGGAAGCTTTAACAAACAGTTACATATTTAAAAATTAAGTTAAATGATTCCTTAGCATTTGGTCTTAAATACTTTCCCATTTAAAGGTAAATATTTTCATGGAAAATTCTTTGTGCACAAGTGAACTGTGCACAAGTTACTCCTTTTAGTACCTACACTTGTCTCTCCTCTGGGGTGAGAAGGCAATCTTAAGCTATTGTACCTGTTATATCTAGCACAGTGGAGTCTGCTTCATGATCGGTGTGACTATGCAAAAGAGTAAAGTTATGGTTTTACAGTGATAATAGAGGAACTGCTTTATTTCTTTTTCTTGCTATATTTCTCAAAATAGAATGTTGATCTAGTACATTTCTTTGATCAGGTAAACACTAAGAATATATCTAATATATTGTCTGTTTAACGTCATCACCAAATTGGTCTCCTGATGAAGATCATTTATCTTCTCCCTTATCCTCCTTTTCTACATTCCCAATTTTCTGTGTGTGTGTGTACATATGTGTCAGGAGGAGGTTTTCTCCCCCTCCAACAGCTTCTTGAAAGATTTACTTAGAAAATCTTGCCTAGATTATATTTAATAATTGATTGCAATATAATTTCTTTAAAATGGTAACATTTTAAGTAATAACAAATTTTAATAGAAAACTAAGTTTCATACTAATAGCACTCTGTTCTTTCTTTCAAGGCACTTACTGGAATAATATTGTGCCTCGTGGTACTGCTTCTGCCACAAAATGGATTTTTGTGTTGGCTTCCACAGCTTCATCTAAGGAAGGTTAGTGAATCAACAGTGCAGGCGTACAATATCTGATTTTTTTTTTTTTTTAATTTGAGTGGAATTGATGGTGTAAGTAATTAAATATCCTGAATTACTTCAGATTTTGGGTGCCTTTTCTGTATGCAGGGATCTAAAATATTTGAAGGAAGGTGGAAATACGTCTGTATAACTGCTGGATATATTAAAAAAAAAAAAAAGAGGCATATGATTCACTCTGCCGCCTTTGATGTGGAGTGGCATCCAACAGAGAAACCGGGCAGCCCTTTAGGAGCAGTAGCTTCCTAAATTGCTGCAGCGTGAATTGCCAGAATTTTGTAATATGAAATCTTGGAGCGTGCTTTGCTGGAATGCCTGTACTAACGAAGTACTTCTCCTGTTGGTGCAGTTATTGCAGCAAAATTGCACATTTTATCGGTAAAACCATGCTAGGAAATACAATGGCTAGTTACAATAGTTAGAAATTGCATTATCTCAGTACACTGCCTTTATTGGAAAAAAAAGTGCGATTTAGAGATGAAAAAGAATGCTGTTTTTCAAAGGCAGTTATCAAGGATAAAGCAGAGCAAAAGAATAAAGGGAAATGACAGCACGCTGTTATGTCTGTCTTCCATTAGTTTCTTCAAATGAATTGTTTCTTCAAATGAGATTGCTTACTAGTTCCTTGAATTGAGAAAGTGAGCATTTAGGTGCCTAAATAAGGGCTTAGGATGTGTATTTGTACTTCAAAATCTTACCCTATGAACATAGCCAAGAAGCGTTAGTTTTGTCTTCAAACGTACTGATAATTTTTTCAGAAGTGGATGTGTAAGCTTTCTCAGAGTGGATTAGGAATGATTTTAATAACAGAAATGTCCTTTCCATAGGAAGCTTTCTGTGGCTGTGCCAAAGCAGCAAGGATCTGTTTTGTGTCAGTGATCAGAATCCTCAGTTTCGTCCTTCTACGGTGCAGCTGCCACCGGAGGCTGAAATGGTGCACTACTCTGCCTGCCAGGATGCCATTTGGGGTTTGGATAGTCTTGGGCAGATATTTATCAGAACGCTTTCATCCAGCTGTCCAACAGGGATGCATTGGACAAAACTGGATCTCTCTCAACTAGGTATGACATTTTTATTGAGTAGACTGTCTCTTAACTCTCTTAGCGGACAGTCAATATTTTCCTTCAGAAGTATCTTTTGGCGTACTGATATAGAATATTATATTTACTGGATTAAATAGGACCTTACATTAATGGGCCTCAGAGCAGAAGACTGTAAGACATCAGGAACAACTATGGCTTTCAAACAATGTTTAATATAGCTTTTTGCTAGAGATGGCATGTTTACTGTTTGCACTTTCTATGTGTATATGCTGCTTACAGTTTGTCAGTCTGAGACAACTCGGCCTGACACAGTGCTGTGCAGGTCTATCAGTAGCTTTGACCAGTCTAGTTCTTGTACTACAGTGTAACTGTAATCGTGTGGTCCTGGGCAGTTCCATACACAAGGCCCTGAATTTTGCAGTTAAACATGTTCTTAACAGAGTGGCCAAAGCTTCATTAGGATCCTGCGAAGGAAAAATGGTGCTCCAAGAGTTGCATCATCCATAAGTGACGCAACTGATAACACACTTAGTTCAGGTTTATACTGATCTAATGATTCAGCATAATGTTAAGAACATGCTGCTGGTTAACTGCTCTTTTTATTTGGTTAGGCGTAAGACCAAGGTTGTTGACCATGTTTTAATCATTAAAATACTCTCCAAGTTTGGCTCTGGGGTAATCAGGCCACTTGTCAGCTTCATCAGTAATATTACAATCAGATTTATTTCTTTGATAGTCTGACTGTTAGAACATTCTTATCTTCATGCTAACCTGCATTCCTGTTTCAAGAGAAGATAAATTGAGACTATGCACTATTCTCGCGCATTTTAAAAATAATTCAAATGTTTTGCAATTTTTCCATTTTTAATGGCAATGTTCATGACTGGTCTGAGAACAGACAAGCAATTTTAACTTCAGGGTTAAGGAAATGCAGGCACAGCTGTCAGACATTAAGTCTTATGTAGAATTTTAGTATACAATTTGTAATACTTCATGGAAAACTTTTAAAAATGTGTCTTTTAAAATTAATGCCAGTTATACACCAGGTTTTCCAGACCTGATGAATTGGTTCCAAATCACTAATTGTACCATAGTTTAAGCACTGCTTTATGCCTTTACCTTCACTGACCTACAAAGATAGGTTTGTCCGCACTCTCCTTCTCATGTTGCTTAGTAGAGTTTGAAACTTTTCTCGTTATACCATTGCTTTCCAGCAGTTTAGATAACTGTTTAACTGAAATAATAATAAATAGCTTCTTGCTATTGTCTGAAAACCTCAAAGCATTCATAAAGGAAATCAGTATAATTCGTGCTAAGCGATTGTAGCATCTGGCTGGTGAACTTCAGCAGTTCACAAGTTCAAGCTTTACATTCAGCTGTTCCTGTTAGCTTCGTGACACATTGGTGGTATTGCAGAGAAATCTGGGGTCAGGAAATACTTCAGACACTCCACTTTACCTGTCACTGTGGGTTAATACTTAAGTGTGAAAATGTTCCAGGCGTTTTTCCTCCAATTAAATGCGTATGGTGGATCACTGCCATAGAGACTGACAAGAGACTGCTGTAGAGACTGACAAGGTAGTACATATCCATGGTTATAAGAGCCTTTATTTGCTCTAATGAGGGTGAAGAAATTGGAGAACTATTGTTATTGATCAAGTGTGTGTTTAAGTTTACTCCTGAAACGTTAGGACTGTAATTTGCTGGGGCGGGGAGCTGCTGTAAAATACAATCCAGAGTTCTGTGTGGAAGCGATGGGGTTGCCAGCATTTATGTTGAAATATGCATACTATGTTGGTGCTATCTTCCTCTTGCCTTTACACTATGTACTGGGAGTAGTATCTAGTATATTATTTTGATTAGGTTTCCACTATCAGTATCAAGGTTTCTAAACACAGCAGAATGACCTTTAGGTTTCAACAATAAACAATGCCTCTGAATCATGCTACTTTCTCTAAACAGTAGATGAATGTGGCTAGCATGACCTTCTCCTAAGATAAAAACAGTCAGTGGGAGGAGGGAGAAACCCCAAAACTTTTACATAAGGGCTACATTTTTGAATATCAAATTGTGCTGCAGACGTAAATACCAGCTATGCCGAGTAGGTGATATGTGATTCCATGTTTGAGTGCTCTGATGCTTGTTTGGATCAGAACATTTCAACAGCTGAGACATCATGTGACAAAGCCATTACTTCGAGTCATACTTCATGTTAGAAGGAATAATGAGGTTTAAAGTAAGATTTTGACTTTGTAGCTGAATGTCAAGCCCCTACCTGCAAAAGAAAGTTGTTCTAGATGTTATTATCCCAAGAAGTTTTTGTGTATAGTTTTGTCATTTATTTTTAATATGAAGCTGTATGATTAAAGAAAATTTTGGTGTGAGATGAATTAATTTGTATTCCTATGATTCAGAAAGTTAAATAATTTTGGTTCATGAAAATATTTGTTTACTCTTACAGATAACTAAAAGATAAAGCTGTATAGTCCTGTTGTTTCCTGTTCCTTTCCCCAGCAAGCCTTAACGACAGGGCGTATTGCCTTCTGCAGAAATAAAATGCTTTAAACTTGCACTTTGTGGGATAAAATTGCGCCCCCCTCTTTAAGGAATGCTGTATCTGATGCACTTTACAAGGATTTGCTGACAGATTTCACATCACTGAAGACAGAGCCATTACTAAGAATGGGATATCCCAAGCAGCGCTGGCATGTTCAACCAACCAGCGAGGCCTATTTTTAGAGTCTTCAGTTTGGAGTCTGACCAGAGCATTCCATCTGTAGTATATCTGTACTGATTGGGTCCCTCTTTCTGCAGAACATGTTTTCCATTACTTAGCATAGTGTTGTTCCGATGCTGGGAGAAAAAAAAAATAAAAAAAAGTCAAATGTTACATATACTACATCACACGGCTATTTTAAAATGAATTTGAAAGAGTAAGAGTTCCAGTATACAGGTAACTTGCAGCTCTCTTTAGTCTACAATATCAGGTATGCTTCGCTACTATCTTTGCAAACTTTAATAGCAAGATTGATGGGTGCGATTGGGTATGCAAAAAAAAAAAAAAAA
>VYZM01010480.1:90215-125769 GCA_013398915.1 Dromas ardeola
AAAAATCTCAAAATTCCAAAACTTACTTATTTGGCAGCTTTGTTTTCAATGTGCTGACTTACATAGGGTTAAAATACTGCTGCATTTTTGAGATAGGTGTAATAAATATGTACGCTGTTGAATACAGTTTGAAAATCAGCTCGTTTATTTACAGATGTGACACTGGTATGTTAACACTGAAATGCATCATCCATATGCTCTCATATTTTTAAAGTGGTGGTAGCATTAGGAATGTTCTTTGCTGAGTGTATTAGCAGTTCAACACCTTTAAAAGTCTACAAGCATTGCCAGCTACAGAGAAAAGTTCACATTAGGTCATGTGAAAGTTTGTCTAGGCACTGATAACATTTGTCACGGAATGTTTCCCTACTTGAATTCGGTTATTTTAATAGCATATTTTTAGTGTGCTTTAGAAATTGCAGTATCCTGTGACTAAAACATTTATTTTTAGATTTAAAAGAGAAGTACCTCATATACACTACCTGTTGTTTTTATTCATTGTATCCAGTGATATTTTTTTTCTCACAAGTTGTGTTAACTTTTAATCATTTTTATGTGACTGTATTTAAAGCCAGTTTAATACAATAAGTCGAAATAAAAGTTCTCATTATTAGCTGAATTTGAAAGGAAAATGCCAGGTTGCTAATAGTCTCTTTTTATTAGGTGCTGTAAAGCTGATCAGCTTGACCTGTGGAAATCAGCATGTTTGGGCCTGTGACACCAGCGGTGGCATTTATTTCCGTGTAGGAACTCAACCTCTAAACCCAAGTTTGATGCTTCCTGCATGGATAATGATTGAGCCACCTATACAGGTAAATGTTGATTACAATTCTTTGTAAGCCAGTGGTTTAGCTCTATGCATTTGATAAACACTAATTTTAACACTCATGGAAAACAGTAGAGCCAGATTTTAAATTTTGTAGCTTAAAGCTTTGTCCCACGTTTGAATTCTCTCTCAAAAATTAAAAAAAAAAATAAAGAAAAAACCCAGAGTCTGTATAATGTACTCTGAATATGCTGGATATGACCATAAGTCATACCAAATTCATCTAATCACTACAAATCAACTTTTTTTTTTTTTCTCAAAAGTGGAAGGGTTTTTTTTTTTTTGCTTTCTGTTCTTGATGAAAGCGTACTTTTCGTGTAACACAGCATGTTTATAGGCATGTAGTAGACTGCAGTCTTGAACTCTATACTGAATACCTGCTGTGTGCAAGCCAAGAGGCTGGACTGGCAAACAGCACAAAGCAGAAGCGTGTGGGAAGGCTTTGCTCAAGTGGCATCGTGATGAAGTGCCTGCCTCCCTCTCCCTTTATCCTCACCCTTGTGAGTCTGGGATGCTTGCCAGGGTGCTGCGCCTGGATTTAGGGACTTGCCTTATCATCCAGTGGTTAGTAAGTGTGCAGTACAGTTGCAGCTCTTCTTCCTTGTTCCCGGAATGGGCAGACTTTATATCCTTTCTACCTACCAGCTGGGAGCCTCCTAAAGTACCCTGGGAGCACCTTTTCTGAACATAGCGAATGAACAAAATGTGTTTCTCCAGTGTCTGGTTTCTTTTTTAATCTCTCCTTAAACCTCAGTGCTTGCTTTCGTTGCTGCTCTAATGCTTTGCAAGTTAAACTATGAAATGGGAGTAATTTCTGTGTCGTGGGTTGGGACTGCTGTAACGGAGCTGACCTCTGACTACTGATTTCATTCTTTGCTCCTTGGCACGAAATCACTTGAACTGTCTGCTGATCTAGCATAGTAGCACTGGATGTGTTTGCATACTTGATTTACATTTTGTAATGTTACAGAATTTCTCTTGAAGATTTTGAAATGTGTGGTACTTTTGAAAGGACATATTAAGAAATAAAAGTAAATCTGAGGCGGTGGAGTTGCAATAGTTTATTTTTTTTTTACATCATTCGTTTTTAGTTCTGCTTATCTCTCATCAGTCAATTACTAGTGCCTTCTGTGAACCTCAGGGTGTAACAGCGAAGATCCACAGGGAAATGAAACTGCAGATTTGCATCCCATCAGTCAGCACAGCACTTTAGGCTTGTTCTTTTGTGCTGGGGATGTGGTCAGTCAGAGCTGGAGAAATGGCACCTTGGTTTGCAGAATAGCAGTACAGACTGATAAGTAAGTACCAATATCACTTGCAACAAGGGCTAGATTACACTGCTCATTCTGTGTGTGCTGCAAGTGTGTCTTTCTGATGTAATCTCTAAGAGACAATTTTTTCCTGCTAACAGGGGGTAGAGCAGGAGGAAGAGGATATCAGTGATGATGTCTTCCATAAGGGTAGTATTCTTAAAAAGGGAGGGGAAACACATTCCAAGATGTGTTCCACTTCAACTGAGTTTGCCAAGAGACAGAGAATTCAACTTGTGTAGTATCTTCTTACCAAAGAAATGAGGAAATTAGCCCAAAAAGCTGTTTCTCTACACCAATACTATTTTGTCTGTACTAAGCGCACTCTCTACTCCTCCACTGAAGTAGATTAAACTACTCAATACGAAGGTGTTTACAAGAAATTGGGATTTGTTGTGGCTCATTATTTAGCAGTGACTTCCTTAGGTAGAAAGTCTTTAAGTAGACAAGGTTGAAAATAAAATTATTTCCTATTACCTTACCGCGGAGGCTGGATGATGTTGCCTTCCAAAATGATAACCTTCTGATACCCAGAGCAGTGTCATTCTCTTTCCTGTTATCTTGCCAACACCTGACATTGCAAATTTAATGAGTCAATATGAAAGGGCAAAAATTCAAACATTGCTTGCAGAGGAGATGAAAGCTCGTGGGTTACATGCTCGGTTTGAGACAATTCCAGCACATTAAAACAAGTCATTCAAGTACTGAAGGAGCAGCCGTTCATGCTTTCGCAAAGGCTTAATCCAAAATAAGAAAATATGTGAACTTTAAAATTATCTCCAAATGCTAGCTTAGCGTTTGGATAACAAATATAACAGTTGATGGCTGAGAAGTGGACTATTCAGTGAACAGTATTTGCTTATTAGCAGCACCTTACTGGTATCTCTCCCTTAATTGACTTTGACACAGTTCATGCTGCATCACTTTATCTTCAGAACAACAGAAATATTTTAAGAAGTATTTGTGAACGATTCAGTCATCTTCTGTTTGAAGAAGGAAATCAAAATTGCCTTTCACTTGCTTTAAGTACAGGAACATTCTCAAATAACGTAATTTAAAACCAACTATGGATATTTCATTCCCTAGTAAATGTCAGAGCCAATATGACTTGCCATATCCCAGATCTCATGACTCATGAGCAGCTACAGACTCTGCTTTTATGGTGTCACTTTTCGTTAAAGGAGTGCTGCAATTGCACAGCATCCATCTCTGCACAACTTCACAAAGGTATTCAGAGACAATAGTTTTGATGAGATTTTACTCATGCTAAAATCAGTGAATATAATTTAAGTTCAGTCTTTGCTCTGTGATGCTATGTGGTTGGGTTTTAATCTAGGCTAAAACCATTCTCATTTGTTACTCTTCCCTTTGTAACTCCCTTCTGCAGTATCTATTGAGATGAAAAACAACATTTTACGTTCTGTTCTTTTCTTTATTTTACCCAACAATTCAGAAGTGGTTGATAACATCATTACAGTATCTGAGCAGTAGTTTATATGCAGATGTTTCCTGTGCTTCCTTCATTCTGTTCTGCAGTCTCAGAAGTCAAAATAATTATGTAGTTAAGCAGCTTTTTCGAAGCTGCTTTAAGGACATTGACAAAGCTGATCAGAATTCTTTGATGAAATTATTTCAGTCCAGGAAATAGAAAGTGTTTTTCATTCTGCTGTTAATATACAGGATAGAACTATTACCTGCTGTGGCATGCCTCAATATATGTTCAATTTAATGGAAAAAAAAAAAATGAACAGGAAATATAAATATTCTTTATGTAGATACTATAGAGTATGTTTTTATATGTCTGTGCATGTGTATTTATGAAGATTTAATGCTTTGCAGATTTCTGGCCTAAAGAAATAATAATTAAAAATCAAACATAAAATTAATATAGTCACTAAGACTAATTTGGGTGATTATGGAGTAGAAGTTGATCAAAAGTTAAAAATCATCAAATTGCTTTTAAAGGTCCCCAGAAGTTGTATGCTTGTTTGAAAAGAATTCTCTCAACATTTCAGCTTTTATTTTTGGCACCTTCTGAAAAAAATGCAGAGACAAAACCTGATCTTGAGAAACGCTTGCTTCCTATAAGTACTACTTAACATAAAAACTGGCCTTAAGAACCACCTTCTCAGGTTTGCATTAAGGGATCTATCAGATAAGCAGAGCTTTATTTAAGAGAATTAAAGGAAACAAAGATCAGGAGAAGTATTTGTAATGAGTGACCAATCAACTAGTAAACAATCAATCTTACTCTAAAAATAGATTAAACATTTTATTTATCGCCATTTGCTTAATTGCTACTCTTTGCTCTTTCGTAACTAAATTTCGTAGAGAATAGGATTGAAAAAGCAATTTTATTACATCGAGAGGTTTATGTAAATTTCTGCATACTTTTTCCAAACTGTGGAGTAAACAGGGTTTATTTAAGGAGATGTTTGCTATTTGCCTACTGTATGTTCTTTGGAGTTCCTAGGGTCTCAGCAGAAGAGTACCGCTTAACTTAAACTTAGTTGGCCATAAAATGATCTCTTGCAGTATGTGCATTTCAAGTTAGAGAAACTTTTGATTTATAGCTTTTCCCATAAACAACCTAGTAATTGTCTCTTTATATTTTAAGCTTGATATCATAGATAAGAGAGTTGAAATTCTTACCGATCTAGGAGGAGCTATTTTTTTTTTTCCTCACGCACGCACAAAAAAAAATAAATTAAGGCTTTTCACACTTTCACTGTCACTCAAAAATTGTTAAAACTACAAAGGAAATGGTAGTTAAAAATATCATTTGAAATTTAGGAAATGTCTCTGTAATTCTACAAAATCAATACACGCTAGCTTTAATTTCTTTTCAGTACCTTCCTTTCTCTTAATCTACCTTCAGTGTATGGAGGTTGGCCGTGCCTTACGGATGAGTGGTGACTTGTTATAAATGGTTGTTGTGACCTTTGTTTCCTTTCCTCTCTTTAAATAAAATTCTGCTTACCTTACAGAATGCTTAATGCAAGTTTGGAGACTTTCTTCCTCTCTCATCTGCCTCACCTTTGCATTTTTCAGTGAGGTTTCTATTACTATTAAGGCCAGTTTTGTGATAAGTGGTACTTAGAGGAGGAGGCTGTGAGCACTCCTCAAGATCAGATTTTTGCCATTAGATCTTTTTTGGTAGGTGCCAAAATCAAAGCTGAAATGTAGGAAGGGTTTGTTTGAAATGATCTTCAAGGATTGACTATTTGGAGGGGGAGGGATTTTTCTGTGGAAAATGCTTTATAACTTTTCCTTCAGAATCATCCATGCTACTTTGGAAAGTACTTGCCATGAAAAACTCTGTTCTTTCTGATGCATCTAATCCACATGACTGTTCTTTTTAAATCTGGTTGTTTTCCCTAGCACAGGCTAGCTTGCATAACCTAGCTGTTGCACAGATTATCTTTCTGAGTTGCTATGAGTTCTACTTTGGAGTGCGAAGATGAGATGCAGAAGCATCTTTTATTAGACCAATTCTACTTAGGTTGGAGAGGTAATACATCATTAAACCTTCTGGTTATCTGTGGACCAGACTAGCTAGTCTGTTGTTCCATCTATCTTTACTCCTCCTGAAGACGTTAATAGGGAAAGGATTTTCCTGGGTACTGCACTTTTCAAGATGATGAAGGGAAAAACTGGCAGTAGTCAGAGTGGCTGTATCGAGGTGGGTTGCAAATAAGTATAGGAGATCAAAGCTCCTGCAGCAGTGTTATTTTGTCTAGCTGATTTAGAATGCCATAATGTTTAAGTTCAAATGTGTACTATTCTTCACAGGCATGCCTTTCTTAAGAAATCGTAAGTTACATAAAAGGTGCTTTAGATACGGAAAAAAATGCAATTCCAGCATTTTTACTAAAGTTGCCTCACGCCGATCCCATTGCTCAGTTCAGTGCTTATTATCTTCCTTTTTGTTGCTAGTTAAGAAAAATGCTGTCAGTATATTTCACTGTATTTTTCTGCTTTGGAGTTTTAGCCTTTTGATATTTGTTTTAAGGCATTGCTATCGCCATGTTCAGAAAAGCATGCATGTAGCCTGTCACATTAGATAGCAATTATTATCAGCACCAGAAGCTTCAGATCACAAAAATGCACAAAATGACATACACCCAGAAAACTGAGTAGACGATCCTTCCATATCTTTTTGAAATATGATCTCAAAGTGGTATATTTGTTTTTTGACAAGACTAGCTTACACTGAAACAAAAAATTACGGAAAGGAGAACCGTCGGTTTTCATACTTTCATTTGTTCAGTCCTAGAAACATCCTCACGTCTGCACTCTTTCATTGTGCCTGTATTTTGGTTAGCTGACACAGAATTATACATTTAATTATTTTTCTGAGAGATGAAGAAATATATTTAACATTCACTTGGGTAAATAAATTAACTACAGTTATCATTGTGGAGTTTTGAGAGTTTTTTCAGAATTATTCTATTTAAAAATAAAAACTTAATGGTGTAAAAATTCATGGGTAAAGGATATGCATCTTGATTTAGCAGGCATGTGTCTTGGTTTAAGCGGAACTGTTCATGTGCTTGCAGCTAGTGATAGCCTGAAGTATTTAATAAATAGGAGTCCTTGAAAAGTCTCAGTCCTTACGACTGAGAGACAGTCATAAAAAAATTACTTGTGCTAGTATAAACTAAGAGGTTTGGGGATTTTTGTTTTGTTTCATTTGCATTAAAGCTACATCTGCATTTTCTGAATTTTGGTTAGAGCAGTTTTTATTGTTGTTTTTTGTGTGACTGAGCTTCAGCTTGCTTGATTTTTAAAGCCGGGGGGAGCTGGATCCAGTTGACAGGTTGTAATTGGGAGCTTGGCTTTGGGAAGTAAATTGGGGCAGCAGAGGTGGGCTCTAAGCTCAGAGTGTGTGGGCAGTGAATAGAACTTCAGTGAGCCAAAAAGTCCATGCTGAGTAAGGAGACACCCTGGGGTAACTGGTGGGCACATCAGACTCTGACCTTGAATTAGGAGCTTGGTGTGTTACTGTCTCCCTATTTTATGATGATGTTGTAGGCAGGCAAGGTGGTGACAACCTCTGTGCAAACCAGCCTAGCGATCAGTTGCCTTCCCAGGGAGCTGGAGGGCTGGGTTGTGGTGTATCTCCTGCTCGGATGGCCCTTCCTACCGAGCTGCTGCATAGTCTGGTCTGTAGGAAGACCCTGTCTACTGAACCCAAGTCCAAGGAAGCTAAGAAGTAAGCACGGCAGAGGAGGTTGGGCTAAATAGTCTAGCAAATGCATCATCTCTCTGGGAGGCAATGGCCTTATTTCTGATCCCTGACCCCCGGAGTACTATTGCTTTTATCCAGTATTTTAAGACACATCATTGCCTTGTATTTGGGGGCCACACTTTACCTGGGACAGTACTTAGTCCAGAGCTTTATCACTGGATGAGTACTACTAGATGAGGAGTGATTGTATCCCGAGTGCATTTATAGTGTTCCTGCGACTTACAGGATATATTTTGCATCCTTTCAGATTGTAACTTTTCAGAATTGTTCAACGTTTGTTGATTTATATTTTTTTACTTTTTTTTTTTTTTACCCCCTCTCTGAGTTTGTGGAGTTTTCTTGTACAGATGTTTTGATGTTTGGGTTTTTTTTCCCCCTCTGGTTATGTAAATTAATTGTAACACATGAAGGTTATATGCATAAAGCAGTTCATAAAGCAGTGCACTAATGAAATGGGAACTTCTGTTACTATCGAAGGTGTGTGGCATTTTCATCACCAACATGTTAAATACTATGGACAAATATTTAAAAGCAATAATTTAATAACTGTTTAAAATTGGTAGAGCAAAGCAGAGCTGAAGCTGATGTTAAAAGCGCATGGGTGTTTTTACCTTAAAATGCTTTACTTTCCTTGGTAAGGTATTTAAGTCTCAAAAACTAGAGAGGTGCGCTTTACTGGCATAGCCTGCGTGAGAGGGTGTTTTACTGATGCTTGTTAAAGGTGTGTTTTTAAAAAAAAACAAAATGAAAAAATGCCTTGGTTACTCAGAGTTTTGCCTATACAAGGTTTTTATTACCTCATGCTAAATTATGTTCAGTTTCATGGGAAGTTGTTGCATGGAGTGTTTACTTAACATACATTTCTGTAAAAACTTAGTTGTTCTTGTCCTAATAGTTCAATTTTTCAGTATGTTATTAAAAA
This sequence comes from Dromas ardeola, assembly GCA_013398915.1. Lineage (NCBI taxonomy): Eukaryota > Metazoa > Chordata > Aves > Charadriiformes > Dromadidae > Dromas > Dromas ardeola. Next base: position 98,525 of record VYZM01010480.1, read on the forward strand.
TACCTGTAGTGATAGTTACAGGCAGCTTGTCATCCCCTACACTACAGTGTATAATCTTAGGTATAAGACAGCGTGACCAGACAGTTGGGCAAACCTGAGCAGGCCTGTAGTTTTTGTGGTCTTTAAAGTAATTGCATTGGATTTTAATTTTTTTATTATTATTATTTGTAAGGAACAGTTGTACTAAATATTTTGAAAGTATTTTATGTTTCTGTTGAGCTTTATCATGTTGAATAGTCACATGGGTTTGGTATGACCTTTTCTAGGATTTGATGCCATATGTTGTAGTCTTTCACGTATTTCTGCAAGAAAAAAACTTGGAATAAAAAAATTTAGAGTTAATAAAGGAGAGGTCAAGGAATTGACTGCTTGGCTTTGCCTTTTCTTCCTGATTGTGCTAGCCATAGACTGGAGATATCCAGTGAAGGCCCTCATCTGTTCATTCGCTAAAGGCAGAAAGCGGGGGAAAGGGTCATGCTGTTGTAAGGCTTCTGAGGAAAATAGTACTCCAGTTTTTCAGTCAATAAATAATAAACTTTTTTCTGACAATTCAATGGCAGTATTACTGAAGAACACGTGGCTTCCAGGAGGACTAAACATGGTTTCATCTTTCCTGCTCTTGTATATTGCCTTGAACTTCTCTGCAGAGAGAAAAGGGGCACTTAATTTAGCAAGCTGTTCTCCTCAAAGTCTGAATGCAAAACATTCTTGTCAATACTGCTCTTACGTTGCTCGTGCTTTCTTGGTATCTCTAATGCTGAAAGTGCTTTATCAACCTTCATTCAAATGGAGCTCTCAAAGTAATATGCAAATAGTCAGGCCTATAATGGGGGGGTTCTCTCTGAGTTACAGTCTTTGTTTGTTATACTAGTTAATAGGGTCTGGATGTCAGCAATGAAAATAGTGAGACTAGTCTGATCTACAGGTAATGCTCGACAGTGTGAGAAGTATGTTTGATCTGAGTTTCTTACAGCCTGGCCTGGACCAGCTGAAGGTGTTTCTGATTTGTCTTCAAAGGTGAGGAGAATCTTTGTGCTGCTTGTAGCCACCAACCTGTTATAAAAAGGATTGGGCCTGGACAGACTGAGAATCTTATGTTTAGTCTTCCTGGTGCTGGGTATTTGCATGAGAACAGAGATAGTGAAGGTCTGCTGATACGTGGACTCTCTGCTTCTGAAAAGTGACGTGGAAGACGTTCTGATGCCTTTTTTGTGTGCGTGCGTGCGTGTCCTTTGTCCTTTCCTCCTTGACAAGGAAGTTAAATCACCGTGTTTTGGGTTCACCTGTGACTGAAGTAATTACAATAAGATAAAAACTTTCGAGTAGTAGGTCAGGGGAGGGAACTGCATTGGTTTTTACTTTGGATTTTGTCTGATATTATTGTTTAAATGAAGTAGCTACAGTGAAGCTTATTTCTCCATGGTTTGCAGAAAGAAAGGAAGTGACTTGCGCAGAATCATAAAGCTAATGGATAACTTTATAACTTAAATATGTTTAGCATAAGCACTATTTCTTGATACCATTTAACAATTTGTCAGGTAAGTGCTTCCTTCAGGTTTACTTCATTCTATCAGCACTGTTTTCTCATCAGACACGAGGGTGCTAACAAAGTATTTTTCATTGTTTTTATTTGTAGCAGACAATAAAGGTATGCACAGCCCTCAGCATGTAGTTTTAAGTGTTGAAAAGTACATAGTTGGCATGTGTTGCAGTCTGTGGCTGTAGTGGGAAATCCTCAAAAGACAGAGAATGACTGGGCTTTTTGTAGCTGAAGTACAAGACCAGAGGGCAGGAGGATCTGTGTTCTGTTCTTGCCGAAAACAGTCGGTCTCCTGAGACTCTTTGAGTAGAAATTTTTGGCACCACAAGTAAAAGGAAAACACTGTTCCGCCATTTTTTTTTATCAGATAACACTGAATCCATTAATGCTCCATAACAAGTCGATCTCTCACAGTGATGAGTGTTGTGGCTAAACCAATAAACAGAGCTTGGTGTGTCAGCGTCTGAGGAAGAAGGCTGAGAGACTCTTTAAAATTCCAAAGTCTTCAGTAAATTACAAATATGACATATTTTGCAGTCAAGGTATAAAAATCTCATGAATGCTATTGGAAGTTAAACCATCTGAGAAAAGGCTATGCTGAAGTAATTAATTAATTTTCATGGTTATCAGTCTCTGAAATGTTATCAGCAGGTTTGTAAATTTGCACAGATATCTAATGCTATGACAGAAGTCTATTTAATCTTTAGCTGCTGCTGTAGAGATCTGTTTCTTGTTATATAGATTATAAAATACTCAAAGCCTGCTTAGGGTAATTAAAGCATAGTGAAAATGAGGGATATCTGAGATTATGTCACTATGGTTGTTCCAAAAAATGGTACATTATGTCAAGAAAATTTTAAATTAATTTTATCCACCCTAGTGTGGTAGCCATGAGAACACCTTTTTGTTGTAGATCGCTGATTTCTGGGTAAAAAAAAAAACAAAACAAAAAACAAAAAAAACCTCCAACAAACAAAACAAAACACCAAACCAAAATCTAGAGGTAAAACTTCTGCAACAGGCTCTAAGAATTGCCTGTACTTGTTTCCCAATGTCTTGTCACTGTTTTGTGCCAAAAGCTGCTGTGTATTATCGTATCACTTGCTGTCCTGTCAGTTGTGTCATTTGCTGTCTGTGTCACAGCAGAAAGCTGCAGTGGAGTGGGGTGTGTTCTGTTAAGAGCATTGGACGCTGCCATCAGCGTATTGCCTGGATGCTTTATAATGGGAGTTAATGGGAGGATCGTTTTATTGATGTGAGTTTATCAGAAAGAGCTAAGTAGCCTGAAAAAGGAAGAGAAACGGAAAGTGAAATACCCAGAGAGGCAGGGAAACTTGAGGAGGAAACAGGAGCTCACTTAGAAAAACAAAGAATGAGAAGAATTTTGGCCAAGCTTGTAGAGATGTTACTTTGAACTTGATAATTTCCATTTGCTTCTTAGCTGTGTTGGTGCTGCGGAGTAAGGTAGAGGTAATTGCTTTGATTATACTTGAACCTGCAGCGGTATCAGAAGCAATCTTGCTGAGCATCATGGAGCTCCTTTCATGCTACCCCTGTGGGGCATTTTATCTGCTTTTCTTAGCTTCCAGTACCTATAAGTCTGTAGTAATGCAGAAGCTTAGGTACTGGGTGTAAGCACTCAGTAAGTCTTTCTGGGTGGAAATACTTCTCCAGTTCTTTCTCAGGGAATTTTTTTCTAGACAAATGACAGAGGAAGGGAGGAATGGGATCCTGATATGGAAAAGTGGAGAACAAGGTGCACAAATCCCAACAGTTCAGTAACAAGGCTCCCAGTAACAAGGCTCACACCAAGCTGTTTGGCAGAGGTTGTGAAGGACCGTACTTGGAACTTGAAGTGTGGGGCTCAGACAGGCACACTGGCAAGTTGTGATTTGAAGGATATGGGGGAAAAGTGGCAGAAAGTCCAAAATCTGAGGAAGAGGTGTCTGTGGTAGAAGAACATTGCAGGGAGAATGGGATAAGTGGATTTAAAANNNNTGAGCGGAGTGTAAAAGCGGGGGGGGGGGGGGGCAGAGAAAAAAGGCAAAACTCTCCTGTTACGTGCCGTAATTCAGTCTGCACAAGCTATTAATTACGGAGGTCCTTTATTTAAAAACACGGGATTACAAGAGCAGAAATATGGAGAGGGATGTGATGAGGCTGGAAGCAGCACAGTAGTGAGGCACACCTCATGATGGTGGTGTGAGGAAGTGAGCAGGGAGAAGTAGGAAGGAGTCAGAGCCAAAGTCGCCACAGAAAGAAGCAAATAAAAATGGAGGGGAAAAACAGGAACAGGGCCGCGAGTTGAGGATAACTTCCAGTGAAGAGGCAGCAAGACCAGAGGGGAGAGTTGTATGGGGTTTTGGGGTGTTTTGTTTTTGTTGAGGTTTGGGGTTTTTTTGTTTGGTTTAGTGGTTTTTTTTTGGTTTGGTTTAGTTGGTTGGTTTTGGTTTTTTTTTGTTTGTTTGTTTGTTTTTTGGTTTTTTTTTTTTTTTGCAATACGGTAGTTCAGTTTATTTGTAATATGGCACAATACCAGTTTGGAAGTAGCTAGGCAGTTATATATTCTATGTAGTCAATGCTCTTTAAGACCATTAGTGTCCTACTGTAAGTGTTCAAACTGCAGCCATTGCGAATTTACTGTAACCAGAGGTAAACACTTCATCAAGCCTCTACCAGTCTCAAACTTCCAACGGAGGGCAAGTACCTAATGAGAGCACAAACATGAGAAGACAGTCTGTCAAAGGCCTTGCAACCTGAACAGACAGGATTGATTTGGTGATCCAAGTCGAATGTGGTTACAGCTGTGTCAGACACATGTTAGCACCAGAATTTTAATAGCAAAACCAAAGCAGGTAACTCTTATGTATACAGAACACCCATCTGGATTGGGTTGTGTCCTTATATACACATGCAGATAATGTTTCTGTATTCCTAGGTTTATACATGCAAAGAGCTGCTTGTTCCTGTATCCATTCAGCTTATGCCCATGAGGCTAAAGCAAGAAACGCATTGCTTTGTGAGGTGATGACACATTTCAGGGCATCTTACTGTGTCTTCAGTGGTTTTATAAGGTTGATGCAGGGAAGAAGGTTTTTTTTTCTTGTTCTTATCTGTGTTTTATTTAAAGTACATGTTTTTCAGGATATTTGTGTTTATTAAACCTGTTGGCTGATAATGTTTTGCTACAAAATCACTGTCTTTGACATCCTTACGATGTTGTGGTCAGTAACACTGATTTTGAACAGCGGTTAAGGCAAATCCCTATAGAAGCAGACAGAGTAAGGACTTGCCTGGGAGCAGAATGGGAAGTGTGTTTCACTTGGGTTTGCCAAGGGGTCGCGTTGTGGATACTGTCCTGCAGGTGTGGCTGCTCCAGTACTGCAGTGGTCTGCAATGAGTTCCACCGTCGTATTCCTGTAGAATGGAGTACAGGGAAGAAGGCAGATCACCATTTCATTGCAAAGAGGAGACTTTCAGACTGTAAAAATGTACTGCTTTTACATGTTTAGAAATAAAGCGCAGATTTAGTTATGTTAGGAAAACTTTCAGGCAGGCAAGAGGAAAATATTGCACTTTGTGCATTTCAGTGGAGGAGTTCCCTCTTCAACTTGCAGTTGAAACTGTACCTGATTGAAATAACAGTGGTTAAGCGAATACTGATATTATTAGAGTTGGATGCTGAACGTTAAATATGAATATCTTTATCAGTAACTTTAGGTGACATTCATTCATCTTCCTTTTCTATTTATGAAGGAATTGACTTTTTGGAAAATTGGTAATTTTGCACAATGACAAATAAAAGGTCAGTTAAATTTCTTCCTGTCTTTAGTATCTGGTAATTATTTTACTTCCCTTGTGTGCTTCTGTGAACAAGCGATACAATAATAAAAAGATACAATAGTACAAAGTTTAAATACTATGCTTAATTTTTATAGCCAGTAGGAATCAACTTGGTCAGCATTCATTCAAGTCCAAATGATCAGATGTTGTGGGCAATTGATAGCAAATGGAATGTCCACGTACGAGTTGGAATTACAGATGAAATGCCTGTAGGCACTGACTGGGAACATGTACCAGGTAAAAATTAATGCATCGGTTCCTTGTTCTTTCTGCCATTTTCTCAGTGTTGTTTTTTTGCTGTTTTTTTTTTTCCCTATTGCTTTTTAAATTAGATAGGAATGCTTAAATAAAATATTTTTCTCAGCAATCAAGTGTGATTATTTATAGGAAACAGTAAAGTGTTTGATAAGGGTGATCTTTTAAAAAGGACCTTGGTTTTACTTAAAAACACTAAGTAGTTAACTAAAGAGAAATCTGATTTTTTGGGTGAATTTCCGTTGTGTGTTATTTCAGGCTCCTGCCACTGAATTAATAAATGGTACAGTTCCGTTTCAGTTAGAACTAAAGCAGTATTCCTAAGCAACGGGAGACTACTGTGCTGTGGGAAGTTTTGTATTTAAATGTGATACAACGTGGGGTTCCTATCTAGATGTGGCTAACAAAAACCTAATGCTATTTTGCATGTCTTTCTGTTAATCCTGTGTGCTGGACGCATTCTAGATTAGGTAATTACATTTTTGCCTTGCCTGTAAATAAAACTAAATTTTAGCTGTTTCTTTCTAAATAACTGTTTATTGATGCTGTCTGCTTTTTAAAGATTTTTCACTGCATAAATGCATGGCACTTGGTTGCGGAGTACTTGCGTTCTTGTGAAGAAGAAGAAGAAACAAAAAGTCCACAATGTCTATGATGTTAACCATTTTTAGACAAACTAAAGTTATAAATTGGATTATTCCCCATGTGGTAGTAAAATGCAGCAGAGGCTCCAAAAGTACGTTTTGAAGATCCTCTAATTGGTTGTTGCTTGTGGCTGTGGCCACATAACAAAATGTATCTGTAGTGTGATATCCTTATGGTCAATAGATGCAGTGAGTACAAAGTCTGCAATTAAAAAGGTTTTTTTGTTCACCAGTTGCATGTTCACATGGAGCTCCATGTGCTGCAAGTGGCCTACCTTCTGATATTCTGCTTACACAGGGCCAGAAGCTCAGATTTGAATAGCATCTACTCAGTTCAACTCTCCTAAAGTCAGTCTAAGGAAATAAGTAGTCCTAAATTGTCTTCTTGCCAATCCTTTCTCGGAAAGCCTACTGAAAAACTAGGGTTTTTTGCCTCTTATAATGGGGAGTTCTTCTCTAGATTAATGTAAGAATATATAAAAACTGTTACAGTCTTGCCATCTTCTCTTAATAAACTTTTCTGCAAGTGTATTTAGAAATAAGAAAGCCTGTGACTATTCCCTCTTCGTGTCCAATTATCTTTAGGTTTGCAGGCTTGTCAGCTGGCTATAAGTACAAGGACTGTTTGGGCACGCTGTCCAAATGGAGATGTAGCTCGTCGATACGGCATTACTGACAAGAATCCAGCAGGAGACTACTGGAAGAAGATTCCTGGAAACGTGTCGCGGTTAACAGGCAAGTTGGTTCTGTGTGACAGTCCAAAACATTGTGATGTCTGCTTTGACTTCTGCCTGACGGTGCTCAAGCTGACCATGTGCAGGGAGAGCTGCGTAATCTAAATGCTTTCTTGGCTGTGAGAGTTTCACCAAGGGTGCTTTTATCACATTAATAAAAACCTTCTCTGGCTATAATCAGGAAAATAGATCCAAATATTATTTATTTAACGTTTATCATTGGAACCTGCTACCTTCATTAAAAGATGGATAATTTGTGCTTTGCAGTGACTCCTCTAGACGAACTGTGGGCAATCAGTGCTTCAGGATCCCTCCTCCAGCGCCTCACTAAGACCTTTAGCCATTCCCATAGTTTGCCGAAAAATAATGACACTTCTGTTCTGCTTCACCCTGATGATTTTGAAGACGAATGGGAAGTGATATGAAGTCTCTCAAGCTTGTGAAGCCGTGAAAAAAACAAGGACGTACAGAATTTCTGTAATGTATGTACAGAATGTTGGATCTAAAAGCCACTCATATTGGACCTGTGACATTAGCACTTTTGTATTGAAAAACTGACCTGTTAAATATCCCCCAAGCTGTGAGTTCTGATGTTTCTTCCATTATCTCTTGGGAGACTCTTTAGGTGTGGCATACTGCAATTGTTATACCGTACTACTGTAGAAGCTCCTTTGGAAATATAACTCTTAAGTTAATCTTACTAGCAATGAAAGTGACTATTTCACAACAGCATGCACACTAATACATGTGTACTTACTTTGAGAAGGAATTCTGTTGCATTAAATATTTCTCTACAGCAGAAACATTAAGCATTTCTCAATTTCTTCTTGTACTTGGAACTCCAAACTGATGGGAACGCTCTCTGACTATTGTACCTGTATTTAGAATTATTTTCCCTTGCAGCATGGAAGAAAATATGGCAAAGTATTTCTTAGTAAGATCTCAGAACATCATGATTACACAGCATTGGTATTGCCTTGAACTTAGTTTGATCCATTGCCGTATAAATATCTGCAAGGCTATACTAATCTTGCATTTCTAGAAATTTGGTTCATAATTTGGCTTCATTCACAAGGGAGAAGTTTGGATTACACCTAGTGTCAAGGGGACTTTTGCCCATTTCACACAGCCATCAGGAAGCTGACAGATTTTGGGGGGTAAGTCCCACTTTGGAATAGGAAGAAGTTGCATGTTGGGTTTGTAGTACAAAGCAGGAATGTATAAGGCAGCTTTCATAATTCCTGTTGTGCTGTATTTGTGCCTCCAGCCAGTGCTTTAACATTTGGACTCAAATTGTTTTGAGTACCAAACTTAGATGTATTAAAAGGAAAAATGGTAATTGATAGAATTACCTATATATCCCATTAAAAATTGTGATATTGTGAGAAAATACTTAACAATATTCTCATTTTTAGCTATGTTAGCTAAGTTTTGAAGTGTCTTATACTTAATAGGTGTTGCAGCAGAGGTGTGTGATGAACTGGGAAGTAACCTAAGTTAATCATTGCAGTTTATTTTTCTTTAAACTCTAAATCTTCTTTGAAAGATACCTCATCTTTTTTAAGCAATAGAACTATAGATGAGAGAACTTCAGTTCAGTATGTAGGCGGAGGAGTTATTTTGTGTTCGTTCTAAGCTTATAAATCATCAGAATGTTTTAAGCAGCTGCTAACCGATACTGTAGAAGAGCCAGCTTCAGAAAAGGCCAGGAGTTGAACAGTGGGGATGTTTCTGTTTTGAGAACTTAATACATACGGAAAAGGATGTGTTTTCTTTTTAACCTGTGTTCTCTTTCAGAATAATTCATGTGTGTACTGCACTAAACTTGGAACAAACATGGTGCAAGGTGAGAATGTGAATCGGTGGCGAGAGAACCAAGTTATGTCTCTTTTGTTTAGTAGCACTTGTGATATTGGCTGTCAGTTCTCAGTCTGATCCTTCAGTCTTATAGGGAGGACAGATTTGTTTCCCTTTTACAGATGATACGTTTGCTTCATTGCTATCTCATCCGTATATGGAGATAACCCTGGAGGGTTTTTTTAGCCTGTCTGGCAGTGGATTGTAATGGAATCAGCTTGTGAAGTAACCTAGTCTGTTTTATGCAAGCATAGCTTGGTATCTTGAGGACCCCGAAGAAGCTGAAATTCAGCTTAAAAGTATCTTGTGGCAGCTCCTGAGTCTATCGCTTTGGAGAAGGGACAGGAGTACTTCTCTGTGCCCTGCCAAGCACCAGATGCTCGAGTACAATGGCATTATTTAATAGTGACACTTTTGTATTGCATTTTTCAAAGTCATCTTAGTAATGGCTTGAGCTTGCTAGTTGTTTGTTTACTGTATAATACTGTACCTTGCTATGGTCATTAATATTAAATTGGTGTCAAGAGCTCTTCTCAGACTACTTTTTAGGGTAGTTTTAATGAAAATAGGATGGGTTTTTTACTTTTATTTCTGTATTTAGGTTTTTTGTTTTGTTTGTGCTTTGAGACAAGTGCAATAAACTAGATTTTTAAGAAATAAATTACTGTGGTAAGACTCATCTGTTGTATGATTCTCAGGACAGTTCTCTGTGTCTGGAAATTGTCTTGATGTGGAAGACAGACATGCTTATGAAACCCTTCCCCTACCACAGACAATACAGTAATGACAATGTAAGGACCTGGATATTGTAAAGCTTATTTCATATATTTTTTTATATAGTGGCAGGTGTGTCAAACAGCAAAATGGTCATCTTCCAAGCAAAGACAATTAAACTCTTCTCATATTTGAATATGAAGCTTATTGCCTCCATATTAAGATGGTCTTGCTCTAACAGAAGTAAGCAAGTTTCTTTCCTTACATGCTAAACAAAAATTGCACTTGCATGTTAAGTATTTCAGCTTTCAGTGAAGAATGTGCATGTGCTAGAAAATGTTGACGCAGAAAAGAGGTGGTGGTACCATGTTGTCCTGGTCTGAGGTAAAACAGAACCAAGTTTCTGTTCAGTAACTTTACTTTTCAGTTCAGCCTCGACACATGTGCTGTAACTGCACCCTTCCTTGCATTTTAAAATATCTGAGCTCATCTGAAGACTTCCTGTGTTTCTGGCTTTTAACTGTAACTGCAGCTGGGGCTTCAAGAGAGCACCTTGGCTTCACTTCGCAGGGGGGAGAACTGTTTCCTGACACGAGTTGCGACCTGGGTAACTTCACACAAGAAAGCATAGCAATGATTAATGGTGCTTCTGACACTTAAAGCCACTTCCAGCCACAGGAATCCTGTTCAGATTCAGATGGCAATGTCCTTGCTAATTATCATAGCTTTTATCTTGACAAACTGGTTCAGCTGCTTCTGCTGGCTCCTTCAGGGAAATGGTAGTCTCCTTACCGCACCAGCCTGTTGGTATGACGCGGGAATAATGCTTATGTCACAGCTTAAGGAAGTTCAGATGACTGTGATGAGTTGGTGTGAAACAGCCATCTTGGATGTATAAGTAACTCTTGTTTTTCTTTGTCTTGCGGCAATAAAAAGGAATAGGATCATGTTAAATGGTACAAAGAAAATCTTTCACTATCAAGTGTCAAAGAAAATACATTAATTGCTTAAGTTAGATAGTAGAACTGTTGTTAGGAAACACTGTTACTGCTAAGAAAATTATAATGAGGAACACTTAATTATGGACTTGTGTGATTGTCTAAACATAGCTTTATTTATACTGGTACAGAGAGTCACATTTATTCCAAACTCTTCGTACCTCTACAAAGAGTGTTTTTGATGCGATGGACAAGAACCTCCCTTCTTCACCCCCCCCACACGTGGACATCAGAAGGTCTGAACCCCATAACTCCTGTACGTTACTTCTCAATAGATGAGCCCTGTCAAGTATCTCAAAGGCACTTGTGGGTTATTTCGGACTAGCGTGGCATTCTGGTTTATTTTCTTGCTTCTTTCATACAACTCCCTTTCATGAGTGAGCTGTTGCTTGTTGTTTCTGCATGACTTTTGGATAGATTTCAAGGAACTACCTTTAGACAATAATGCTCAGTAACGCTGTTCTGAGTGTGAAGGCTTGAAATTCAAGTGCCTGTGTGCCTATGGCTTTGCCTTGTTAATTAGCAATTAGAAAAGCATAAGTCATATATGAAGTTACGGAGATCTCCTCATTGCCTTGGTGAAAAATCTCTGTTCATCAGTTTTTACATTAACCAGCCCTGTCCACATCCCATTCCTACCATCAGGAGTAGAGAGATAAGACCTGAATTGAGGATTTCTAGCTGTAAAATGTGAGATGCAGGCTTTATTCCTCTTACAGCCTTCCTGAAAGTGACAGTTGCATGTTGGAAGTAGTAGTATGGTGGCAAGTAGCCAGCAAAGAAAGCTGATGTACCCCTTGCCAAACAAAGTAGATCACCCTGACTGTTTGATAATGAGTTATTGTAGTTAAAAATAATGACTCTCACATCAGTGGAACAGAAGAGAACTTGTAATATAGACGACTAGATTTTAATTACTGGAAAATGAAAGTTGAGTTGCAGTCATTCTCTTTTGTGAATTGTTACAGCCAGAGCTCCACCGATAAAGATTAAAATATCTGGGTAAATGAAATGATCTCCCTAGACTGCTAAATGGCGATATCTAGGTTTATCACATCAATAGTTATGGATTTCTCATCACTTGTAATCAACGTAGGAAGTGGGGTTTTGGGTTCAGTGCAGGAAACGTTGTAGATAATACTGTGGTTGGTATAGTACTGGAAGCTAGGTGAAATTACCGTTATGATTCCTTTGGTCTTTGAGTTTATCTGACTCGAAATCTATTTGAATAGGTCTGTCAAAGTTGTTATAATAGCCATAAAGTTAAATCCTGCTTGATGCTAGTGGGAGGAAAAAACCAGCGCTGTAGAAAAAGTAAAGATCTGTTTGAGAAACTTTATGTTCTTAGGGAATGTGGACTATATATATGTGTATACACACACACATATACGTAAAAGCTTTGATTTCTGTTCTCTAAAGGCTAATATAATTAATAATAATAATAATCCTAGATACTAAATACTAAAATACTAAATCCTCCAAACTGAAAAATGCCCTTTCTATCTTGGTCCTCAGAAATGGCTAAAATATACCGATTTTCATAGCCTCTGATTCTAATACAGGCACTGAATAGTGCACAACTGAATAGCACTGAGTGGACTTGTAGTTATGAATTAATCTTTCAAACATTATTCACTATTTCTGTCCAGTCTAGAAGAAACTAGTGACTTATTTTTTTCCTCTTTAATATACCTTTCTCATAGCGTCAGCTGAGATTCATTTATGGCAGATAAAGGAAGGAGACTTCGATTTACAACACTTGTGTTTTGAATCTCACAGGAAGAGAAAATATACCTAGAGAAGTTTACAGAATTGAGTTATCATCCTGTATTTACCATCCTGAATTTGCACAAGCTGCCTGCATGCTTTGTTTGTATTCAGTGGATCTGTAGTCTAATCGGTACAGTGAGCCTTTGCCAGGAGGAGCTCTCTTGTTATGAGTGCGCATAGGTGTCGTCTATATAGAATGGAGAAGTGGCATAGATATTACGTCTGTTAAAGCATGAAATAAGAATACTCAATAGGTGACTCCTTGCTGAAGTTGTTACACTGCTGTATTTTGCCTAACCGTGGGCTGGATGAATTTAGCGAAGCTCCTCTGGGTCAAGTGAAAGATCAAGCTAATTAGACCTCTCCCAGAAAAAAAAAAAAAAGGCTGGGAGGAAACTTCCAGGGTAGCCCCCAGCAGCCTGCCTGGCACATGAGCCTGGTTACGCAGCGAGGGAATGTACAAAAAAGAATGAGTTTGCTTGAGCTGCAGGGGGAAAAATGCAACTGCCAGCAAGAAACCCCACAATCCCCGGTTGTTCCAGGGGACAGACCAGCCAGCTGATCATGGGAAGTGCAAAGTAAGTAGGGTAATTGCTAGGATGACTGAGATTTTACTTGCTCGGCTCCCACGCTTGTCTTGCTAAATCCGTTCTCTGCCTCAACAGATGGGCTATAGTCTGTTCCCTCCATGAGCCGCACCCGGCGCTCCAAATTGGGAATAACAAACATGTGAAGCAGCAGATCTGCACTTCGTTCCGTGGTGCTGGGGTGAAAGTCAGACCTTTGAAATTAAGGAGAAGATGGTAAACGATCAGTGTAACGCTATGAAATAACAGGCTTAGCACTGTTAATTCACTTTAAAATCACTGTAATAATAATGAAGAGCTTGTTAAATATTAATATTGGTGCCATAGGTACCTGTGCAGGAGATCTGTCAGGCTTCAGGTCTAATTAGCTGGTTATTTACAATACTATCAGCATGGAGTGTGTGTTTAAAACAACAACAAAAAAATCTGAAATACATGTTTGTCGGTAGTAAGAACAGATACACTGGAGAGCTGAATCCTGTTGATTTTAAGGCCTGCCAACTTCTTTTCATCCTTGTTCTTTGCTCAGTGGAGACATCTTTCTCCTGTCCTTCCATGAACAACTACATGACTACATATAGAGCATTCCTGGGAGGAAAACACAGGACTGTGTAGGGGCAATTCCGAGTGCTGTGTATGCCGCCTTCTTTCCTTCCTCCCCATCTTGCCACTTCTAATTGCTCTGGGACAGGAGTTTGAGGTCCAGGGAGGTGGCAAAGCAGCTCCTTCTATTTAAGCTTTGGTATTTTATTAAAACTGAAGTTAAAGCCAGCAGATGTTTCTGTTACCTTTAACCTTGTCCATAGTCCTTTGCATCATGTTTTTCACCATTGCTGGCTGTTTGCAATATATGGTAACTTCTTAAACCTGATTTTAATAGAGGACTTTCAGGACGGAAGGTGACAGATGGTTGGCTGTTTTTTTTTTTAATGGGCAAGAGGTGCTGTATCTTGCCAGATGATTTTTCAAAGCATACTGGGCAAGGTGAGCTCAGCTTCCACTTAAAAGGCCGTGCTTCATTCATACATCCAGTGATCTCTCAAAGCCAGGTTTAGGAGCAGGTTGGAAGCTCTTACTGTCAGGTTCAGAGACCTAAAGAAGAATATTCGCACTGCAGAACCCACTGCTAAGAGCTAGACTTCGGTGCCTCCCATAGCACGTTAGTTCTGGGCAGCATGAAGGGGTTCATAGCCTACATACGATTCCATGCCTTGTGAGTTTTGCCAGCTTCTGTGGTGGATAATAGGAATCTTTTGCAGATCTTGGCAAATGTGTGGTTTCTTAGGTCTGTCTCTAAGGATTCTTGCTTTAGGTCTAGGGTTCCCTGCTACAGTTCCTGAAGTCAGCCAAGGTGGAACATGTCAGCATAACACAGATACATATCACACCCTCGATCAGTTGTTACAAATGAAATTTTATTCATGCTCTCTTCATGCTGAATTTCACCAAATTGCATGCAGTTTTCATTTTAAAAGTTAGCGTTGCGGGGAGTAGCACAGCTCTTATTGTATCTACCATCTGCAATTTTTCGAGGACCTTAATGGGTCACGGTGACCTTCAGCTTGAGCGGGGTATTTTTGAAAGCCATCGTCTAATGGACCTAACAATTAGATCTGTCTCTGCGTACCCATCCTATTTGCTTTCTGCATTCAAGATTCTCATCTTTCATTATTAGTCTCCGTTAGTTTTACAAGTACCAACTTGTACAGGGTGAGTAAATTTAAAATAGTGATTCCCCAAATTCTTGAGTGCGTTGACCTGGGTCACCACTAAAACTTCCTTGCAGGTTTTCCTGCACTTTTCCATCAAGCTTCTGATAAAAAGCACTGCAGAAGTTGTACACATCTGTAAATCAAATATGGTCCACTTGTCAGTGCCTGACAGACCATCGTTTGAGAATCACTGCTCCAGAAACACTGCTGCAGTAGAAGTGTGTACATATTTTTGCTTTCTCCAAAATAATAAATAATCTGACAACTATTGAAAATGAGTTTATTTTTGTTTATTAACGTTGGTATCACTGATCTCATGGCTTACATTTAGCTGTTTTCCCAGTAGCAGATTTGCAGTATCTGAATTCAGTTGTCATGTTAAGCTGAAGAAATACTGCTAACAGTTATAGCCATAACGTGTTGTCTTGAAAAATAAAAATCTTTTGATTATTTTGAAAAATTATTTTGTGAAAACACAGCCAGGCAAGTAGGGAATATTGGAATGTTTGTCTTTCATATTTGGTCCTATGTAAATCCACAGCAAAGCTTTCATTACAGTGGCTCTAGATAAGGCTTCAGGAATATTAGTAGGATCTGAGGCTTTGCCATATGACATCTCTAGAGGCAGCTCTGCTTCTGTTCAGCTAAGTAAGGGATGTTTTTTGGATGCCATCCCAGGCAAGTGATTTTGCAAAATAAATGTATCATCTACTTTGTATGAAGCGATAGCCAGGTACTGAGTGTCTGTCTTCCTTGGCAGTGACTCATAAAGTTTTAACATGGATGACACTTGCAGAATGAATCATCTTTATTTTCCTTTTCCTAGTGTCTCTGCTGTAGTCCAGATAAGTAAGGAGTATCTTTGGAAGTCGTTCTGTGCCACTGGTTGGGAAACAGGAGCGTATTTTTCCAAAAGATAGTCAAGTCCCAGGGAGACCTGTCTAGTAGGTTTTGTATAATATTTGCAGTTTTGGTCCTGGTTCAGGGTGAAGCTCTTTCGCATTGCATAGTGCTAACGTAGTTTCTGTTATCTCTGGTATTGCTGTGTTCACACCTAGGTTACTACAAATTGCTGGAAGCATCTGAATTTCAGCAAAGTAGTTCTGAGAAAACCAGTGTTAATAATGAGCTGAGCAAAGATAATGACTTGGGGGGTGGGGGGCAGGAATAAGAAGTCAATGAGACTTTAAAGAATACCCGCCTTCATCCATGGTTGCTAGCGTAGTAAAGGTAATATGATGGTTCCAGGGAATGATGAAGAGAATAATTTGACCTATGGAAGAAGAATGAGGAAACGAGACTCAGGCTTAACGGCAGGAAACATTTAAAAAAGCTTATTTGGTTGTGCTGTTGTCAGGAAATGGTGGCAGTCCCATTCCATGAAGCATTTAAGACTGGGCAAAGGGAACAATCCCTGTAATGATATCAAGGGCTGAGAGCACCTATCCGAGCCATTTAATGTTTTGTTGCTTTGCTTGATTCTTTTATGTAGGTGGTATTACCTTGTTTTCAATTCTTTAAGTACTCTTATGTCCTTTTGTGTTCTGTTTGGTAGATCTGAATGGCGTTAGAGGAAAGTTAGGGCTTTTGAAGGTGCAGAACATGTGCGTCTTCCATTGAAGTCGTTTAGTGCCGTGGACACAGATTTTCTGTAAATCAGTCTTCCAGCTATTTTCCTTTATATGTAAGGACACTCAGAGCTTATTGATGGCCTGTGAGAAAACAGTGCTCTTTATTGTGGAGGAGGCATGAAAGGAATACATGTAACATCACCTGTAATAGCTGTAACATAAGTGAGGGTTGGTTTGGTTGTTTTTATTTTCGGGATCAGTATGACAAGAGCATAAGATAAGAGGGATTCATTTGACCCCTGGTGATTTGACATCACAACAGCCTGGTGTAGTGGGAGGTGTCCCTGCCCGTGGCAGAGGGGTTGGAACTAGATGATCTTTAAGGTCCCTTCCAACCCAAAACACTCCGTGATTCATATGGCAGATTTATAAAAGGAAAGGAGTTAGACTTAATGTAGACTTAATGTCAAGCTCTAGGTGCTGGTTTCAGTAATCTTTCTCCCCAGAGGTGATCCCTCCACAAGTTGGATGCTCACATTTAGTATCAGCCTTTGACTTCAATAGGTCTGAGATGTGTGGTGTAACTTTTTTTTTTTTTTTTTTTAAACCTTGGAATTTTTCCCCAAAGCCAGCCATCTCATGTATTTCTCCATGCTTTCTTGTGGTAGCAGCGCTTTCTGAAGGGATGATCAGCAGTAAACTTGTCTTTACCTGCAGGCCCATCAAGAAGGAGGGCAGGCAAACAAGAAACAGGAGTTGAAGGTTTGCTGCTGACAGATTTATTGTGCTCGGGAGCAGTTTCCAAACGCTGCTCAGAAAGGAGTAAACCTGAGTGGTAAGCAGGGTGGGGTGACCCTTGCTAACCAGAAGTTCAGCAGGGTGCCAAGCTTGGACTTTACAATGAGGGTGTGGGCTTGTGAGTAGCATGATGGTCAGGGCAAGTATATCCTACAGTAATAGAAAAGGGAGCAACAAACAAATAAAGAATTATGTTTTCCCATTGCAGAGACTGGGGAACTGGGAAGGTGGGCAAAAATGCTGTGATCATTGTGCGAGACTTCCATGTTTTAATACCACAAAGAATACAGATTTTCCATAGGCACTGAGCTCAAGACTTGTTATCACAGTGCATGTAGCCCTTTTGCCAGCTGAGCTAATAACTAAATTGGTTTTTTTCTTCACAGACGCGAGCTAATAGAGAGAGGTAGGACACATATCTTTCTGCCACACTATATTTAATGCCTAGGCCACTTGCGGTCAGCATTGCATTAAAACAGCATGTTCGGTATGTGTCCCATTAGGAAGGGTGTCTCCTACAGTGTCAGCTGCATCAGTGTCAAGTTTGGATCTGAGTAAAGCCTCAGTGTAGCCTAATTAATGAATAGGGCCTGGTAAGGTCCCAGTCCAAAGCGGGGATTTGGTTGCATAAATTTCTGTGCTTTTGTTTTAACAGGGAGTCTACACGAGATTTGTTTGGTATCTGAGCAACCAGTTTCTAAAGCATCAAATCCCAAGCAGGAGGCAGGAAAGGCTTCTTTTGATTCTGGAACAAAAGACTTCCGAATACCCTCCCAGCTCTGTATCCTTGGTTTGGTACAGTATAGTGCCACTTCTCCATGCATGAACTGCAAATGCTGAAAAGGCGAATAGATGCAGATCCAGACCACCAGCTGGGACTTGTCACCTCCCAAAGTGAGTGCTCAGTGCTGCTTAGCACCCTCTGAAAGGCACAGCATTTGCTAAGCAGAGCTTTTCCTTTTGAGTTGGAGGTGGGCAGAGCCAAGCTCTGTGTTACTCCTCCCTTCTTCTGCCTGGTTCTGGCTTGGAAAGTTACTCCCTCACTGTCAGGGGCAGCAAGGCAATTTGTTCCCCCTTTTTTTCTCCTCCCATCGTTCAACAAAAGTGGAAGGAGGATGGGAACACAGCAGAGTCCTGTGGTTTGAGCAGAGCTCAGAGGATTGTGGTTCTCTTTTTGGCCCCTGTGGGCTTAGCTGCGCAGTAGAGAGAAACATTTGCCTGATAATTCCCTGGCTTGTACCAGCAAAAATGCTGTCTGCAGGTAAAGCGTGGTCTATTGCAGGACAAGATCTGCTGCTAGCTGTCTGTGAGACTTGAGGAGTTAAAGGCCACTGCTGTGGCCACCGCAGGGCAATATTAAGCCAGAGGCCTCTGGTGATAAGAATATTTGCTGATATCACTTGAGAAAAAAACCTCCAGCTCAGAAGCTGGGATTTAACTGCTCTGTGTCTCTCTAAACTGGAAAGGGGAGGAGATGTGATGTGAGTTGGCAGTTCATTGTGTGGGCAACGCATCAGTACCACAGGCATATCGTTGCTAGGCATATCTAAGCACATACATAAGCATAGCTGATAGCATGTTGTTCCAAAGAATTAGGACCTCAAGTTCTCACAGCATTCACGATACAAGTGTTGCGGTGCCGGGCCCTGCTGTCTGCCCGGCTGTGTTGTCCTCCCCAGCCCCCAGGTGCCGCCTACTCTGTGCATCCCTAGGGGTCTGATCTCTCTGGGGAGCCAGGACTTACCAAGTCTCTTGGACAGTGAAGGATAGCTTGGATGCTGGCCGTGCTCTTCACCCATCACCATGCTGGTAGTGAGCAGTGCTGGAAGGGGCCAGTAGCAGGCAAGTCTCAGGACAGGCTGTGCTGGGGGAGAGGGCTTTATTCCTGAGAGAAGGAATGGAGGGTGGAATGTCTCCCACTGCACACCCAGTCTGGGGTGACAACCCTCAGGAGAAGCTGTAGTCTCACGAGAGATCAGACTGGCTGGAGCAAAGGGTTATGAGGAAATACACCTGTAGTCTTTCACCTAGAGGTTGGTACCGTGGCCATGGCTGATGGGGTGGTAGCTTGCTGACCTATTAGGAGGGTTGAGATAACGTTGCTGGATGTGAACTGGCCATCTCTGTCTAGCCCATTGTACAAGACCTCCAACACCACAGCCAGTGTTCTCCACAGTGAAGGCAACCTGGGCGATGCGTGTACTACCTTAGCTGTGCTGCTGGCACTTCACCTCGAAGGAAACGATCTGGTTTTATCCTTCTAAATATTCCACCAGACGAGTGACTCAGTGAGTGACTCACCTGGTCTGCCCTCCCAGCAGCTCTTACCTCAAGGCTGTCTCAGAAGGTGTTTTTCTGCCAGGGCGTTCTTTGTCTAACCCCCGCCCTGGTGCTGCTACTGGCAGGGAAGATGGGGTGGAGGCAAAGCTGAGTCAAACCTTGGCCATCTGAAGGAGGCAAACCTGAGGGAGTGCCAGGCTCTTCCTGCTGGCATGTGAGTGTTTTCCCTCACTTGCCCTGGCTGTGGCCCTACGGCGCTCTCAGTAGTTTTCCTAAGCCCTGTGGTCCCTAAGGTCCCAGCATCCCTCCTGCTGGGCAAGGCTGCAAATGTGTTATAAGTGAAAGAAGCAATGTGTCCCTCTCCTTGCAGAAGTGGTGGACAAGAAGTCGCTCAGGTCACCTCCATTACTAGTTCAAGACTTTTGTCCAGCCTGCCTTTGGCCATAGCCCTGTCTGTGCACGTCATTAACAAAGGACTGAAATCGGTTTGAGAGTCTGCATCCTTCTGTCTTGCCGCTTTGAGTCACTAACCATCAATAGCTCTCCTTATTGCAGGAGTGGGAGAGAGCGGGAGAGCACTAGCAGATGGTTTTGGAGGAAAGGATGTTCAAAAACTCAGCTCCTCAAGGGACTTAATTCTCTCTCTTACTGTGAGTTAGAAATTACTTATCCTTTTAGGCTTTGCTCTAAAATGCTGCCTCAAACATTGTCAGGGAAATGACACCGCATTAAAAATATGAATGCGATGTAATATAATGTGTTTACTATAATTTACTTGCACCATTAAAAAGAAGAACCCTAATGATTATAAAATAAAGCCTGAATATTAAGAGCATGATGCCAAAGAACCACCCTTACATCAAAACAGTAATTACCCTCGGGGCTGGAACAAAAGAGCGGAGGGACAATTTTGGGCCAGGGAGCTTTGCTGGCTGAGAGAGAAGATGGGGCTGCCCGGTCTTCCAAACCGAGTCAGGGTCTGCGGACGCTGCCTGGTCACTGGTGTGTGAGCAGGAGGTGGCAGGACAGGCAATTCGCCCTCAATGTGGGACAGGAGCCGTGGCAAGTGGGGCAGGAATCAGGGAGCCAAGCGGCAGGGAGGATGCTGTCCTCCTCGGAGCTGGAAACTGCTCCCTGTCCGGGCTGAGGCATGCAGCCAAATGCTTTCTGCCTGGAAGCCTCTCTCTTCCCTTGGCCTCCTTCCATTGCTTTCCACAGAGGAGCCAAAGGGAAGGGCTTGGCTGGCCCCGATGCTCTGCTCGCCTCCCTGTTGAGATCCATGGAGCTTCCTGCCCCTGCGTTTAGGTGGGGAGTGCAGGGAAAGGGAGACTGGCCCATGGTCTCCCCTCATATCCCAAGCGTGCAAGTGTCTCGCCGTGGCTCAGAATGGATTGCATCAGGCCTGACTTTGGGAATTGAACTTTTTGGGCCTAAAATGCTTTCCTGAAGGAGAAGGGTTGATTTGCACTGTATTTCCCATTAGGCTTGTGGTACAGGGAATGTAACCTTACAAGGGCTGGTGTGACTGGGGCTCACCCCGGGCCTTGACTTACTGGCTCAGACGCTTGCTTGAAACCTTGCGCGCAGAGCTGAAGCCCAAGTGTGGGACAGATCAAAGCCCCCTTCTGCCTTCCCTGCTTCTCTGAAGTGGGTCTCTGCCTCCCCTCCTTGCTGACTTACATCCATTCTGATCAATTCTCGCATTTACATTAGGATGTGATTACTTTTTCCTACAGAAGAAGGAGGCAGGATTGATGGTAAGGGGTGTTTTGTGGTTTAGGGACAGATGAGAAATCGAGGTGATCTGAATGGGACCTTTGCTTGGCTCAGCCACAAGTTCCTCAGAGAGCCTTGGATGCTCCACTGTTTAAAAATCTGTAAAGTAAGGTTGGATGCTGCAAATCAATCAGATGTGATAGGTCCAACATGGGAATTTCTGTCCTGTGCCATACACAATTTAGACTAGATGACTAGACTCTTCTGACTTTAGCAATAATTCCTAAATGTGATGTGTTTCTCAGCATTTGAGGCTTCTGGAGATTTGCTTTGTTGATTTATGTGGTCTTTCCAGCTAAACCACTCTCATAGAGATACCGGCCCTTTCAGAGGTCACTGGGGCAAGTGGGGAAAACCTTTTTATCTCAGCTGAACTTGGATCCATTTCTTTTAGCAGCAGTGAGGGGTCTCTGATGTTTTTGCAAACTGTATTTCTGTTTTCTGCTATGACTGATGAGTTACGTTTCGCAAGAGAGCTCTGCTCCTTCCATTCTTGCGCTCCACATGCACGTCTACCCGCTCGGTGGAAAGAGCAGGAGTAAATCAGTGCAAGCAGCAGCTTTGCAACACCATAGATGTGATTCTCGTGCATGACAATAGAGGACAGTTTGATGTGGTCTGAGCAAGTTTCTTTTTCACGCGTTGTAGGTGGAGGAGAGACCACTGAAGCCAGGCTGGGAATTAATGGTGATCTAACCTCAGAGAGCTTCTGACACCAACCAGTGATGGAAGTACTGTTATTAACAAAGGTGCTAGAAAAGTTAGTTTGCAAGGATTTAACAGTGCTGTTTAAATATTAAGCACATGGCATGGGTGCTTTGTTTGCCTAGGTGGGAACACTGGTCTGAAGATGGGGTGATGCAATGCACAGTGATCTGCTGATGTCAATAGATTTGTTATATTGCAAGTCAAAAACCCGAATGACTTGAACACCAGACATAGGACAAATAGGGATTAGGAAACAAACCTGGCACCCTGGCCCATCTCTAGTCTCTGTCTTTCCATGCCTCTTTGTCCTTACTATTTTCAACTTCATTTTCAGAATGGTCTGTAATTGCAGCCGTGCCTATAGCTGAGACTTCCTCTGCCTGCAAGGTCTTGCTCTCGGTGGTTTCCTGCTTCCTTTTCTCCTTTACTTAATGCCCGCCTCAGTTTGCTTTAGTTTGCGAGACTTGTCCACACGGAGGAGCCTGTTCATTAACAGCCCTCCTCCTCTCCCCCTGAAACTCTATGAAACCTTTTCCTATTTCCTTTGTGCAGTGCTGAGTGTTAAGTTGATGTTAGGCTTGGTATTCTGTATCTATACATCTTCACAAAGGAAGTGATTCTTAGGTGTACTTAATACCCACAAGTTCTGCTAAATTTAAGATGCCCACCTCTGGCAGTGGTCATACCAGGCTGTGACCATGGCAAGAAACTGGGTGCAGCTTTTATGGCAGGACAGTACGTCAGAGAGCAAGACTGAGACAAACGTTATAGTAAGGGATTTTTTAGATTATTTAAACTACCTAGTTTTGTGTTCACATCAATTTAAATTCTTTAACTACTCAATATTTTGGGTAAAAGACGACTGTTAAGGTTGCCAAATCCATCTTTTAAACAAGTCACTCGAAGTTACAATATCCTTCAGCTCCTTTGGCAGACTCTGGACAGGCTAAACTTTGTAACTCCTGAAGAATTTAAGGGAGCTGCAGAGAGGAGTCAATTGCAAGGAGTCAAAAATAAAAGTAACCCTACACTTAGTCTCTCCCCGTGCTTTCTGAATGAAAGTGTTTCAGGCCTTTTTTATCCATCACAACAAATAAAACCACTTTGTACTAAAAGGTGGGTAGTGTTTGAATATTTTGTTTTGAAAGTGCCTGAGCAACACGTGGGAAATATTTATTATATTTCATCACTGTTTCATGATAGAAGGTAGCTTTTTAGGGGAACTGGCTGTAACTAAGCTTTCCAGGAACGCTGGCTCTATATACTGCCTTTATATCACTGCTTTTGAAAGCATTTCATACAGATGAGTAATTTGCCTTGTGTGACTCCATTAACCTGTGCAGGTAAGACAGAAGCTTTTAAGTGTATACATCCTTACCTCTGTGCTCTCGTGGTGTTAGGACTTGGTGAATCTTCTTTCCCACACCTTTGTGGCCGGCTCCCTGACTCTAGCACTGGCAGTCCTCTTCTGCAGAGGCATAATGACTGTCCATGTTTGCTTTATTAAGCTTGTCAATGGTGTTGCGACTGGCACTAATTGGCATTTTTGCTGACAGCCTTCGCCAAGAGACGGAGAACTGAACGGGTTGTGGAGCCTGCGCTCCACTGTGCTCTGAAGGTGGCAGAGGACAGAGACATGCTGGCAAGTCAGTCTGAGGAAAGCTGATGTCACTATTGCTTGGTCTATAAACAAAGGACTTCTGTTTCCAAAGCCGAGAAGCCCCAGCCTTTTTCCAAGCTGTGACTCTGCTTGAAAAACAAGCCTGGACCCAGTTGGGTGAGTGATCTGTGTAGTCACCGGCGTAGTCTGCCCACAGTTCCTCCCAGCCTCTCCAGATTAAGCATCCCAGACACATCAATGAGCCACACGTAGCGAGGTCCGTCGGTGACCTTCAGCAGAGTGATCCCAGCATGGGCTCGGCAATGGGCTTGACTTCTGTCCTAGAATAACAGGAGGGGCGCAGCGGTTAGCTGACTTTGGACCCATCACAACATATTGAGGGGACTCTTTCTGTTTGTTAAAGTGAATTACCCGAGCGCTGGTGGGAGGGCTGCGGGAAATCGCAGGGGCAGCTTTGGCCTCGAATTCTTCTTTTGTTAATGGGCTTGTTTTAAGGTGTAGGATGTCCTGCCCAACCCGTCATGCTGTTCCAATGTGTAATTACCCTCACAGCTTGGGAGCTGGAGCGTCTTCCAGCGCTCAGGTCAACTGACCAACTCCCCACTGCTGAATCTCATTATGTCTTTGTCAGCAAGGCTGGTAAGCCTTTCCTCCCACCCCCAGCTCTGTCTCTTCCCCCACCTCAAGACACTTTTCCATGTGCAAGTCAGACCTGACTGCTTTACTTCTCATCTGTTTTGGAAGATACTTCCACACCGTTACTACAGAAGCAATGGGGAACATGTACTCAAATAAAGAATTTAGCAACATAGATTTTTTTTTTTTTTTATTAAGCTGCTAAGCAAGGAATTAGTTCACTGGATTTCTGTATTTTTATTATCAACAAGGTAGCTGAAGAGAACAGTTAGAGTTGTTCTATGCTTTCTAGCAAGGGACCTAAATTTCCCATGGTAATTAGCTTGAGCACGTATCAGCTTGGTTTCCTGGGAAAAAGGAACATTGCTCTTCCAGGAAACATTTTCAGTGCCATCAGTCTAAGAATAGCAATCTTCTTTCTGTTGCATCTCAAATTTCAGAAGTATGGCTTATCTTTTATTGTGCATGCAGTATGGAGATTATTTTAGATGAAATACCTCTCTGTTCTGTTGAAGCGCGAACAGCTTATAGTGCCTCATTCTGTCTTTTTTTTTTTTCCCTAACCAAAATTAATTCACGAATAAAGAAATTTGTGCCTTGAACATGGTCTCTTTTCTCTAAGCACATCAGTTCCTGGATGACCCCAAAGGGAAGGGCAGCGCTGAAATAGTTCAAGTGGCAAAACAGCTCCCTGGCTACAAATTTAAGCATTGAAACGAAACCCTGCAGCTTCACTGACGACTTCCAAGAACAGAGGCAAAGCGACAGTGCTGTGGCCTAGGAGGTTTCTGTCCTTGCGCTGCCAGTGGAGCCGGCGCAGCTCGCTCCCTGCAGAGCAGGCAGGGGCAGTGCCAGTTTTACAGGGAAGTAAGCAGCCTGACTGCCCAGAACGCTCTGGAGTAAAGGTTGCAGAGCAAAGAACTGGAGCTGTACCCTTTGATGTGTCTAAACACGAGTGCTGGAGGCAGGACATTAGCCCTTAAAGGGCTTTTTGATCTGGAGCAGCTGTGAAGGTGTTTTGTGTACCTTGGAGCATCTCAGAAGGGGTAGCGAGGATATCTAAGCTTCTCCTCTGGTACCCAGAGACTGCCACAGCACTCTCAGCTGAACCTAAGCCATCACATCCTGCTGGGGACTGGCAGCAGAGGGGCTGGAATCCACTGAGAAAAGCTGCTCTAGGGTCCCGGGCCATTGCCATACCTACAGAAATCCTTCTGCACAAGGAGGCCGGCCCTCCTGCTCCATGCTACCCTTCTCACCCCACAGCAGTCACACGGAGGGGCTGCAGGGTCCATTCCTGCCCCCTGCCAGGGCAGGAACACTTTTGGCCAGAGCAATGTGAGTACTCCTGCTCTCCTCCACCTGGCAACAAGCACCTTGGCTCTCCTAGGGGAGCAGAGGGAACTTCGCAAGGAAGCCAACTGTTATTTGTGCATATTTTAAAACATATTTTGTTCAGCTGCACATCCCTGCCAGCCTCGTTTAGGGAAGTTTTAATAGTGTCTTGTATATAAGACAAGGGAGTTTTCATCTGTGCCTTTAAAAAAAAAAAAAAATGCATATCCCTGCCAAGATTTATTAGGAGAGCTGTAAAAAAAGAGTCATCCTGTTCCAGGACCACGAGGCTTATGTAAGAGGGAAGTCCTAACGAAGAGCAACTCCCCCACCCCGCGCGCGCTGTTCCAAGGCACATGCCACTTCAGGCTTCTCCGTCGCTCCATTGGTATTTTGATCGCATCTGCCACTGGTTTATTCAGATGTATTTACAAATATATTCTCCCACATACCCCGATTTGTACATGCCGTAGAATGTTTTTATAAAATGCAGTGCGGACCTCACCTCACCACAAGGATCTTTAAATAAAATATATTGTAAAGTGCCAGATACAATTCTTTTAAAAAATACAGTTCTAATTAAAACAGATACTTGGCTGCTGCCTTAGCAGCTTTGTATACCCATACATTTTTAGCACAACAGTCTATTTTCTGTCGGGTGAGCAGGAGGCTCTTGTACCACCCCTCTAGCTCTCCAGTTTCAAGTCCAAAGGCTTTAGAAAATGAGGCAGAGGCAGATTGTCCAGAGCTTCCGGGAAATGCTCGGGTGAAATGGTCCTGATCAAGACACGCATGGCTCCCACAAACAGCGAGGGGGGAGCTAAGCCCACCAGGCACTGGAACCTGTTCTCCCCCAGGAGGTCCTGCCACCGCTGCCGGTTGTCCACCAGCTGCTGTTTCATCGTGAACTGGAGGTCCTGAGGCACGAAGAAGAAGAGGCAGTCGAGGCAGAGGAGCTTGGCACGCATGTTGGCCGCCGGCGTGTGGGAGATCTGCTGCAGCAAGGTGTCAAGGGGGGTATTCCCGGCACTGTCCTGCAGGCAGGGTGACGCGCCGTGCCCCAGCAGCAGCAGCAAGCACTCGGGCCGCACCAGTTCGCAGGCCACGTGCAAGGCCGTCTTGCCGCCCTCCACGCGGCTGCAACCCCGGCGGTCCAGGTGGCCGGCTCTGTCGCTCGGCGGGAAGGCTTGGATGGCCTTGAGGATGCGGAAGAGGATGCGGACCCGGTTGTAGCGGACGGCCATGGCCAGGTGCGGGGCCGAGGACTGGCAGCAGCTGAAGCTTTGGCTGGGCACGGCCAGGGCGCTCTGGGGGAACTTAGTCAGCAGGTGCCGGGCGTAGGGCTGGTGGTCGTGGACCAGCGCGTAGAGCAGGGCCTCCGAGGGCGAGTACACGCTCACCTTGCCCCCGTCCTCCCAGTGGAAGACCTCCATGGTCCGCATGTCCTCCAGGAACCAGACGGGCAGCAGGTCCCTCACCGCCTGGTAGAAGGCGAAGGAGGATTTCTTGCACTGCTTCTGGGACTGGGCGCCGCGGCCGCCGACCCACCGGACGCTCCAGGGCATGGCGGGCAGCCGGGCTCCGCCGGGGGCTATCTCCCACCCCGGTGCACCGAGCCCGCATCGGGCCAGGACCTGCGGGAGCGGAAGGGCGGTCAGTACCGAGCGGCCGGGGCTCCTCGGGCTGCGGGGGGAGCGGGGAGCTGCCCGGGGAGGGGGCGGAGCGAGCGGCGGAGGCCCCGCTGCACCGGACAACACCCCCGGTGCAGGGGACACCCACAGCCCGGTGCGTGGGACCTCCCTCCCCCCGGTGCACACACACATCGCCGGTGCAGGGGAAACCCGGGAACTCCGTGCACGGGAAGGC